>JAJGOT010000583.1:457500-502714 GCA_022457155.1 Cladopsammia gracilis
CATTATATTCGGTGCTTTTTCCATTATATGTGGTGCTTATTCCATTCTACGCGGTGGTTTCGTCATTATATGCGGTGCTTTTTTATTTATATGCGGTGTTTATCGCATTCTACGTGGTAATTTTTTCATTATACGAGGTGCTTATTTGATTATGTGCGGTGGTTAATTCGTTACGTGCATTGCTTTCTTCTTGCGGTGCTTTTCCCGGTATATGCGGTGCTTTTTTCATTATGTGCGGTGGTTAATTCGTTATACGCGGTGCTTTTTTCGTTATACTGACGGAGCCTCGTTGTCGTTTGATTTCAAGCAAGGCCAACAACACAAGGAAGCCTGGGTTCTGGGCATTTTCGCAAAAATGGCGGCCTCCTTGGAAAAGTTGGATGTTATCGCTCGTATTCTTAAAAAACTCAGTTTAGGTTATTTGACCGAACTGTTCCAAAGGGAAAAAATTACTCCAGATATAATATCAATGTTATCTACTCATGAAATGAATCAATTAGGATAATCAACAGGACCAGTGGACCAGGAAGGAGTGAGAGAGAGAAAGAAAGGGCGCTTGAAACGGAGAGTATATAACGTTCAAGGACCGAACCATTTGTGGCATATCGACACAAATCATAAACTTGTAAGATGGAACTTCATTATCGTGGGCGGAATCGATGGTTTCAGTCGATTACCAGTCATGCTAAAATGCACAGACACCAACAACGCAGATGCTCTTTTAACGTGCTTCCTTGAAGCAGTAAACACGTATGGCCTTCCAAGCAGAGTACGAACTGACATATGCATGGGACTCGAGAATGTAAAAATTGCAGATAACATGATTTCAAGAAGGGGAGTGAACAGAGGGAGTGCCATTACAGGAAAGAGCACTCATAATCAACACATTGAACGCCTATGGAGGGACGTCTATCAAGGGGTGCTAGCTGTGTACTATCAATTGTTTTATTTTATGGAAGATGAAGGAATCCTAGATCCCCATAATGATCTTCATGTGTTTGTTATCCACCATGTTTTTCTGCACAAAATCCAAGAAAAGCTTGACATGTGGAATAGAACATCTTCAAACTTTGGCATTGATATGTACCTGAAAGGGCTACAAATTGTCAAACAACATTCATCTGATTCTTAAATAGAGGAAATTGAATCATGTAATATGGAAAGCCTTTCAATTAAACATGTATGTCATGTTTGAAAAAGCATCAGTTTTTTCATTGGTTAAGAAGCTTTGTCAAAACATTGTATGATTTGAGTTTTTAATGTTGATATTTTGATCTGCAAAATCCTTTGAAAAGTGGTACGAATACCATAAGTGACTTTTTAGGTTAATGTTTTAGTTTGCCCAAAAACACCTGAATTTTTGTATGTAGCTTTTAGCTTTTTAAAGTAGCAACTGAAGCTCACTCAAGGGTGGTAAAGCTATTTAAATTCAAATACTGTACCAAACACAAGCACATGTGACTTCAGTGAGTACAAACAACAGCTTGTATAGAAACAACTAATAAAACAACTTTTTATTAAAACATTTGTTAAAGTAGTCCTTTCATATTACCCTCTAATACAGACATTTCTGTTAAACTTTATGCAATCTGCAAAATTATGCAACTACTTTATGTCATCAAATAATAAAATAAGAATCATCAGTCTCTATTTCAGATTTTTTTCAACTTACTTTTATTCTTGCATATTTTAACTGTAAAGCTAGTCTGTTGTAAGTCTCATGACTTGAACAACCTTAATCTAAGTGACTAACCCAACTATTTTCAGAAACTCAAATCCTGCAACCAGAAGTGCAGAATGCAAAAAAAAATAATAATATGAGGATTGAAAAAGTATCTAAGTTGCACCTTGCAGATCACTTTTGCTATGCTGAAATGTAAACATATTCCTGTCCCAATTCTGAAGAAAATGCTTAAGTTTATTGGGTATCCCATAAAACAACTAAATGACCACCATTTTGTGACAATATTCTTGACTGCACTGATTATTACTCTCAAAGTTGCAATGAAAGTCCAATAAAATGACCAGCACCCACCCCTTTCTCTATACCTGATAACATGAACTAAACAGTGAGTACAAAACAAGCTCATAAGTCTGTCACGTGTCATTGCCCGAGGTTATTAATCTGTTATATGGTTGTTCTGAAAAGAACTCTCACATGTAGTTGACAAAGACTGATGTCACATTATCAATCACTTTATGCACCAGTCATTTGAAAGCCCCGCACCCCCCATGGGGGCATACCCGGGGACATAGCGGGGGTTTCACCTGTTTTTCACTTACTTTTTGTGCCCCGGTAGGCGGGGATTTCATGTTTTTTCACTGCCCCGCCATATATGGCGGGGACAAGAGCGGGGACTTTACTTTTTCCAAAGGTTATGTACCAGTCAATTCCAAGACCGCCCATCCCCCCCCCCCCCGGCCAAACCCCCGGGCATTTGACTTTTTGAAAAAAAAATTGTCAAATGCCCCACTATGTGGGCAGTTTATACGGTCAAATGCCCCACCGTGCAGGGCTTCAAAGAGAGTCAAATGCCCCACCGTCCGGGCAAGGAGGGATTAAAGTAACTAGTTACAGTGGATTTTAGCCTACTTTGGCCGCGCCAGTTGCCAAGTTTATTGGGAAATTTGATACTACGTTGCGAAGTTGTCAATCCATTCATCAGTTTGCCAACCAAATTGCGAACTTTGAAACGAAGTTGGCATCTTCAGTGCCAACGAAGCCTGTATGTAAAGTCTGAAGTTGTTCTTAAACGCTATTTGCGAAGTCAAAACAATTTTTAGCCGATCTGGATGGTTTTCTTTAACATTATTTTGTAGACTTGCCAAGACAAATCTATAAACTGGTGCTGTTCGGATTGTTTTCGAGGAGAGATCACGTACGCTGTAAGATGCATGCCGCTATTTCAGTTGTGGTTTTGAATTCAACCAACATATAAGTAGTATGTTATCTTTGATGTTCACCTTAAATATCTTGCAATCTTTGCTTGTGCTGTTGTCTGTTGTTTATATATCTCTTAGCTAGATTTAGTTTCAGCGAAAAAAATACAACGATATTGCAACTTCTGAACATATGTTTCGAAATACTGAATGCAAACAAAGATATTGCTTAGTGATCCTTAGTCACTTTCCTTTTGTCCATTGATCTGATTTCCAAATAATAATAAAAAAACGTACAATCAACGTGTCAACAGACACGTGGAACCAGAAAGAATGGTTACGAAATCTTTTACCTTGCGACCACTGACCAACGTTTTTGTTGAAGTCAAATGCCCGCCCCGTCGGGCCTCGTTTCACGTCAAATGCCCCACTATGCGGAGCTAATCTCTCGTCAAATGCCCGGGGTATGCCCGGGGGGGGGGGGGGATGGGCGGTCTTGGAATTGACTGGTACATTAGGGTGCACCATAATAACAGGAATAATCTTTCATACTGATGTTTCAGCGAGTATGTTTTTTATTATAATATTTTCATACTGTTTTAGCTATGCAACGGTCAGCCAAGGACGTTGACATTTTTTCCCCGTGATTCAAATTTTAAGGTACTGCATAAGAGCAGTACCTTTCTGTTCTGAGAATTTTTTGTGTCTTTTGGCAATCTTAAGGAGTGGAGTATATGTTACTTTGGGGATGTTTCACATGTGTATTATTTGGGCTGGGGAGTTCACTATAAAAGTTTCCCCCGGTAGGCGGGGCTTTCACTGCCTTTCATAGGCACAAAAAGTGAATGCCCGGTATGCCCCCATGGGGGGGTGCGGGGCTTTCAAATGACTGGTGCATTACTGAGCAACATTTATAAACATGTTAAGCATGCCACGACTTCTGGTTCGACTCTCTCAGCTTCAAATCTTTCCCTCAGAATACCTAACCCTGACTCATTCAAAATTGGTTCCATGTTTGGCTAAAAACCATGAGACAGTGACGAAAGGTTGCAGCTTCAAAATGGCGGTAGTCGCTGGCTCCATGCCTCATACCCAGGCCTCCTTGTGTTGTTGCCTCGCTTGAAATCAAACGACAACGAGGCTCCGTGAGTATAACGAAAAAAGCACCGCGTATAACGAATTAACCACCGCACATAATGAAAAAAGCACCGCATATACCGGGAAAAGCACCGCAAGAAGAAAGCAATGCACGTAACGAATTAACCACCGCACATAATCAAATAAGCACCTCGTATAATGAAACAATTACCACGTAGAATGCGATAAACACCGCATATAAATAAAAAAGCACCGCATATAATGACGAAACCACCGCGTAGAATGGAATAAGCACCACATATAATGGAAAAAGCACCGAATATAATGAAGAAGTCACCCCATATAATCATGTAACCACCGCATATAATGATGTAACCACCACATATAATGATATAACCACCGCATATAATGATGTAACCACCGCATATAATGAAAAAACCACCCTAAAGAATGTAAACAAGTATCATAAGGCAGTTATGGCGTTTACTCTCTCGTTCTCAGTCTTTATTGATCTTAAACTATACCTGTATGCAGACGACTCCACTCTGTACGCACCAATACGATCCGCAGGTGAAAGTTAATCAGTAGCAGCGTAGCCAATCTGAATCGGGACTGCTCTCATTTGAATGGTCACACTTAAGGATTTCATCCACAGACTGAAAAGTTAGAACCACCTTGTACAGCAAAATAAACAGCACCACAGGAAAGTACTGCTCAGTAACTTTCTATTGAATGGTCAACTTTAGGATTTCATCCACAGACTGAAAAGTTAGAACCACCCTGTACAACATAATAAACAGCAACACAGAAAAGTACTGTTCAATTTCTCTCATTTGAACGGTCACACGTTAGAATTTCATCCACAGACTCGAAAGCTGGAACTACCTTGTACATCATGATAAACAGCACCACAGGAAAATACTGCTTAATATAGCTTCCACTAATTTGAATGGTCACACTTTAGGATTTCATCCACCGACTCAAAACTTAGAACAATTTTGTACATCGTAATAAACAGCACCACAGGAAAGAACTGCTCATTAGCTTTCATTTGAATGGTTACACTTTAGGATTTCATCCACAGACTCAAAATTTAGAATCACCCTGTACAGGATAATAAACAGTCCACATGAAAGTACTGCTCAGTAGCTTTTATGCATAATACAACAATATAGTACCATAGGAAAGAACTGCTCATTAGCTTTCATTTGAATGGTTACACTTTAGACTCACTTTAGGATTTCATCCACAGACTCAAAATTTAGAATCACCCTGTACAGGATAATAAACACTACCACAGGAAAGTACTGCTCAGTAGCTTTCATTTCAATGGTAACACTTCAGGATTTCATCCACAGACTCGAAAGTTATAAAGCTATAAAGTTATAACCACCTTGTGCTTAAATGGTCACACTTGAGGAATTCATCCAGACTCGTAAGTTTATAACCACTTGTGCAGCATAATAAACAGCACCGAAGGAAAGTAATGCCAAAATGGTCACATTTGAGGAATTCAGCCACAGAATAAGACTGAGGGAGCCACATACACATACATTTAACACGACTCAAGGGTTGGATTCTGGGAATGAAATGGTAAAGCTATATTGCGCTTAAAGTGACCTTATCGACACAGCTATGTTCAATGACTTCAATATTTTGTTATGACACGTGATTATACATATCGCATTTCTTTGCTTGAGCAGGCAGCTTTTCAGTCTTCGGATAAAACACAACCGATATGTTCCCTGCGTACCTTCAAAATGTCTAGGAAACAAGGTGAGCAATAATAGTAACCTGAACGTTAATTTTCGTGAAGTCTATCCACTCGCAGCTTATGTATCATTTTAGGCCTTAAGTTTGAGTTAGAGAAGTATTGTGGTCCTTTCCGTTGAGTCCTACAGACAGTACAATAACTATTCAAATAAAAACTACCAACAAAGTGACTTTGTTGGTTTTTATGTTTTGACAAGAAGAAATTTGAAATAATTGGTCAGATTTTTTGTAAGAACTACCTATTAGTTTAGAGTCTAATCAGTCAATATTAATACTACAACGTATGTTGTATCGATTGCGGAAGTATGTACTTTCGTTTTCGAAATGAATCTGTTTGATAATTATCTGTATATCGATTACACTACACTTTAAATTTTTCGGCTGTGATGTAGTTGTTAGCGGTTCAGAACGGTGCGGTACATGTATCAATGTTCTGTTCAATAGAGTTTCTTGTGCATTTTTTTAACTCGACACTCTTTTAAAGATATTTTTTATTTATAGGACTGACGTAACGTATTGCTACGTTCTAACGCATCGCGTTCGTTGCACAACGCAGGCGCTTTTGGGGTGCGTGAGCAGGCCATTGCATGGCTAAGACACTCCATATACTCTATTGCTTTGAATATTGTGGAGAATATGGGTACCCGACGCATAGCTTGCTAAGAGTATGCGGTAGTATGCCAACGAAATGCCATCTATTAGCTTCTATTGTTTTCCTTTCTCTTTGCAAGTTGGTTTTACTCCTATTGATCTAATTTGACCTTTCGATTTCCTTTGGTCAAGTAACTTCTCACTGATGCAGACTAGACAGCTCTTTCTTTACCCAAAATTATTAAAAGACATATTTCATCCAGCATGCAGTACAAAATCAAACTATCAAACTTAAAATCAAACTTTTACATATCCGGTGAAATGGCGTTTTTGGAGGTTCTTTTCAGCGATTGGCAGCCGTGTTTGTTTCTCAGGCGGTCCGAAACCGTTGTTTAAACGAAACGAAGACATTTAATCAAACCGGTACTTGCATAGGCGTACGAGGGGGAGGGGCTGCCCCCTTTCCCCGCAGTCGTAAAAAAATATAGTATTATTCGGGAAAAACTCGTCGAGAATTTGGACACCACAGTCACAGTAAAATTACTGAATTATTTTGTGATTCAATGTCTAACTTATTTGCTTTTATTTCGTAACTCACATTACTCACTTAAGGTCATGATTCCTTAGTATTGCATTGCGCATCACGTTCTGCGCCAGGAGTCTGCGCATAATTTCTTGCGTCATTAGCGCGCGCACAGTCCGAACCAAGAAGGTTTCCTTTGAGGATAAGTTGACCAAATGAATAAGAGATTGTTTTCTCCTAAACGAGCACGGTGACCGCTATTATTTATTGATATCATTTACTCGTAATAGGACTATAAATAACATATTTTAGGCAGGTAAACAGTTAAGTAGTAGATTTTGTATTAATTCTGTGTAAATCGCGTGAAATTTGGAGCCAGTGAGGAGAGGAGTATGTGCTGATGCCGAAGCAGTCCGATTTTCTTGCAAAATTTGCAAGACCGGTCAGTTTGAAATGACTTCCCTGAAAGAATGTTGCGTAATCAAATAAATGAAATAGTGTTAAAATTTTAATAATAATCACAGTCTTCTGCAGGCAATAAGGATCCAGTCTCGATGTTCGAGTTCGAACATTCCTCGCGCAATTATAAAAAGTCGCTATAAATAACGGGAGTACAGTGTAAAAACAAGCACAGTGACCCTATCTTCATTTGCATTTTTCGAATGCCCCAAGCATGGTTATCAATCGTACCAAGTTTGAAGAAAAGTTAAGTATAAGATCAGATCCTTTTCTTAACTTTCTGACCGAGTTCTATACCTCATTCTCGTTCTCTGCAGCCTTTGACGAAAAATAAAAAGGGCAAAAGTAATATATATAGTAAAAATATCAGAGAAACTGGTAGATGCTTTACAACTCGAAAGAAAGAACACATCCGAAAAAGGCCCATCGTCCTGTAAGCACAAACCCTTTCCAGTTATTAGCCACCCCGGATATAAGCCCTTGTCTATTTTTCCTTGTTTCCATAATATAAATACATCTACAGAAAAGTGTATAACTTCAAATAGAAAAGTAGGAAAGTATAAGGCAAGTAGAGTGCAGAATAATATTGAAGTGAATTACCCATTTATTGTGACTTTTAAGCTTAATTAAAGACCAGTACGTGGAAATGTACCAAAATGGCGGGCAATTTATTATTCTTTTGTATGCATTTCAATTAGCCCTCTTTGCCTCATTTTCGAGTGAAAATTCTGTTGTATTTTGCACATGCTGACGAGGCAACAAGGGCTAATTAACAAACATATAAAAGAATAATAAATTGGCCACCATTTTGGAATAAGGTGTATTTTGATAACGCGGTATGTTAGTGCCTCCCCCCCACCCCCCCGCCCCCGCCCCCCTCTCCTGTCAGTAACTGATTATGCAGCCTCCCCCCCCCCCACTCCCACCCCCACGCTGGCCACCGAAACCCCTTTACGAACTAGTGTATAACCTCAGGGTTTAAAACTGGCATTTTACGGTAGTTATAAATAAGAACATTTTCTCCTGACAGTAATTGATTGTGCAGCCTGCCGGAGCTTGGAGTTCGTTCGTGGTTTACAGGGCTTCTCAGATACAACACCAACAGTATGGGTTAGGGGAGACTACTGGCCCCCCTATCAAGAAGTCATCACAAGATACCCCCTCTGTGGTTCTTCAAAGTTGCTTTTCTTAGTACACTGCGTTGAGGGCCAGTCGAATTTAAGCTTTGGACTGATAGTCCCGAATAACAGGTACCTCATACATTATATTTTGATTCTTTTATTTATTATAATGTATCACACACGAGAGATCTAAGGTCTGTAAGGTGTTAGTTTATACGTTGAATAAATTATCGCTCGCCTCTCTCGACCCAGGGGCTAATATTGCTATGTGAAATAAAGCGGACGAGGCAGAAAAATCCAAAAGGACTTTAGAAGAACTTTAGCTCGGCAGTTTTTACAAATAAGTTGAGGTAAATTCAATATCCTGATTAAACTCGCTGTCTAGTTTTCATGTTTTTCTCATTTTGTGCACGCCGGATTCTTCAAGACGTTCCAGTGAAAAGATAACAGTCAAATTGACTAACTATTTGTTACGTTCTCCTTTAATTTTAGGACACATCATTCGTTTGGGGTGCAGAATAGAGAACATTTCCACTTGACTGGAACGCTATGGTAATAAAATACGAAGTGGCGAGTTTCTTTTTTCTGACATTTATTCAATGTTCAGTTTTAAGCCTTGATAATCTCAGCAGCACATCAGCACAAGCCTCATAAAATTAAGTCATGTTATATGTTATATAATTAAGTTCCAATGGCTTAAAAACACCTCGAACACAAGTTATAAAATGTCTCGCAAAATACAGTGCCGATTAAATTGCAACGTGTGTCGAACGCTAATTCTCAGTTCATGGTTACTATCCAGCAGTACCGTGCGCAATGTTGTGTAAAGTTGTGCAGTGGTGTGCACAATTAACAGCTTTATTGGGCGAACACACAGTGTAATTTAGAAATTGTAGCAAAGTTGCACCTTATTATAACCACGCGGGAGCTCAGGCAAAATCCCGCTCAAAACACCCGGCGAACGCAGTCATGTGCAATATACACTTCGGGCTCGAGAGTTAGTTTTTAAATCCAGTTCTGTCGAATGACGGTGTAGTTTCACAGGTGTCAACCCACAAACCAGCTCGTCCTGTTTTGTCGGCTAAGAAATTTACTTTTTAGAAACAATTTACTTTGAATGGTTGCAATTTATATGAATTAAGCATCTACAAAATTAAAAATTAAAGCGCAGTTTTAATATCTACTTTTTTAGAATATTCTTGGGATATAGTTTAAATTTAGCATTTTATTAGATTTTAATACAGTAAACGTGCAACAGTCATACAAGGCTGCATAAAACTCGACAATTTATCCTCCAGGATAGCTTCGTTAACCACACTCCTGTCCGCCATCTTGAATGTCGAGCTCGCCATGCAATTTTATTGGTTAATCGATGAATTTGGCTCAGCTAGATTCTCGCGGCGCCCGCACACTACACGATGAGGCATTTGTCTCACAAGGCAAAAAATATCAAACACGACAGATGTTTGCCTCACGACCTCGCGAGGCGAAAAACTCACAAAAACTCCAGCGCACACTTGAGAAAACAGCTGAGCTAACGACCTCGCGAGAAATTTTGCTCAGCACTTTCCTCAAGTGTGCGGCAGACTGAAAAGTAACCAAAGCCAACAGTTCCACACTCAAGCAGCAGGCTGACGCGAGCGAAAGCGAAAGCGAAAGCGAAAGCGAAAGATGAAGGCGTCACCACGTGAGTACGCGCGTCAAAGCGAGGCTAATTGCTAATTGCGAGGCTAATTGCGAGCCTTATTGCGCGTCAAAGCGAGGCAAATGTGTGTCGACACAGAGAAAAATCTCAATTGTTTTCGCTTTTCACACAAAATAAGGCTTGCGTTGTCCAATTAATCCCTGTGTTCATTTTAACAGGGCGTGGAACAGTAGAACAAGACAAATCTTCTGCAAACCATTCGATTCCAAAAATAATTTCGGTGCAGCAAAACCAATAGTCAATTACGACTGTGTCATAACAAGCAGTAGCGAGTTGAGCGTTCACCGCGATCCGAAGACCAAAACTGTTCACTTCATTATTGATGACAAGGAAGGGGAAGTCTCAATAAGTTGCAACTGGCCAGGTTACTGTTATGGATATGCTCGCTTGAGCTGTAAAGGAAATGACAGCAAAATTCGAGTTACGTTAATTCCGGTGGAAAATGAAGGTACGGTTAATGTTGTATTTACTATAGGAAAAAGAGGTTAGTTGAAATGAACCATTTATAGCAATTGTAATGGCCACGCGACAAATCTCCGTGTTATGGTCAGTATCTTAAGGTGATGTCACACGGGACAATCCTCGGTAGGAAAAAAGATGGCGACTGGTACATTTACCCATAATTCTTAGCGCACATAAACCTTAACAACGTTCATAAAAATGTAAAGAAAAGTTATAAAATCTTCAAACCTAGTCTACACGTTGTCCTTAGTACTGGAACAAATATTGTAAAAATTTGGCTTTCCTTGTGCCTTATGTGCTGTGTTAGGTCCGCTAGGTATTGTGGTAAAATGAACAGCCGCCATCTTTTTTCCTACGGTGGATTCGCAACGACGATTTTTACCGCAACATTAAAAGTTGACGCCGTGTAACACGGGTGCGCGGACGATTTTCTTCGAAATATTTGCGTTTCATATTTTTGAAGCTGATTCGTTGTTGCGAATCGTACCGTGTAACATCACCTTTTAGCATGCGCGCAACCATCTCACCCGACTCATCAGCTTGGCTTGGTATAGCCAGGCGTAGTCTCACGAGACATCTCCGTGGTATAGCCAGTACCTTGTGATAACACAAAATTACGGATTGGATTTTATTTCGCGTTGCTGTTAGAAAAATATAAAAGTCAATATTTCACTTAGAATTTCCAGTTCAGTATACCATAGCTACAACCTGTGATGTTCAATTAACGTTAACTGTTTGATAAAGTTATAACTGTAATAAGCGTTTAACTGTAATTGCAACCTGCTCTAGTCTTTTGTTAAACTGTTATCTACCTCGGTGTTGTTTTGAAAGTGATGAATTTTGTAAAGAATAAATTCCGTTTTAGCCAATTTTATCTTCCGAAATGTTTGTTAAGTTTATGTTTTGTAATTTAGCTCTTTAGCTTATGATGTAAGTTTTATCGGTAGAGTCGCAGCTCTTAGAAGCCTCTATTTTCATTGGCCTTGTAAAACACAGATGCTATTGTTGTTTTTAGGGTTAGGGTCCATTGTTATGTTGTTTGTCCTATTGTTAGGTCTAAGGGTGGCAAGCCAATGGTGTAAGACCTTCTAAGAAATGCGACATCACCCGTTTTATCGCGTCACTAGCTAAGCCTTAAATAGAAGTGAACTGTAAGGCATTCTTTGGTTGCATTCTGGTTACACTCTGGTTATGTTCTTGAGTGCAAGTGGAATAAACTACGTTGGACCAAACATCTGTCTGTTTTGTTCGTCTCGGAGATATTATCCGCTGTAACAGATCCTGGACTTTCCGTAGCCAGTGAGTATTCCCCCAGGTTAAGTTGCCGTCCCACAGAGAATTGTTTATAATGCCAGAAAACCTGTCTTTACAACCTATCAGCATGGCATAGCCAGACGTAAGGGTCTCATAAAAAATCGACCACGCCATTTACTGCCAAGGCGTGTGCAAACACCCCTTAAGCGACAGCTTCGCTATCATTGTAGTAGCTGTAAGCTGGGACTGCAAAACAGTCGTTGGTTTACGAGAGGTGTTTTTCATAAACAAACAAAATGCAGAAACAAAAAAACAAATGTGGCTAAGATAGCAAATGTGTCCAACTTTGATCTTTTGCAGCCCTATCAGTAGAAACACCAGTTGTTACTAGTAAGAAGTCTGAATCTTGCTGGGTGCCCGTGGTTAGAGGTGTGTAAATTCTTTTTTTATAGTCGTATACACCTAATTGAAGACTGGCTTTGTCGTGAACAGAACACAAACCATAAACGACACCACACAATGCAATTTTGGGAACAATCAAATAAGGCTTGTTAACATTTCATTTATTGATGTTTATGAGCTATTCCTTCCTAAAAGATTCTGAAAGGATTATTCTGGACATTCTTTGTTATATTAAAGTACAATTTATCTGAGAACACACGACGTTTCTTTCCCCTTCCCAGAAAGCCATTCGGTCGTATCGTTCGTCCCGACAACACTTTTGCAATCAGATGCCAAGAAGGCATGTTATCAGTAACAGTGCTTTTTATAAAACTAGAGGATATGAGTGCGATTGAACTTAAACAATTGTACTTACGCTTAAAATATTGAATATTAATTTCATATAAAGGTGTGCGTTTGAACCTGCTTAAAATTCTATGGGAGAAATTTCCTAAAGAAGTGTAAGATTTATTGTTCTGTATATTCTTTTCTAGGGCTCAAGAGAATTTTTCTTGACCCCCCCGGCGAAGAAGAGCCAGTTGATCAAGAAGTTGAGTTGGGTCTGTATTGCTCCTTGTAAAACTCAATAATAATTCATAAGGGTACTAACAAATAGAAATGAGCCATTCCAATCACATGGTTACCTTGTATATCAGATACAACTCACTAGTGGTTGTATCTAATTTACATTCCAGATACAACTCACTAGTGGTTGTATTTAATTTACACGTGAATGTGAATTTCACAAGTTGACTACATTCGCGTCCGTGTTGTATCGGCACTATACATTCACTCGGCTGCGCCTTGTGATTGTATACGCCGATACAACACGGACGCGGTAGTAAACATTACATGCATAAGCCTGCATTGCAGGCGTTCTTTGCTAGAGGGCTAGAACAAATGAAAGAGGGTAATGAGGGCGGGGGAGGGGGGGGGGGGGAGGAATTACACCGTTTGATATATAAACCACACACAATCCTTAGTTCCTTCATTCGCTCTTATGAAGTGCTATCGCTCTGAAACCCCCCGGGGGGGGGGGGGTACTTGGGTCAACTTTTGCTGGGTATGTGCCGCTAGCCTCTCAGAGCACCTACCCCATTTTAGTCTATTTTGTGGCCAATTACAAACCCCATCTTAGTCACTTTTGAGTAAATGTAAATTTCGCAATCCCAACTTAGTCACTTTCTGTTTAGCCATCTACCTTGAGTTCGGGACCCTTTTATCTAGGTCATCCTCAAATGAATTGACACATTTATTAAATGTAGGAGACTTTACTCTTCACCTACAAAACTTCTGGTACATTTGTTAGCCGAAAATATTTACAAGCTAAAACTACCCAAAAAATACTTTCCAGAATTTTCCTACCCCAAAAAATCCCGACAATTTGCGACCCCATTCTAGTAACTCTATTGAAAATGCAACCCCATTATAGTCAATCCAGTCGTGAAAATGCGACCCCATCCAGCGGCACATCCCCATTAGCCCATTTACTAGGAAGTACCCCCCCCCCGGCTCTGAAATGTCAGCTTTTGAATCTCGTTACAGTTGCCAGTTTACCTGATCAAATTATTTGATAAAACCAAATCTCGTGTTTCAATCATACATTACTCATCTGTCATTTTGCTGATAGTGGTGCCCGAGCTCGGTTACTATATTACGAGCAACAAGCGCCCACGCGGAATTTGCCTGATGATAAACAACGTTCCAAACATGGGAAACTTGAATCTCGAAGAGCAGCTCACCGACCTTTTCAATTCCCTGGAGTTTGACGTGCGGGTAAAACGAAATCTCAGGATGGTCGAGATCTATGAAGTAACCCGGAAAATTGCAGAAGAAGACCACAGCGGATACGACTCTTTTGTTTTCATTGCCATGTCAGTTTGCAGTCACGAACATGAAATCTCTGGTTTGGATCGAAGAAACGCAAGCGTTGAGCAGGTGATGTCCGAGTTCAAAGCTACTAATTGCCCTTCACTGCAGAACAAACCCAAACTATTCTTTGTTCAGAGGTTCACGATGTCGCCTTTTAAATTCGGGGAAAGTCATGACAGCGCAACGTTGGCACCCTACTGTACCGATGAAGCTGAGTCATTATTTCCACCCAGTGCTGCAGCCAGAAGTGCTATGTGCCCCGAAGAAGCCGATTTCCTGTTAACATGCGTGACCTCTCCAGTTGAGGAAGCCCAACAAGTACCTGAGACCTCCTTCAACCAGGTCAGAATTTGAACTAATGGTGTGTTGTAAAACCCAGGGTGCCAGAGACAGCTCACACTCTCAGCTCTCTTATGACACACCCTTTATGACATGCCCCTTATGACACGCTTCTTGTTTCTCCTATAGGGCTTATATTTCGCTGTCACGGAGAGGGGGAGGAGGGCAGGTTGACAAAATAATTGCTTTTTTCCCCTCTGAATATTGACTAAGCCTGAGTTCATCTCTTGAAATATTTGAAATATTTAGGTGTGTCGTGATGTGATACATTTTATTTTCTTCTCTTCAGGTCTTGGTGAAGGTTATCAGGAAATACTGTAACTTGGGCTACCATTTGCTTGAGATCTTGACAAAAGTCAACGAATTGTTAATAGACATGAAGAAACAAAGTGGCCAAACAAACAGAGTACCACTTGTTCAAGTGCCATACCTGACTCATACACTGAGAGCTAAAGTGAGACTAGGTGAGAAATTATTTAGGGGCGGTTGTGGTTAACTGTGAAAGTATAAAATGTCTGCCTTGTAACATGTACAGCTAGCGGCGAGATGTAGTTATCCCGCGCATCACAGGCTTTTCTCGCGGTGCACTTTCATTTGGAGAGGTCGATTGGCCGAAGGCGTGCAGCGATATAGGAGGCGTGCAATACGACTGAAGACATATAAGAGCATGCGAAAAGCCTCCGCCACCCGGAGATTATAACTTTGTCTGAGCTTTTCAAAACGTTGCTAAAAATACTACGCTGGCGTAGCCTTTTTTAGCACCATGGAAAAACCTAAAACTTCATCCCGGATGACAATTCTTTTCTTGTTGTTAAGATTGGACACGGGCTCCTAACCAAGATACAGCCTGTATCACTCCAGGCAGTTCAGGTAAGGCGTGAAAATATAATGCAGTACATTACCATCTCTTAGATTATAAGTAGGGCCAAGGTTCCCCTTTTTCTTTAAATGTTTTTGTTGGATAAAAGTGTTTGATCGCTTAAAGTGCTAATAAAACAATATACTCAACTCATGTGTATTTCAATGTTAAGACCAAATTTTTCCCTTTTCTTTATGGTTTTATTTTGGTCGCAAGAGACGAACAAGACAAGCTACGTTCGGACTTGCTATAATCAAGACACTCAAACGAATGCGACAGCGACTGAAATGAACGCAGTACGAATGAGGCCAAATTGTTAGACCCCAAAAAAGTCTTATTAGGCTAAAACCAGACTTATAAAATGACTAATGGCCAAGAAATCAATCCCCCACGCCCAAAAAGGTCCTTTTTCTCTGTATAAAAAGGTTACGCTTTTTGCTGTCCTCCAAAATAATCTTCATCAAAAAGGTCCTCAGATCGCAAATTTCCTACCCAAAAAGGCCTTCGCTATTATACTTGAGCTCCCCGCCCCCAGGGTTTAAACTATCAATTGTCAATCACATCTCTTGTTATCTTCATTTGGGCTTCTAAGCCTGAGTGTTAGCTACGCCACACTAACGAAAGCCCAAGAAGGCCGGAACTGCATGCCTGCACCATTAGGTTGGAATCTACTTGCAAAGAAAAAACGAAAGGTTCTGGTATTAGAGTAACGTTCATCACACATTGGTTGCAAGTTAACTGAATATAAACAAGGCTTTAATTGATTTCAATTCACAGATACGCTTCAGCTGAACCGCTATGAAATCAACAACAATATCCATGGATATTGCGTCATCATAAACAACTTGAAGTTCCGGGACAAGAACATGGCCGATCGTACAGGAGCGACTGAAGATGAAAAGAGCCTGAAAGAGCTGTTTACGGCTCTCAAATTCACCGTTGTAATCAAAAGAAATCTAAAAAAACACGAGATCGAGAGAGAGGCTGTGACTTTTGGACAAAAAGATCATCGCGAGTTTGGCGCGTTTGTGTTCATTCTCATGTCACATGGCGGAGACAGGGATTGTATTCTGGGCGTCGAAAGTAGGAAGACCAACGTTGAGAATCTAATGGTCGAGTTCCAAGCAAGAAAGTGCCCATCACTAACTGGAAAACCTAAGGTGTTTATAATCCAGACCTGCAGAGGGCTGCTTGATAATGTGAGTGAAACGTTCTCAACTTCAATTGGGAGTATTAATACACAGGCTGTGTTATCTACATCACCAATGGCAGATACCCAGTTTTGTGATCCTCCATTCTCATCCGACTCCGCCCTCCCAAGAAGTGTGTTTCCTCCAGAAGCTGACTTCCTGTTGGCCTTCGCAACCGTGCCAGGTTACGTATCCTTCCGGTTTCCAGAGTCTGGTACTTTCTTCATACAGGTACGTAATTCCCCAATCCAGAAACTATGAAAAATACCATAATACTCTTTAAAGTATAGGTTTGGGTGGTGCTTGATGTAAGCCTGAGGTTTCCAATTTCTTTTGTTTTCAGCACGAACTGCTTCAACATCTTGGCAATTTGCATACGGTGCACATTTGTATACGAACACACAATACTACGTCCTAGCGTTCGTACATGTACTCTGAATCCCATTGTGCCATTCTAACAAAGGTGACTTGAATAATTACACTCCGGTGAGGCTGAGCCTGCACATAAAAGATTATTATGGTTTTCGAAGTGGCCTATGGGAGGACTTCGGTTACTCTCGTCCCAAAACATAACTGATACAGCCTGGTGGTATTTAGAGGTTTGGAAAGTTTATGACGGATCGGCCCTTGATGCCGGGGTGGAGTGGTAATGGAATTGTGGGGTGAGGTAGCCTGCACAAACAGCCGATTTTTGCGAAATTCGCGCTTGCGCGCCTCAAAACCCCTTCGAATACCCCAGTTGTTGCAGTAACTGCTTACTTCTCATTCAAAGACGACATTCATGGAAAACAGGCTTTAGCTTTAATTTTTTTTAACTTTACATTATTGTAAGTACAATAGTAGTTCTCATTAGAATGTAATATTTTAGGATTGAGCGGTATATGAATATGTATTTAGCCTTACTTGTGCAGTAGCCTGATGTTTACCCGTGTATAAATAAAAGTAATGATGATGATGGCTAGGGGAGGGGGAGTGGGATGGGGGGCGGGGAGGGGGGGTGGTGATGTTAGCTTAAGGACAATGCTACCTTTCCTTTGGCCCTCGATTTTAATAATTATTTCAAAAAGGTAAAAGTCTATTTACATCATTGGAAACCCCCAAAAAATGGTCCAGTTTCGGTAAAAATATCTCTTCTAGTGCACCAAAACTATAAAAAGGGTGTCTTCAGCTACGGATGGCCATGAATGGGAAAGGATTGCAACTTGAAAAAAGATTGGCCCATTTGCTAAATTTCTTCCGTTCGGCTCTAATCCAGTAGAATATTTTTGTTTTAAATGGCAGACAATTATTCTTATTATTAGCTCCTTCACTGCTCTCTATTTAACGCTGTATTAGCGTATTTGCGGCTCAAGCCATCTTTGTTCTTTTGAAATGATGTTTCTTTTTAATCAATCAGAACAAGCAAACTTCTGTTTATTTTTAGCAAAAACAAAAAAACAAAAACAAAACTATTCATTTTATTGTAGGCTAGACTTACGCTCTTATTTTCGTGGTCGGTGGCTCACTGAGTTTTACCAAAAAGCACCTGACACTAACTATCATGAGTTAAAATAAAGCCTAATTTTCTTGTCTTGCAGCTCACGAAATTTACAAGCATAGATGCCAATATTTATTAGTTGTTACCTTTTTTGGTAGTGACCGTTAACAAGGCAACAATACTTAAGAATGGCAAATATTGTGCAAGATTGACCTTAATTCATTAATATTTCGAGGTTCCTTGGGTTATTTAAACTTTGCTACCTCGCAGAAACTGGTTAAAGCCAACTTTTTGTAAGGGAAAAACATAGCACCGTTCAGACGGTTTTACCAATGTCATGCAATGTTGTGTATTTAACTATTTAACTAAATTGCTCCGCGAGAAAATCTGCTGTTTTCTTTGCTTTTTTTCTTGCTTTGCTGACGTCATAAATTAATGGGGAAACGCAGAGTTTCACTTGTGCGCGCGCGAAATTACTAAAGCTTGTGTCATTAGCGCGCGCGGCTATATAGGGAGTCATCTTAAGTTCTGATCATTGGTGCACTCGGTTATTTTCCTTTGTTATTCTGGTTTTGTTATTAAAAAAGGTTTTTCTTTTCCATATCAAACCAGGCCTTGGTCGAGGTCATCAGAGAACATCATCAGCATCATCATTTGCTTGATATTTTGACGGAAGTCACCAAGCGGGTGGTTGACCGACAGAACAGACAGCCCAACATGGGTCACCCTGTGCAAGTTCCAGCTCCTATGCACACGCTGACGAAACATCTGTATCTGTGAGGAGGCTGAGCCACAGCATACTGTATATAATAGATAGCCCCAAGGCACAGAAGCTCCCTTCAACACTTCACCGCGCCCGGTCAGCTAGACCGTCTGGGGTGATTAGCGCTCAAAAATAACAACCTGACGCAGACAGCTATTTCGCCCTTGTTGGGTCTCGACTGGGCGTCGTAGCATTGTATTTGAGTGAAACATAATGAAACCATTGACACTTCACCTATTTCAAATATAGCGCTAGTCATTCTTGAAGACAACTAAGAGAGGGATGTGATCATCAGTTACGCCACACATTACGAGTGGCAAGTGGCTGTATATGTCGATGTTTTTATTATATGTAAGCATAACCCAATGACATGTACCACTGAGTAGCCTGTCTCGTTGTTGTTGTTGGTCGTCCACTTGACGAATCATGTTTGTAAATATAAGTGCATGTGAAATTAAGTGAGGAAGTAGCCATCTCATTCACGAAATCATGTTAATGCGACGAATACTGAAGAGTTAGAGCCGTTCAACAGGATTTGAACCGGTCTGGATTCGCTACTAAAGCCCTCCACCAACTACCAGTGTTAGCCGATAGAACTCGAGCTTACAGTATATTACTGTTAATTAGTATAAATCTACTAGCGTTCCATCACAAATGCTGTTCTCTTTTTGGCTACGCTACTCACTATCTATTCTGTTGCAGAAAGTGAGTAGAGTGAGTAGCCTAATGGCGGCCGCTTCTTCGCGTTTTCGAAGTGTCTGTGAAGAGAAGAAGTTTTGAACGTCTAGTAGATTTATACTAAAACAATTAGATTATTCGCTCTTGATTTTTCGAGGTCATAATCTAATTGTTAATTAGAAACCATTTGCTGGATACTGATTTTTTTGGGTGTCTTATGGACCAATTGGAGCGTGAATTAATCGCTAATAACCAACGATCTCGCGCTGCTGGTTGTTTTTGTAAAGTTTTGTACATATTACTTAATTATAATGGTCAGGGAGTCATTTTTACAAAGACTAAGTAATAGTTAAAATACGAACGGCAGAACTGTATGAATATTTTAATGGAGAGCCTGTGTTAATGGGGAGCCTGTGGCTCGCCACAGAATATTCAGGGAATACAATTCTGTTGCGAATATTTATCTTACTTATAAAAGAACAATCATGATAGCGAAAAAGCTTATTAGGATCCTGATGATGCAGTATAGCTATTCTGTATTAGGATTTACAAACCTTCATTAAACTTTTTCGTACTTTTCCTATGAATTATAAATGAATTTTATAACTTTGCTTATAAACCGGATCAGTTTAGGAAGATTAAAGCGCCAGAACCGTGGCTTAGCCCTGATGTAACACTGGTGATGAAAAAAAAAACCGTTTAGTTAAACAGCTACTAGTAAACCAGTAATATGCGCCAGATCTATAGCAATTTCGCGCCTATTCCTTGACACTGGTCAGCCATCGCATTGTATTATTTAAATTCGAGCTGGTACATGGTAGATTTGTTCAATCATAGCGTGATACAGTTCCCTTACGTTTGTATTCTTGACCGCTCTTTATAGACAAATATTCGTGCTGGTGAGATTTAAATCGGATACGACGGTATTTTAGTCTTACCAGAAGTCCGCGATCGGCTAGCGTGATAAGCTTCTGATCTTACTCATCCTGTCTTTCTATGAAAATAATCAATTCTGCCTCTCTTCCCTGAAACTCAGTGGCGTCCCCCCACCTCCCCCCTCCTCTCTTTCGCCCCACACACACACACGGCACGCACATCAGGGAAATAATTAACTTACACGTAAAACGATTAATCTGAAAACGAAATGCAGGGTTTAAGGAGTTTTATAGAGATGGGGAACCTATTCAAAATCCAACTTTCAAAAGGGGGGGGGGGGAGAGGGGTCTTTTTTAGAAGGAGGGGGGTGCTTAACAGAGCTTTTGCAGTAGTTGTTGCCAACACATAGAACTTAGTTCAAGACCCGGCCAAACGAACGCACCATTTCAACGCAACATCTTGCAACATTGTTGCGCGCAACGTGTTAACACGCTTTTTGGCCACCCTGTTGCAACATGTTGCAACATGTTGGATGGTGTTGGATCTAGTTTGAAAATGATCAAATTTGATCCAACACCATCCAACACTGGGTTGCAACATGTTGCAACAGGGTGGCCAAACGCGTGTTAACACGTTGTGCGAAACAATGTTGCAAGATATTGCGTTAAAATGTTGCGTTTGTTTGACAGGGCCTTTACTCGCAGAGCGAGTAATTTAACGTCTCTTTTGTGCCCGCGAGTGACTCTTATATAAAAATGACGGGGGTGCTCGTCCAAAATTTTGGAAAAACACCCTAAAAGGTACAGAATCTCGTACGGCCGCCATTAAATTTGCATGGTTTTGCAGTTCCAAAAGAGAGCAAGGGAAAGTGACGTCAGAGTATCAAAAATCATAATTCAGTAGGGAGCTATAAGGCCCGTTTACACAGGTGTTTTTTTGTGCAAGTTTTGTCGCACTTGTCGATGCAATTTTTGTCGCGCGCAAGTTGCATCTTCAAGTCGCCTGTGTAAACGGGTGGCGATTTCAGTGCGATTTGTTAGACTGCTTGCTGTCCCTTTTCAGTCAATCGAGCGGGCGAGCTGATCACGAAAACAAGCTCGGCGAGACTAGAGCGAGCGAACGAGCCGAGGGGAACTGGGGAGAGGCTCTTCCCCAGACCCCCCCGTTCGAATTTCGTTCGCTCGCTCGCCGCTCGGATCACCGATGGCGTATTTGCTCATCCTCGGAGACCCAGGGGCAGT
The DNA here is from genome assembly GCA_022457155.1 of Cladopsammia gracilis. Taxonomy (NCBI): domain Eukaryota; kingdom Metazoa; phylum Cnidaria; class Anthozoa; order Scleractinia; family Dendrophylliidae; genus Cladopsammia; species Cladopsammia gracilis. The sequence continues at coordinate 479,103 of JAJGOT010000583.1, forward strand.
TAATCGGGGAGGGACGAATTAAAAACTCGGCAAAACTCAGCGCGACGAAAGTTTTCAAGAGCGAGCGAACGAGCCCCTCGTTCGCTCGCTCTTGAAAACTTTCGACGCGCTGATTTTTGCCGAGTTTTTACTTCGTCCCTCCCCGACTAACTGCCCCTGGGTCTCCGAGGATGGTATTTGCTCTCCCGCTCGACTATACAGAGAGGGACTGCTAGCAGTCTACGTTTTACATTTGGTACATTTCTTAGAGTTCCCTGCAAAACAACAACGTCAATTAATCAAATTATAGGTTTTGTGAAGAACGTGAAGACACGACTTGATGAGACACGACTTGAAAGCCGTCACTATGAATTTAGCTCCTGGATAATTCAGTCACATCAGACAAATTAAAAAAAATGGAACAATTGCAAAGCAATTTCAAAGAACGCGAATTCTTTTTTCAATGACGTTTTCCTTGCCGTTGTTAATAGACCAAGTCCGATATATTAAAATTCAAACTTGGCTCCGAGGCTTAGGGGAATAAACAAAAGAAATAAATTATTCATCCCTGAACCTCGATGTGATTTCTTATGTTTTATTCCCCTAAGCCTCGGAGCCAAGTATGAATTATTGGTCTATTAGAAAAAACATTGCCTCTGCACGTGCATTTGACATGTTGATACATTTTTTGCTGTTTCCTGTAAAACAATAACTCCGAAGAAAGGAATTTTTGAATCTTTGACGTCACTTTCGCTAGCTATCGTCTGTGAGGACGTGGTTGATGCAGTAATATATAAAACACGAAGAAGAGTGATTCACTTAGGATTTCCAAACACCGAGAAATGGGTTAAAATAAGGAGGCCTAGCCGAGTTTTTTTTTTCAACCAACTTCGAGGTGTTTGGATACCTGATGAAACACTGTTAGCTTCTCAAACTGATCATTAAATGCGAAGAAAACGAAGAAAAATAATCACCAAAATATATGCTGATTAACACCAGGGCCGAGTTGTTCAAAGCCTGATTAGCACTAATCCTGGTTTAACTGTCAACAGAACATGAGTTGTCATGGTAATTAACCCTGGATTAGCACTAATCGTCCTTCGATCAACTCGGCCCAGGTTTCCAAACCATCGCTACGCTTATGATTTTGATGAATGAAGTCACGTGCCACACTCGTCTGGCCAAACAGCTCAGTTTCTACTAGGAAATACCATTACAAGGCTAAACTATTTCTCAGAGTCTGACGGTTTTCGATACACGTATAATAACTGTGGCTCACTTTAAATAAACTGCTCGTTGAACTAGTTAGAATGCGAGAATCTGAATGGGAGAAGTCAATTCCCAGGTAATTAGTTAAACAGTCGGCCAAAATGTCACAATCTCGTCTGAAACCTTCGCTTCTCAAACTAACTAATAATTCATCAAGTTTGTACAAAGATTTTGGCAATTTTATTTCTTTGTTTTCACTGTATTAAATGATCAGTTTGAGAAGCTTTATTAAACACTTGAAAGAGTGTTTCATCAAGAATCTAAACATCTCGAAGATGGTTAAAAAAAACTCGGCTGCGCCTCGTTTGTTTCAATCAACTTCTCGGTGTTTGGAAATCCTGATGAAGCACTCTTCCTCGTGTTTGATATATATTACTTCTCAACTGAAAGTTATAATTTTGACCATTTCTGAGATATCTGTTACACTCCATGCAGACCTGCCCGATCGAACAAAAATACAATAAACGAAAACTAACACATGCTTAGCCACATTCATGCACTGCTCACTTTTCCTGGGAAGAGCTCGCTTCAATTTCAATATAAAGACAAAAAACAAAACAAACAAAAACAAAAGTCAAGTTTTTTATTTGTCTTTGAAACATTGTAAACATAACTTGCCTTTGTAAGTTAACAAAGTTGTCAGGACGCAGACTTCCTTTTTCCGCGTGAAGCAAATGAAATAGGAAACATCTATCAATTTTTTTTGTTATATACAATGATTAGCAAATTAAATCTCAAACATACAAAGCAGTTTGCTGCAACACTGCTCAACATAAGTACTGAGCCCTTGAGGATAGTCGTGAAATCACAACTCGCTAATATCTTCTTAAATTTAAGGACACCTCAAAAGAACCCTCATTCAAGAGATTCGTCAAGAACCAAATTGCAAAACAGAAAGAGATGGATGCTGAGCATCCCTCCCCCACCCCCTGAGGTGCCTCTTAAATAGTGTAAGGGTTTCAATCTCGGGATGGAAAACCGCAGCTTTAAAATTCTTAACAGTATAACCGCTAACACTTCACTCCGTGGCGTCTCACGGGTGGCTTGATCAGTAATCCATCACGTCGATAAATGAGCTTTGGAAAACACTTCTTAATGGAAGCAGCAATTCTCTTAAAACATTTACCAATATTCCATTGCTGGTTATATACCTATATCTATTGTAGGTTCTGTTATATCTTCAATTGTAAATACGTGTTAAAAAAATACGTTCTTTCAATATTTATACTTGCATTTCTACGAAGGTGTCTTGATCCGTTATAACGACGAAAAATGAGAATTGGAAAACACTTCCTTATATATTGAAGCAGCAATTCACTTAACACAATTTTCAATATTCCTTTTCTAGTACATACAATTTTAGAGTGGTCTATGTTATAGAATAATTAATCTTCAATATATTGAAGTATATAATTAATTATATAATATATAATTACGGATACATATATACAAAGCATTCGATATCCTCGATAATTGTAGATGATCGAAAAATATCAACACTACACAGTGTGGAATAGCGATATATTTCGAAACTTTTCGATACTGCACACGTGTCCACTGGGCGTGGTAAATCTTCACACAGAAAAGAGAAAATGTCTGTTTGACCCAAGTTTGTTTATATTTTTTCATCTGTTTTTGGGTTTCCTGTCGATGCAACCATCAAAATGCGCATAATTGGCTCGTTTTAACCTAGATCATACCTTAAGGTGGCTGAACACAGTTTCGCGCTCTTCAATTTCAGCTGCTTACGTGAGTTAGCACGTGCAGAGTTTTGAGAAAAACAAACGTGCCGCCTATTCAGCGATCATTTTATTTTGCTCAGCGTGGATCGCGAAAGTGTTGTTTTCCGTGTTAAAATCAAGCAATTTGTTGTTCGCAAAAATGTTAGATAATTTATAGAACCATTGTAGAAACACACTGCCTTTTTGGTCGTTTTTGTCTTTGAATCGAGAACCCAGTCAAATGCAACGCATGCGCAGCTGACAAAAAATTGTGACTTGATATTTTAGCGACTTTCCTCGGAAATTTGCTGATTTCTACGGAACCACTCATTAGAATTTTAAGAAATTTAGCACAATAATAGTTCTGAATATGCCGAAATCACCTACCATCAGAAATGTGAAATCTAACAAAGGAGATTTTTACAAAATGCAAACATATTAAACCACAAATTATGGAAGATCCCTCTGTTAAAATTACATGAGACCAGTGTTAACATGCAAATGTTTTTACAAGTTTACTAGAGACAAATGATGGACAAAATCTAACGACTAGATTTTCTGAAAATATAAACGAAACCAAATATTGCAAGCTAATTTACAATCCACCGTGTTGCTATGGTAACACCCTAAAAGCTCAACAAAGATATCAAACTATAGCTTGTTGCTTAATCGTATGCCTCACCAATTTTGGGCGCCCAGACGTTAGTAGTTTTAAAATGACAATGAGTGACGCATAGGTACAGTGAAACTGTATTCAGCCACCTTAAGCAATGTCTTCACAATATCAATCCCGAGCGATGGCTTTAAAAAGGTCCAAATATCAGTTAATATCGTACTTATATTGTCTCGATTTACATCGACACATCCTTCAAGCCATGACCGTTATCTGATTTAAAGCATGAAGGCTAATGTTCAACACTACCTATAAGTTTAACAAACAAATTCTGCTGCAAAAATTCTAGTACAGTATATTACAATAAAACTATGCCAGTCATCTGCAAACTCTGCTTTCCTACTTAATTGACTCGTGCATTTCATAGATTGCTTCGTCTGCAGATCTGTGTGACTTGAACTACATATTTTTCTTTGAAATTTCACAGATACAGCTGGGCTCTCAGAGTGTGAGTTGGAGCCGGGACCTGGATCGTCTTCTGTTTTTCTATGCCAATGTCCACCACAAGCTTTGTAACCTCCGTCAAAATGTCGAGAACGTGTTCGCGGCAGTGAAGCTTTCTGATTGTCTGCACAAGAACCTTTGGACAAAACGAAAACACAGGACAAAAGTAAACATGAGAAACAGTATTTAATATTTTTTAATCGCAGTGCATTTCTCTTACGATAAAATATATTTTAATTATGACAAACCATTTAAAATGCAAGGCTGGTACAACGGAAATTTAGGGCAGGTTAAATGGCCAATATTTCGACTAGTAGAACTAGTCTTCTACAGGGCCAGCGTTGGCCATTAAACGTGCCCTAAATTTCCGTTGTACTAGCCTTGCATTTTAAATGGTTTATCTACACTTTGAGTGACGTCTGGTCCTCGCATCCCTTCATAAATTAGATCAGGAAAGAAAGTTACCACTGTATATCGTGGTGTTGAGTGGTCCTCTACAGTTAAACGTTAAATATATGATGGTTATGGTCGCTACTTCTGTAACTATTTTCGGTTTGATTTTAGCGTGGTGTTCTCAATGAACCAGCAAGAAGTGTTAATAACAGTTAATTGATCACATAGTCACCTAACTCCATCCTTCATAGGGGTTCAACGCTGATGGGTTTGGCGAGTTCTGTTTCTTCAACAACAACAACAAACAACAACAAACAACAACAAAACTTTATTAGAAATATAAACTTAAATACAGTTCCCCTGCAAATTAGCAAAAACGCTATTCGAAGCAGGGAAAAGTAATGTAATTGAAATTAATAAAGGTTAGGTTAAAGGTTTGCGCATGCGCAGAAATGCATCGAAGTAAAATCCCAAGTTTCCTTGGGTGCCGATCCCTAGAGAGTTTTCGCAAACACGAGCTCCCTTGCGTACACAATACCGAAGGAATTAAGGTAGCCACAAAAATTTCATTCATAACAAATTCAAGTTCAAACTTGAATCTTATTATTCGTCTCTGAAATATTTAATAAAACTGCCAACGAATTAATGGAGGAGATCACAGACTGCCAGAAATTATTTATACCAACCTGAATAAACAGGGAACCAGACTGTGGGTTCCGCCACGCAACGTAACCTGGTGCAGTTGCAAAGGCCAACAGCATGTGGGGCTCTTTTGGAAACACGCTTCTTGGGAGGGTGGAGTCGACGGGTGAAAATGAAGCGGCACCGTCGGCATTACCACCGGTGGATGACATGCTTTCTCTTAACGAGCCTCTACATGTCTGAACGAAAAACAGCTTTGGTTTACCTCGGAGACCTGGGCAGTTGGCTTCTGTGAACTCAGACATCAAATCTTCAACTCTTACAACCCTGTTGTCCACGCCATAAATGACATCACGGTCTCCACCATGAGACATGACGATCAGCACAAATGCGTCATACTTTATATGACTTTTACTTTTAGCGAATTTAGCTGTTACGTTCCTCATTTCATCATACCGAAGATTTCTTTTCTTCTTTACGGTGAAAAAAAGCTCCTCAAACAGCTGGACCAGCTCTTTTTCGTCGTATTCAGCGCCGTCGCGTTTCTCTGATTTTCCGAGGAAGTTGATATTATTGAGTATGAGGCAAATTCCACGCGGGCGTCTGGTTATTTCATACTTGGTATTGCATCCAACTATTTAAAAAACACACACATAATTGAAATAAATACTTCATCCTTTTAGTGATGGTGTACGAAATTAATGCAATCACTAATAGAATTTAATGCAATTGCAACTCTGAGCTAATTTACATCCGAACGGTAAAGGGTCACTGAGGCAGATTATCCGCCCTTCCCATGTGCCCTATGGGCGATACTCTCACTTTCCCTAACCCCCCCCCCCCCCCCCCCCCCCTCCTGGGGCATTCAAGCTGCCCTTCCATTCTGGCTGGTTGGCTAACATAGCTTTGCAGCATCCCGACCTGGACAATGTGCCAGCTATCATGTACACTAAGATATCCAAAATCAAAAGTGAATGAACACCAAGCGACCACTTTTAACCCCTTCCTACGTACCTCCTGCAAATAAGAAAAATATCGGGAAAGTATGCGAAATACTGTGTACGTTTGATATTATCATTATATATTTTCTACTGAAAATTTAATGAATGTGAATAATCACATAAATGAGACAAATGAGCGAAATTGATGGTCCGGAGAGTATACCTCAAGATTACCAAAACAACAATAACAACACAAAACCAAACAAAATTTTCGAAAAAACAAATTCGAACTAACGTGTAAGGTGTTGAGGCTGGTTGAGTTGTTCAGTACCACATGGGTTCAATAAAGGACCAGGGAGAGCTTCATCCACAGGAGGATCCAACTCTAAAGGATAACAAATTCAATGATTGTAATAAACTAATACAATTTACAAGTACACATCATGTGATATTTATTTTGGTTGCTTTTTATGAAATCATAAATAGAGTTCAGACTCGTACCCAGTCGCTTTGTCATTGTGTTTTGGGCGAGAGAAGATTAGATACGAGAGTGAACTGAGGTGCGCGAGGGGTCATGGGAAGGAATAGAAACCTTTCCATGCCTCCCCACGCAATTCATCGAACGATAGCAAGCAAGTAGAAATATTTCAGCTGAATAAATAAATCTTTCGACATCACTCATAACTGAAATATCCTTTGCTGTTTTCTTATGTTATTTTAGAGAAATTGGGCTAAGACTGTGACACGATTTATTTGATAAGCGTTACGTTTGCTGCCCCCTCGATCAAAATATTTATTCAAATGGGTTAAATATACGTATAACACAACTTCATGTTAAGTGAATTTGTACCTAAAAACACTTTAGCTCTAAGTGTATGGGTCAAGTATGGGACTTGAACAGGAAGTTCTTTGTCTGGTTGGCCAATTTGTGTGTTCCCCAGCTGCTCGTTGACTTTAACCAACATCTCAAGCAAATGATTGAGGTGACTGTGTTGTCTGATAACTTTCACCAAGACCTGTTATAAAAGAAACAAGAAGCTGTACATAGCTTGAACTCGTGGCGCCTTTAACTCATTGCAGCATTGATTCCCAAGTGATTTGAGTGCTCTTACAGAGAAACATAAGCTTAAAATTATATCTTATCAAAGGCTCCTAAGAGCCAACCCGAGAAGAAGAAATGCTAACGCGTAACGCAATATTGCCGTAAGCTTACGTTTTCACACTGACACAGTTCGATATATATATATTTTTAAATTAAACGTAAGGATTTTTGACGAACGAAAAAAAGTACATCACTTTCATAATGTCCAGTTCGAAAAAAAGAAAAAAAATCAAAGTGCCCTCTGGGCTATCTCCTGTAAGTTTTTCCCATCATGCAATGCTGTCATATTATGTCCGAATGTTGTTTTTGATGTTGCAATTGGACATTTAGGTTATAGTGCGTGGTTTCTTGAGTTCAATTTCTCTTTTGACAATTTTGTTTGTATGTAATTGGTAATGGTTATGCAGTCCTCTTGTCTTGTGTCTGGAACAAATTTCAGTACTTTCAACTCGTCTGGATTTTCACCTGGTTTATTATCAAGAGCTACACACAAACATTGTGTTACTGTTGCCTTCCCTAAACCCGCGCCACTACTTAAAAAGTGTCAATTGCTTCTCGTCGTTTTTAACAGAGAGTAACATATGGTAAAAAAACTTCATTTGTTCTCCGTTCAAAGAATGAACAAGTTCTTTTTTTCCATACGATTAATTACCAGCTTTTCATTATCATTTGCTGTAGACTGAAAAAATTCCAGCATTACTTAAAAGATTGGTCCCTTGGTGATTGTTATCTAAACATGGGTTAAAACAACCAAACAGTTCACTGTATTGTGTTTCTTCACTTATATCCTGCTCATCGTTATGTTGAGCAGACGGAGCTACAGTATCTAACTGATGACGTTCCTTATTTTCAGGATCTCCCATGGCTTTTTCTTAAGAGTTCTCCTTTCTTTCCTTTCGAATATAACATGTTTAACTTGCTGAAAACTTATTTTTACATGGGATAAGCATCAAGAACTCTCTGCAATTAATCTTCAGCATCCTTTTTATTAAACATAACTAAATGAATGATTTAGCTTTCATTCTGCGAAAAAGTTTCATTCCTCCTTTCAAGTAAAATTCTTTACAACTTTGTTCTCTGTTTTCATTATTGGGATCATCATCAATCTTATCGTCAAAATCTGTTTCAGGTGGAAATCTAGTTCTTGTAAACTTACTCAGTGTTCATCCCCTCATCTTAACTTTTGTTTTAATGTCACTGTTAACAAAATACCAGATATATTAAAACCATCGATAGGAAAAATCTAAGGACTATCCGTACCACAATTATCTCAGTCTTTAAGCAGAAACTAAATTGGGCATGAATCTTCTGACCAAAATGAACCAAAATGAGGCCTAAAAAAGTAAAAACAAAAATGAACTAAAACCCCGAACCTCACTGAAATCTGACTGTTTGACACTGGTTTGTTTGACCTGGAAAATCAACCTGATGATAGTATTGCAAAACTCTGCTTAATCATTTCTAATGATATAGCTCAAGAAAAAAAAAACAGGTTTGTTTAGTAAGATTGATTCTTTCTGTACAAACTTCAATATTGAGAAGACTGCGATAAACTTAAGCATCCCATCTTTTTTCTTGTCAAAGGCAAAACAGAACATTTTTACACGTCTAAAAAATCACCAACTCAATCTAATTAATGTAAATAAAAAAAATAAATTTTATTCGACCTTTAAAAGTGAAACGAAATACTCCGATTTAATTAGCCATATCCTGAACATAGAAAAATTACTTCTAAATTCAGGATAGGAAATCATACCTTAAGAATTGAAAATGGTCGAATTACAATCCCTAAAACTCCTGAACACGTTTAGTTAGAATTTGCACCCACTGTACACTTAATTCAGTTGAAGTTTATTTCACTGTATGCACTGTATGTTATATGATGAGCTACGAAATACCTTTTTTGACAAAATTATTAAACAAAATAGATTTGGATTATTTCTGATCGCTTTTACAAGCACTTATTGAAAAGTTCTATATTTGTTTGTCAACCTACAAGGAAACTGAAAGTACTAGTTCGTTAAAACCTATTGTTGTTACGAAAAAAAAATTCCTGCAGAAGAAATTTAAGAGAAAAAAAATTCGTGCACAAGAAAGCACGTGAAAAAAAAATTCAAGCATTAAGGTAAAAAAAAAATCTTGCAAAATGGTGATGCTGGAAAAAAAATTCATGCTCAGAAGAAATTGCCCAACCCCCCCCCCCCCCCCCTAAAAAATTAAATGGTCCGTCCCTAAGGTAGATACGCATCAGAACGCGTGTTTAGGCTGCAAAATCCTTTTAGATCGATTTTTATGTTGCACTAAAAACTCCAAATCAGGAAACATCTGTAAGCTTATTGTTGTCTATATTCGTTTACATCAAATTAATTATTGTTATCGTTGGATTCACGTTGAATTCCTGTTACGAAAAGTGTTCGTACTGAAAGCATTTGCTCAGTTTACAGCTGATGGAAGGAGCGAGTGAGTGAGTGAGTGAGAGAGTGAATTTTTTTAAACACCCTTGCCGATAACCTGTTCATCATGCTTTCACGTATACACGGGTTTAAAAGTAAGACTACACTGCATTCACTAGATTCAGTAGCTGACACTTAAGCTCGACCCGGAGCTCGATCGCTAAGCAAATGGCAAGTTTAATATATAAAACACAGAACTTGCCAGAGCAAAAATCCCACAGGAATAAGCGGCGAACACAATATCAAACGGTCCTATCCATCCATGAACGACTTGAATTGTCTTTAAAGTGTGCAGTTGTACTGCGCAGTAGTTCTTTATCTTGCTTCTCGAGTTCACACACGGAGAGATTTTACGGTATGTATTTCATGGCCGAAAGCCATATGGTCGTCGATATAGACTTAAATATGCGTGCATAAATTTGCATGCGCTAATGTGACACGAGAGGCTCCTAGCAGCCTATACTCATGCGCATGCGTAAGTAAGTTTTATGATATATTTTAAACATGATAAGAAGATGTCCGACATGGCGAAGAGTTACTCCTTTCATTCAGTCATCGTTCCTGCAAACCACGTTGTTTACTATTGATTGTTTGGGAAATGAAGGCCGTACCACAATGAAGGGAATGATTCTTCTAAGTCTTATATATACCAAACATGAACATTGCTAATGTAAGTAAGGTTGTAGGAGACGCTGTCGTGACACTTGAGTAACGCTCTTTTACCGGAAGTGAGAGTAGCCGGAAGTCACTAAACAGGAAGTGTAGTGGCAAAGCTATGAACCGGAAGTGTACAATTTAAAATATGCGTGCATAAATTTGCATGCAAAATCGTGACACAAAAAATAAAAATAATAATAAAAATAACAAGAAAAACGGAGCCGAAACCTTACCTCATGCCGCTACGCGCATGAGTAACAAGAAAAGTCAACGCCGGATTTACAACTCGTGTACTTCGCCACTAGTAAAAAGCTGACCTGCCGATGATTGGTTCATTGTTGGAACAATCCCCTTGGGGCAGGGGGCTCGGAGGTATGCTCCCCTTAAAAATGTTTAGTATCATGTTTCATTGACTTGTTACGGTTCTTGTCACGGTAATATCATAGAACAAAGGCCTTTCAATTTCGATTTAACGGCCAAAAACTAAACGCCCCGTCACGATTAACGCCTCTCTTGAATAAACGCCCCTTTTAGGGTACCGAATTTGTAATACACGCTCCTGGCGCATATTAAATCGAGTAAATACGGTAGTTACATACTCTCTAACTCAAAATATAAAGACCTCGAAATCGAGATTGAACGAATGTGGGGGATGAAGGCCACAACGATCCCAGTTGTGATTGGAGCACTGGGAGTAATAAAAAAGGGCTTGGAGAAATACATCAAACAAATCCCGGGTAACATCAAAATTACTAAACTACAGAAGATTACACTACCAGGAACATCACACATCCTAAGAAAGGCACTCTCCATCAAGTAGACTTCTACCTCATTTTAGCCCTAGGCCCAAGGAATGGGCTCGGCTACTATGTTGTAATATGGCATAAAGTTAAAGGAGATATAATAATATAATAATAATAATAATAATAATAATAATAATAATAATAATAATAATAATAGATAATAATAATAATAATAATAATAATAATAATAGTAATAATAATAATAATAATAATAATAATACAATTTACCAGAAATTTATAATAACTTAAAGACGATAGACTACAAAATGTTTAAGGTGGTAGTGACAAGGAAGCCTACATAGAAGCCGGGGGCTTATGAACTATAGGCTTCCTGACAATATAGGATACATCATACGAATTATGGGGACAGCATGAAATATAAAATGTATTATTTTAAAAAGAAAAGAAAAGAAAAAAGAAGAAGAATGTAGCTCAACAAAGAGTATTTTTGACTAGGAAAGAAGGAATTTTTTAATGTCTGGCCAAATTTCATGACTTAAATGGATGCTTTCACTGTTTTGAATTTCATGACTTAACGAGTCACGACACCCAATTTCAAATAAGCCATGAAAATAAACAAAATTGAACCAGTTGAAAGCTATTTTAGATGTTTATAAGCCGATATATTATAACGTCTAGTGAATTCAATCTTTTGTGATAAGATTTTTTGCGTAGTTCAGATGATTATGACTTTGAAGTTTTGGCCGCCATGTTGGTGTATCAAAGTGGTAGAGCAAGATGGTCGCTCCGTACATTTTTACTACAAGCGTGTAATACATGTACTCGTTCGCCTAAAACTCTTGAAGAAAATGTTATGGCGCTTTAAAATTTGGCCTAGATGTGTAGTTTTAAACTGAAATCAATTGAAATCTGTTTTTAATGCTTCTAAAGTTTGATATGACATGATATGACGTAAGTGCAAGCCAAAAATTACTAAAGCGGGACCTTGTGTGCACTATCCAAATTCAATTTAGCCAGACACATTTAGAATGCCTTATTCGCTTATCCTCAAGTCAATGATTTGATATAAAGCACGCAGCAAATGGCATAAATTTTGAAACAATCGAGAGGGGTCGCGAAGTCGTGTCGACATCTTAACAAATTTCAGATTCAGTAACGGTTGTTTGCTTTCATCATTAACTGATAACTATACCACATAGCCACCGTACAAATCAACCAATCACATGGCCACCAAAAAAAAATACAATGATCTAGTGGATTCTAATATTTTAATAATTCAGATGAATACATTAAATTCGTACCTTGATGAAGGATGATTCGGGCACTTGTTGGGCTTCATCAAGCAGAGTGGTCACAGAAGATAACAGAAAATCAGCTTCTTCGGGACAGGCTTCCTCAAGAGTAGCGCAGGGAGAAAAAGGTGTCCCACTTTTCATTGTTGAACTGTCAACCTGTGCAGAACGGTCATTGCTTTCCATCAATTTAGATTTGGCCATTGCAAATTTCTGAACGAAAAATAATTTGGGTTTATTTTTCAGTGCAGAACAGTTATTAGCGTTGTACTCGGACGTCACGTCTTCAATGGTCACCTTTTTGCCATCGACATCACAGAATTGGTGGTCTTGTTCGCAAACGGACATAAGAATGCATACAAACAAATTGAATTGGCTGTGATCTTTTTTGGCAAATTCGTGGGCAACTTCGTAGATCTGGACTTTCTGAAGACCTTGTCTGCGCTGCACATCAAACGCAAGGGAACTGAAAAGATCGAAGAGTTGCTGCTCTTCGTGTTGTAAGTTGGGTATGTTATTTATGATGAGGCAAATTCCACGTGGGCGTTTGTTCATTTCGTAGTGACTGAGCGCACAGCTGAGCTCGAGCTCATGCCCCTCTGAGGACGAAAACAGTAATTAGAAATAAGCAAGTCAGCCAACAATCCAGCACAAGAAGCAAAGGAGAAGGGAATAAGGAAGGAAGGAAGAAAGAAAGAACGAAAGGAAAGGTAGAGGAGCAAGTGAGTGAGCACGTGAGTTAGTTTGTCATCCAGTCCGTCCGTCAACCAATCATTCAATACCACCCACAGTCAATCAATAAGCCAATTAAGTCAGTTATTCATTCATTCATCCATCCATCCATCCATCCATCCATCCATTCATTCATTCATTCATTCATTCATTCACTCGCTCATTCATTCGCTTATTCATTCACTCATTTATTCACTCACTCACTCATTCACTCACTCGCTCGCTCGTTGCTTCGTTCATTCATTCATTCATTCATTCATTCTTCTTACTTCGTCAGTTTAATAGTAAGTTGACACTTCAGACAGACATTCAAACTGTTCGTCAATAGGTCAGCAAATAGAGCAGTTTTCAATTGAGTGTTGTAAAACCAAAACCAAAGTAATTATTCTGACCAATCACAGCAGTCGTAAACAATCCAATGAACCAATCAGAGCTCGAAGCAATTAAATGTTGGCGGCGCCAAGCGCGGGAAAACCCGTGCGAGCAAGTCACGATTGGTTTTGGTTTTACTTCTGATTGGTCGAGAAAGTGGTGCGAGAATTTTTAGCCAATCACAAAGCGTAGCAATGAAAAACCAAAGCAATTGTGTAATTACTTTTCACACTTAATTGAAAACTGCTCTATGCTTTATAGTAAGCGATACAAACCAGCACCTTTTTGACGAACTTGAACTTCATCACCAGAATTAAGTGCATTTTCCACTTTAGAAGAGGCAAAACATCAGAATTAAAACCATTATACATCAAGAAAATACATGTATTGCTCTCCAATTTTTTGTATCGAAATTAATTAATCTCCGAATTTATATGTATGTATGCTTGTATATATGTATGTTGCATATGCAATCTACCCATCGGCTTTTACTTAAGTTTTGTTATAATTATTTGTAATTATAATTTTTATCAAGAGAGCTCTCTTGTTTTTATCTTAAAAGAAAACGTGATTTTGGTGTGAAGAGGGAAATATTAGAGGGAGATATTACAGGGGAATATGAGCCCCACCTTCCTCTGCTACATCTCCAGCTTTTCAATAGTTTATAATTAACGACGTTAATCAACATAGTCACAAAGTAGATATGAGTCTTTAAATTTAATTTGTCCTAGGTTAGGTCTAGCTACAAATATCACGTAAAATTGCTTAAACATTTTCCCGGAAATTCCCGATATTTTTCGTAAATATCTCGCTTTTTTTCCCCTAAACATCTTGAAAAAATTCTAAATATCCCAAATATGTTCTTAACATTTTTTCTAAAAATATCACAATAACGACGTTATAAAATCAAAAACATTTATTGGCTTTCTCTACTAAGTTCAGCTATAGGAACCGCTTCAGGTTCAGCAGGAACCGAAGCCTCCGAACTTTCAGCATCTGCCATTTTGTTTAGGGTGTACTTACTAAGAGTCATGGGATATAATATTCCTGAGGAAAACCGCTGAATAGGACCACTGCTGACACTTAATTGGGCTTCAAAGTAGATTCCATGACTGTCACATTCCATCCCAAGTTTCAAAGAAAAAACATACAGCATAAACTCATAAAAGTAATAAAAACATAGCAAAATCCCAAATTTAATCTCTTTTTTTCTAAATATCCCAGGAGCTTCTAAATATCTAAAAAAAATATCCGGATATTTGTAGCTAGGCTGAAACTGAAGGCACTAGGACTTTTCAAGTGTCAGCAAGCAACTAGGTTGTGGAATTCACTTCCTAATTATATTAAGAATAGCTCTAGTTTAGCAATTTTAAAGAAGTCTTTATATAAGTATTTCTTGGATTCTTATAATAATATTGATCATTTTACTTTATCATAGGTTATTAATACTTTAAATTGTATATAGGATATTTTTTCTTATTATTTATATTTTATTTATATACACATGTGATAGCTCATCAGTTTACTGTCAAGTGTTACCCTCGTGAAATAAAGTTGATTATTATTATTATTATTATTATTATTATTATTATTTATTTTAATTAGCTTTGTTATCAATAAAAGATTTGTTAATGTATTGTAAATAGTTGTAAATAGTTATTTTTAATTGTTAATAAAATTATATTAATATTAAAATATAACCTTTATTAACAAATTCTCAAACAATCTTACCTTTACAATTATTGATCTACTAGAATGCTAAAAATATTCATAATTACAATCCGTATAAATATTGTAAAAGTATTGCTAAAAAACTTCATTTCAAGTTAGGTAAGGCGTTTGTATTTATTACTATTATTATTATTATAATATATATATATATATATATATTATTGAGGAGTCTCATTATTATATATTTTGTAATTATTATACATGTGTTGTAATTTTATATTGTAAATTTAAGATTGTTTTAAGAAATTTGTTAATAAAATGAAAACACTGATTGAGACAGGTCCATATCAGCTCCTTAATAAAGACCCAACCGAGCGTCTGAGCCGTAAACTAACTGACAAGCTCCTTAATTTGAAACGAGGTGGACATATATCAGAAACTGTCTATAGCAAGATCAGACCTAGACACAAACAACCACCTAGAATATACGGCTTACCTAAGATACACAAGACCAACATACCTTTAAGACCTATTGTATCATGTGTCAATACTTTCGCTTATGATTTGTCTGCTTACTTAGCAGATATCCTGTCCCCACTGACAGGTAAATCAGACTATGCAGTTGCCAACTCTACTCATTTCGTGTCCTCCATTAGCCGTGTAAAAATACAGGACAGCGAAGTCATGGTATCTTTTGACGTAGAATCACTCTTTACCAATGTGCCGATAGAAGGTGCCGTACAGGCAACCTTGCGAAAACTAGAGAATGATCCCGGCCTTGCTGACCGCACAACGCTAACACCAACACAGATTGCCGACCTCTTGAATTTCGTTTTGAGATCTACGTATTTCCAGTACAATGGATCGATTTACGAACAAAAAGACGGAGCAGCTATGGGGAGTCCAGTCTCCGCGGTTATAGCAAACATCTACATGGAAGAATTTGAAGAACAGGCAATAGCAACTTCGCCATATAAACCTAAGATCTGGAAGCGATATGTAGATGACACATTTACCATATTAGATCAAAGCAATGTCGACGGTTTCTTGCAACATCTCAACAACCAACAGCCTACCATTCGTTTTACCATGGAAACAGAGAAAGACAACACTATCCCTTTCCTAGACACGTCAGTTACAAGGGACTCAAACGGCCTTCTCACTACCAGTGTATATAGGAAACCTACTCATACTGATCAATACCTGGCCTATGATTCACACCATCCGCAGTCAGTTAAGCGTGGTATTGTGAAATGTCTGTATGACCGAGCCAAACACCTCATTACTAGGCCATCAGTTATCCCCAACGAAAAGAAACATTTGTCGTCGGTTCTTGTTTCTAACGGATATCCTTCCTCGTTTGTACAAAAAATCACAAAAACGAAAGGACCAACAACAAAGAAGGAATCCACGCAGGATTTTAAATCTACTGCAGTATTGCCCTATATCAAAGGTGTATCAGAGGTTCTTCCACTGGAAAAACTGGACCATTTACAGACTTACAAAATCTTAGTGAAATCTCTGTAAAATTTGTAAAATCTCAATATTTTCCTTGTAAATTTCGAAGTCTGTAAATGTGCACACTTACAGAGATTTTACAAATCCCATAAAAAGTCTGTAAATTTTCACCCGATTTTTGCATCGTTTTTTATGAAATGTCTGTAAAATCTTCATGTTTATCTTGTAAATTTTTGAAACCATTTACAGAGATTTTATTAGGAATTTACAAAAGGTTGTAAAATATTTGTAAAATCTCTGTAATATTTTACAGAGATTTTATAGATTTCCAAAAATCTCTGTAAAATCTCTTTATTATGTCTGTAAAGTTGTATGTAGTAAATGTGCAGTTTTTACAGGGATTTTATAGATTTCAAAATATCTGTAAAATCTCTTTATTTTCTGTGTAAATTTGTATGTAGTAAATGTGCACTTTTTACAGAGATTTTATCAACTCTTTAAAAACTATGTAAATTTCACTTTTTTTTTCCACATTTTGTCTGTAAAATGTTAATGTTTATACAGAGATTTTACAGTACTAAAAAAAATCTCTGCCAACATATTACTGTAGGCATGCTACAAAAACTTGCAAATTACTGGGTACATAAACATATCAAAAACCAGTAAACACCACCTTGGTAAGTTTTGGCATAGAAATACATGTAAGCTTCACTTGTCTTAGCACAATTTAAGTGCATAGCTTCCACAGTCGCGACATTTTGGGGTTTCTGGATTTTCCATGCTTGTACCCAGCAATTTATATGAGAAACCAGCAGCTAACAAATCCATGAAACTGGAAGGCAAGGCTTCAATGCAACATTATTAATTTCCTTTATTATTTTCATCTAATGGATCATGATAAATATATTCTATCTTCTATTATATTGCAATACATATAACTATCTCTAAGAAGGTGCAGCAAGATCATGATATATTACCCTGTAGAACATTTTTTTGAAATTAATAAATATCCTTTTGCATCAGAACTAATAAATAAAAGGTCCTCCTAGTATATTTGTCTAAGGTTCAACAAGATCACATTTTATTTGAATTTTTTTGGGGGGGAATTAATAAATAAATTTCTTTCTGCAACAAAACTTATAAATCAAAGGCGGTCCCCCTGTAATATTAATTTTGTCTAAGGTTCAACAAGATCACAATTTATTTAAATGTTTTGTTTGGGATTAATAAATAAATTTCTTTTTGCAACAGAACTTATAAATCAAAGGCCGGCCCCATTGGTATATTTGTCTAAGGTTCAACAAGATCACAATTTATTTAAATGTTTTGTTTGGAATAAATAAATAAATTTCTTTTTGCAACAGAACTTATAAATCAAAGGCCGGCCCCACTGGTATATTTGTCTAAGGTTCAACAAGATGATGATCACAATTTATTTGATTTTTTTTGGAATTAATAAATAAATTTCTTTCTGCAAAACTTATAAATAATAGGTCCCCTGATGTATTTGTGTGATCTCTTTTTAATAAAAAATGGGGAATTTATACAAAATTTCTTTCTGCAACAAAACATAAAAAAATAGTCCCCTTTGCCCTGGTTCTTCAAAAGATGGACAGTGCTTTCCAGAGAATAACATATAATTAGCTTCTACAAATTTATCTGCTGGATAGTGATTTATTTATACCCACAGAAGATAATCTTCTTCTTCTTCAACCATTTCTTGAAGTTTAGACATGTATGCATGTCTTTTTTTTGGTTCTTAGGTTGTAAAAGTTGATTATTGACTCTAATTATTCAAGTAGTTAAACAATAAGAAGATTATCCCTTGTTACAACTTTTGTTTTGTCTTTCCTGCGAACGTTTCCTTTAAGGAAAAGCTCCTTTCCAATAAGTACCACTAAGTTCTCTTTGTTTTCTGCCATTTCACCCGCCCTAGGGACAGGCACACCCAGGTCTTGCAGAGTTCTTTTAAGTTGCATAGTTTTTAAATCAGCTAATTTCTTTACTTGCATAAAGAAAAGAGTGGTGATTATTGCCATTGGCCTCGGTATCTGAAATTTGATGAGAAACAAATGGCATTTAAAAGTGAAGCGCATACCGCTTTTGAATACTTTGATATTTCCATAAGTGTACAAAACAGGAGACTACTTAATTGAAAGCAAAATGAAAACCTTGCTTTTAAAGAGAATACTACATTACTGCAAAATTTTACAATGCTTTACATGTAGTTAAAACAGGTTGCATGTTGACTCCAAATAATAGAGAATCAATCAATAGAGTTGATACAGTATAACCTCATTATATCATTTCCCAAGGGAAGTGAGATGCCATGCATTATTTTATCCATTGAAATTTTAACATTGGTTCAATTCCTCAAATACCAAATGAGGGTCATTACGTACTACTATTAGCCATATAGTTGTGTCACAATCTTACCAAATTGTTTTTTAAGAGTTCCAAATTTCCCTCTTCTATTCTTTTTAATCTTTCCAACTCATATGGAGAGATATCACGAAGACTCTATAAAATTGAATAAAAATAAAGAACTTAGTACTGTGTGCTTCTTATAGACAGGTAGAGATATGATGGATGATGGAGGATGAAAATCAAACTACCCTTATCTACAACTGTACTTGCCACATACGTACCATAAAACCATATTTTATACCATGCCATAGAAAATACAATCAATCAGAATACAGAAAAGCTGTTGTACAGTGTATATTAAACGGTATTACACCCAACCTTCCTATTTTGTGCTGCGATCCTGTTCCTGCTAGTGTATTTTCTATGGCATGGTATAAAATAATTATGCATCACTTTGTCATGATATACCATGGAATATCCCATTTGTCACTTGTACTTTCTTGGTATACACACTTGACAACGCTTGTGTGTACACCGAGAAAATTCAAATGACTAGTGGTACATTCCATGGTACCACTCAAAAGTGTTGCATTACTAAAGTATACATGTAAATACCAAAACAAAACAAGCCCATCTCTCAAAAAAAAATGTAACTTTACCATAATGTACAAGCCTGTGTGTTTATGTGGAAGCTGCTGTTGAAAAGGTGAACCCTCTTCAGCATAAAAATTACAATAACACTTACACGTTCATTGCTTACTTCATCCTCGTTTACAGGACTTGCAACCTTTTTACATCCCTAGCAAAACAAAACGTGGCTTAGAATTCATTCATTCATTCAATGACAAAGGTAGTCTATTATTATTATTATTATTATTATTATTATTATTATTATTCATTGTAGTCACTATCTGTCTTCTCATTGGCTAAGAACCTACATTTAATTCTGGAAATCAGCTCACCCTACAAGATTATTCACTTATCTGCTAGTAGATACACTGTAAGTGAATTATCTGTTAAGTGTGCACACACAAGTCATGATTTCCAAGAGCAATGCCCAGTTCACGGGTGGTGAATTCTATTCTTGTTGGAAAATAATAAAGTATGTTCCATGCGACAGTGTTTTTGTTGAAATTTTCTTTAAAAAACGAGTAATAAAACAATTATTAGATTCGGTTTTTGTAATATCAGGAATAATCAAGGTCTTGGTAAGTGTTATCAGCTGAAGCCGAAGGCTTGATTATCACAAAAACCTCATCCACTATTATTTGTTTATAATAATAAAACACTGTCATAAAACTGAGAACACCCCTTCATCCCTGTATGCTTACTTTGTCAACTTTTTTTTTCTTTTTGTCACTGGCTCCTGGGTTATTATCCTGTAAAAATAATATTGAAACAATAAATAACAACAACAAACACACTTTAGTCACATTTTTACTTCTTATGTCTTGTTTAAAAAACTCAATACTTTCTGTGCAACTTTGCAAATTTTGGTCATTATGTATTTTCATTGGCAGTTTAATCTGAGAAATTTGCCATGCGCAAACAGCTTGCTTGCATGGTTTGGGAATTTGCTTGCAAAGGTTTTCAGGAGATTCCACTTGTTCAAAAAACCTTCTATGGTCAGTTTGGTCTCAGCTTTAGTTCACATGCTAAATAATCAATTCAGTAATATTCCAAGCAAAATTTTCAAATAAAGAGGAATCTGCCAAATAATCTACCAGATGAAATTTTCTACCGAAATGAAGTTGTTTGCACCAGTTGCAAATTATGTAGTTCTTAGGGTAAACGGTCAATCAAATTACCAACATTATGATGTTAGAGTTAGAGTTAGAGTTTTTTTTAACCACCAGGTCGTCCTCCAACAACAACGCATTTCGTGATTCTCCTTTTGTGTAATATTTTGCAGTTTTATGCTTTTGACTGTTTCGTAAAACGTGGCTGTCTACTACACCTTAATATCAAGAGCAATACAGAAAGTAAAATATTGATTTACCATTTAATGACTTTACTGTTTGAACAAAAATTTTGTCACTGACAATTGTAGAGAATTCAGTTAGAATGCCCCGTATATGCTATTTTACAGAGATTTTACAATGCCCCGCATACGCTATTTTATAGAGATTTTACAATGCCCCGTATATGCCATTTTACAGAGATTTTACAATTCCCCGTATATGCTATTTTACAGAGATTTTACAATGCCCCGTATATGCCATTTTACAGAGATTTTACAATGCCCTGTATATGCCATTTTACAGAGATTTTACAATGCCCCGTATATGCCATTTTACAGAGATTTTACAATACCTACAAAATTTACAAAATCTCTGTAAATTGCATATTTACAGATATTCTACAGAGTTTTTGTTAACTCTGTAAATCATTTTCAGTATTTCATATTCGATACACTAGAATTTACAGACATTTTATAAAGCTTTCAAACCATACAACGATAACTAAAGTCTGTAAAATATCTGTAAAACAATAATTTACAGACATTTTGTTTTTCACCCAAATAAAAGCCATAAATTCGTTTGTGATAAAAAGTCTGTAAAAACTAGATTTACAGAAATTTTGTAAACTCTGTAAATGGTCCAGTTTTTCCAGTGTTCGCCGCTGCCTACAACAACAAGGCGTACGCACTGTTTTCAAATCTGACGCAACTCTCAGGTCACACTTAGTACGACCTAAGGACGTCCTCGACTCTAATAAACAGGACGGTGTTGTCTACAAGATTCCTTGCGAGTGCGGCAAAGTGTATATCGGAGAAACAGGGAGGTCTATGCATGAAAGGATAAAAGAACACGATAGAGACATACGGCTTGCTCGTACTCAAACCTCCGCGGTTTCAGAACACGCTAACAAGACCGGGCATTTTCCTATTTGGGACGAGGTTAAGTTTATTGACCGTGACCCACACTGGTACACCCGTAGAGTTAAAGAGGCCATCCACATAAAACTTCATCCTAATAACATCAACAGAGATAGTGGAATTGAAATTCCCGAAGCGTGGATGCCTACAATCAAGAAGCATAACAGCCGAACGATATCAAATCGGACCGGAGAGGGAACAACATCTTTTCGGAATAATAATGAGGATCGAAATGCACCAATAGCAACAAGCCAACGTGCTACATAAGCGACACGTAACCAATCGACCTCATCGCCTGATGAAGACTAGCAGTAATAGCAGTCGAAACGTCGCGATCAACATCTTAAAGTGACTCCATCGTGAGACAAACGAAAAATCGTTTACCTACCTTACACACCACGATGAACAACAGCCACATTTTTAGTAACAAAAAATTATTAATATATTAATATTTTTAGCATTCTAGTAGATTAATAATTGTATACGTAAAATTGTTTGAGAATTTGTTAACAAAGATTATTATTATTATCATTGTTAAAAAAATTATTATTATTATTATTATTATTATTGCTGCGGAACGAGCGTAGCGAGTGAGCAGCAACATAATCAGGATTTAAGAGAAATATGTGAGAAAAAATATAAGCTAGGAAAAATCTCGATTTGATCGCTTTTTACCAGAATTCACTGCGCCACGAACACATTTTGGGCCAGAATGCACTGCGCCACGAACAATAGCCTCGCTTGCTGCTTCAAGCTCAGTGTTCGCTGCGAGATTAGTAATACAGTATTTTGGTCCAACATGTCCCAGTCGAAATCGGAACTGAAGTGTCGAAGACTACTACGAGTTGAGCGGGGACTGCGAGGCATGGTGATAGGACCGTTGAATGGCAAAGATTTTCGAAAATTGTACGGAATAAAAGACAAATTTATTTTGAAATCACTCCAACATGGGTCGATGAGACTGAGCTGAGCTGAGCGCTTGGGGACGCGAAACCTGAGCTGAGCTTGGGAGACGCGAACACACAGTAATTAACCTAAATTTTCACACCTTCCTCGTGGTGAACACGTCCTTTACTCAACAATATTCTACAGACATTGCAGGAACTTGATGCGTGAATTACAAACCAAAATTAGTCTTATTAGTTGGAATTTTCGTCGATTCATCCCGGTTATATTTGCTTTGCTTCCCCTCAAAAAACGAAAGAGAAAATTCTGTAATACCAGCGAGACGATAAAACAGCATTGTTACAACAAATTTACCGCAGCAATTACTATCTTTTGGATACACTAGTATATAATAGATAGATATTATACATGTGTTGTAATTTTATATTGTAAATTTAAGATTGTTTTAAGAAATTTGTTAATAAAGTATTTATTATTATTATTATTATTATTATTATTATTATTATGGACACTGGTTTAGCCGTCATTAGTATAATTCGATTTTATAATTTTTTAAATATCTCTGCATCATGGAATTTGTAATTTTATAGAATTTGGAATTTTTATTATCAATTATTTCTATTTTTATCTTTTGTAATTAAGATATTTTTAAATTGTGAATAAAGTTTTTATTGTTTTGTATTAATTGTAAACGTAGTTAGTAATTAATATTAATTGTAAACGTAGTATTATTATTATTAGTATTATTAGTATTGGTATTATTATTAGTAGTATTATTATTAGTATTATTAGTATTTATTGTAAACGTAAACTTAAGATTGTTTGAGAATTTTTTTAATAAAGGTTTTATCCATTATTATTACGTGGGGCCAGACTCACGAAGCCCTCCTAAGTTAAG
>JAJGOT010000584.1:0-22500 GCA_022457155.1 Cladopsammia gracilis
ACATAGATCTTTTGCTCTTCGTCGTTTAAGACAGAGCCAATTATCATGTCTTTGTCGATTGAGGTGGAGAATTCAACAGCAGGGATTGGTTTTTGTGCGTTTCGGTTTAACGTCAACTGATAGGGGAAACCGCCAATATACTCTAAGCCAAGCGCGTCTTTCAGGGCTTGTGTCCAATTCTTGTGCGGTATGTCTGAGGCATAGCCCAGGAGCCTTGCCCCTCTGGGAAAAGTACTACTGCTGAGGCTTTGTGCTTTTCGAAAGAAACTTCTGTTGTAAATCTTGACATATCAGCGTACGGGAAACGCCTTTTGAAGTCTGAGATAGCCTTAGCCTTGGCAGCTGTAGAGAGTTTTGCAGCCTCCGGAGAACTCGTCCAAGCCAGTTGCGGATTTACTGTGGGTTGTGTTGTTCTAGGATATGTTCATAGATATTAGGGGGACTATAAAACGGGGGTGGGGGCCCGTAATCGTGGCCGCCAATGTCTAGACCGAGATTTGAACCAGGATTAAAACCACCAGGGCGTCTGCCGAACATGATTATATAAATATAATTTAAATATATATATATATATATATATAATATATATATATATATATATAAATCATGGTTGTGTTAACAATCGTCGCACCTTCGAACCCTCACATCATCTACTTCGATCACCCGCTTAAACCGAGCTATATTCGGTTTGTCTCTTGTTCTCTTTACAACTCGTGGCATAATTTGAAAGAAAATGCAACAATTTCAACAACAATAAATGACTCCAATGGAACAACTCCAACTGTGACATTACCTCAAGGGCATTACACCATTGACAGCCTAGCGAAAGAATTTAACGACTTAGCCACGCATAGAATAAAAATACAATTATCAAGTACTATAAATACACCAGTCGTCTCGATGGTCATTCACAATGGAAGTAAAGTAAAGTTTAGTGACAATCTGGCAAATTTACTTGACATAGGAGCTGTATTGTTTCTAGTAACATTCGTCAAAGGATTAACATCACCAAGCACTTACTTTATCCACTGCGATCTGGTTGATAAACAACAGAACCTGTTCAACGGTAAGCCTTCGACTGTTTTGGCTCGATTTGATCTTCGCAGAAAGCCATATGAGAAAGTTTTCTATGAATCAACACAGCAGAACATCTTGCGTGACGTCTCGTCTGGCGATTATGTAAACAGCATAACTCTGTCTGTGAGGGATGAGAACAATAACCTTTTTAACTTCAATAACAGACCTCTTGAATTTGACATTGAGATAAATTAAAATATAATATATACAAACCATGAGCTCGGCTAACGTGTTGCCATCAGCTCCTGAA
Source organism: Cladopsammia gracilis (assembly GCA_022457155.1). NCBI lineage: Eukaryota > Metazoa > Cnidaria > Anthozoa > Scleractinia > Dendrophylliidae > Cladopsammia > Cladopsammia gracilis. Next base: position 1,328 of record JAJGOT010000584.1, read on the forward strand.
TACAGCGAGACTCAATCACTTTACCCAGTCTTATCCAACAGTGAAGACTTCAGACTCAAGAAAATCTCTGACTTGCAAAAGGAGCTTGAGTCGGAGGCTAATCATTACAGGCAAGTTGCTAAGAAATACAAGCGAACACACACCATTATTCACGGAACCGCAGTAAGTTTTGGTTTCATTTCTACAGGCTTGTCTTCAGCCACAATCGCCACAGCTCTGACCGGAGCCGGGCTCATAGCCAGTCCTGCTATTGCCGGCGTGGCAGCTATGACAGGTTTTTCAGCGGCCGGCCTCACTATGTTAGCAAGAGGCTCGAGAAAAAGATCAGGAAACATGAGAAAATATACACACTCGCCCTTGCAAAACGAAACTCTGTCTGTCAGCTGGTTTCAAAAGCCCTAACTGACAAGAGTATCAGCGATTCAGAGTTCAAAATCATCCTCCGTGAAGTTGAGAGATATCACGAACTAAAGAACGAAATCCGTTCTGGCAAAACAAAGCCCTCACAAGACAAACAAACTCAAACTCCAGATCTTGAAAAACTCAGAGGAGAGCTTCGCAAAGAAGTCAAAGAAGAGTTTCAAAAAAAACTCAATCGTCTTGCCGCCGTGTCCAAGTCAGATTTGAAAGAGTAAACTCGGGTTTCTCGCTTTATCTAACAAAAGAACGCAATTGTGTGACAAAGCGTGACACATGACATGACATTGTGTGTGACAACTGTGCCGTAGCGTCACATCGTTCGGTAGAAATAAACGTGAACATTGTGAAGCACTGAATTATTTAGGTAGGCGGGCACAGCTGTGGCGTGACGTCATACATTTATACTTTAAAGTAAGTTTTGCTTCGTTTTTGAGACCGGCACAGCTGTGGCGTGACGTCATACATTTATACTTTAAAGTAAGTTTTGCTTCGTTTTTGAACCGCCACAGCTGTGGCGTGACGTCATACATTTATACTTTAAAGTAAGTTTTGCTTCGTTTTTGAGACCGGCACAGCTGTGGCGTGACGTCATACATTTATACTTTAAAGTAAGTTTTGCTTCGTTTTTGAGACCGCCACAGCTGTGGCGTGACGTCATACATTTATACTTTAAAGTAAGTTTTGCTTCGTTTTTGAGACCGCCACAGCTGTGGCGTGACGTCATACATTTATACTTTAAAGTAAGTTTTGCTTCGTTTTTGAGACCGCCACAGCTGTGGCGTGACGTCATACATTTATACTTTAAAGTAAGTTTTGCTTCGTTTTTGAGACCGACACAGCTATGGCGTGACGTCATATATTTATACTTTAAAGTAAGTTTTGCTTCGTTTTTGAGACCGGCACGGCTGTGTCGTGACGTAATGACTTCTTTGGATTTTAGTGACAGCCACATAAAAGGAAGTCACGGGGAACCCCCCAATTGAAAAAACAATTTGTAATGTATAAACATGACTGACTTCACCGCACGGCTCAATGAACTTGACAAAGAACACAAATTTGCCATCCTTCGCTCGCTATACGGCATCAGCGATTACAGAAAAGAAATACACCGCTTGTGCCTGCCGGAAAAACTTTATTATATCTACGAAGATATAGGGCAGGCAGAGATGGGTAAACAACATCTACAAGAACATTATAACAACATGCAGCGTGAACGTTGGACCAGAAGATTCCTGTCTTGTTATACTTGTGGTGGCTCATTTTTGCGATCAATCGATTCTTGTGAACTTTATTGCAAAAACTGCGGTCGTGTGGAAGTGCTAGATGATGATGCTCCGGCATATACGGATCAAAACATTTTTCACAAGCCAAGGGAAAGTCAGTCGGGGCGAAGTTATGCGTTTGGGTATGCTTTTAACCGACTTATCAAGAAGCTCGAATTTCTGCCTGTGGAATTGACTCTAGATCAAATCAATGAGACGAAACGCATCTTCAAATTTATACAAGCTCGGCTTCCGAGAATCTCTTATACGTTTGTGATATACAAAATCCTGGACATTACAATACCGCTTGAAGCCTCGCAACGAGTGCTTGTAAAGAACATAAGAGAACAGATGTCAAACAATATGATAATTAAAAACGAGCATTTATGGGACAATGCTTTCCGAGATCTGGAGTAAGCGTTGCCGCTTTCTCATTCAGAAAGGCTTCCAACATGGCACTGTCATCGCCGATGTTGTCTTCAAAAGTTTCACCAGGTATGGTTTTGTTAAGTTGTTTTTGGTTTGATAAATTTTCATCTATTTTTTTTCAAAGACTATTGCCAAGTTCTCGTGAAAGCGCTCAACCTTCGGTTGAATACTGTTCAAGAACTCCTCGTTCTTGACAATTTGGAGTTCTGTTGCATCCAATAATTTCCATACGAAAACTGCCACCGGTCTAGGACCCTCGTCTGGAGCAAGGAAAGCCTTTTTCATTCTGTTGTACCGCAAAAACTCCTCGTCTCCGTACTGTTTGCTGACCGACATTAAGAACACCATAGGTCTTTCTCGGCTATTGAAGACATTATTTGCTCAAACGTCTGAGTTTGTTTAAGAGCACCAATGTCAATAAGTTCGGTTTGATTGCGTGTTAACTTTTGTTTTGAAAACAAATAACAGATGCCCCAGGCGAGTGTATTGCGCTATTTTGTCTTGTAAATATTTCCACCGTTTAGAATATTATTATGATTCAAACTTGGCTTTATCTGTTGTAGAGAGCACATTCTGAAGTAAGAATCAACAAAAAGACCTTTATTGACCATAGCCCCACTGAAAGCAAGGACAGTTTGTATCTGGGTTGCATAATAACGAGGAACTCGAGACATAGCTATTTTCCGCTTGAAAGGACACTTGAACTCCAAAAGAATTAAAGTGTTTTCTTTGTCTAGATAATAGCCATCAGGACTGCATGTGACCATTCGATATAATGGGTGATCTGTTGCTAGATTTATAGATATACTGTGAGCAAAAACTCTAACAGAATGCTTCTGCTCAAAGCACTTACGTGCAAGCGGCTCGAACAGATTGCCCCAGGTACAGGCCGTATTGTTATGCAGGTCTGCTGGCTGTATTTTCTTTAAGAGCAAGCTCTTTGGTGTTTCAAATGGCGAAACTCCTGTCAAGGCTGCAATCTCTGACGCACCAATGGTGTTTTGTCTGTAGCTCACCCAGTCGGCGCTCTTTTGTTTCAGGCCAGTGTTCCTCGATTTGAGAAAGTACAAGAACAATTGTGTTGTCGTCATCATTGATATACGGGGGATAAGTGTTTAGTCAATTGGTAATCACTGCCACAAGTTGTTGTGGAGTCAGTCTTTGCGCGGCTTCAAGAATATATTGCGGTACAATGGATGGAGTAGATGTTTGCCCTCGAGTTTCTTCAAGGCATTCACAGAGTTCACATTTTCCTTTTCTGCATCCATAACAAAGAAGACTTCCATGTCTTGAATGGTTAAAGGCCGTTCGTTTACTTGATTGTGTCAAAAGGCATTTTCTTCCTCTCCCCATCGTCGTTTATGTACCCAGGAGAGGGGTTTCTCCAATTGGCTATATATCGCTTGCCGTTGCGGGCTCGGGCAAAAATGCATTTACCCCTGATCAAAATTACACTCAAGTTAATCAGTAATCAATGTACGAAGTCGGACAGCCATTTTTTATATGATTGTAAACCGTTGCCTTAGACAATCTTCGATTGCAGCCAGGACAAAGCTCTTTCGGCCGTGGTTCTGTTCGCAGCTTCTTACAAGCGTATTTTTGATGCTCAACAAGTGAATGACCTTGTGTAAAGTTCAAGCCGCAATGTCTACAAGGGCTGTATTCGAACGTCCCTTTGTTCTTTGCATACAAGTCATCACCTTCTTTCAACTCAATTCCCCGCATTTTCAAAAATTCAACAGCAATCATTGCTTTACTGTGTGCCATTGCGTATATACAAGGGTTTTACCTTTCTTCAATTGGCTATGTATCGCTTGCCGTTGCGGAGCCTCTTACGGGGTTTGAGGGAGGGGTACGTATAGTAGTTGGTGGGGAGGCACGTCAAATACCGTTTTTGACCCCCCTAAATAAGCCGCCAAACGCCCGAGTTACCGGGCCCCCAGGGCGAATGCAATGAGACCTGAGGGCCCGGTAACTCGGGCGTTTGGCGGCTTATTTAGGGGGGTGAAAAACGGTATTTGACTGCCTCCCCACCAACTGCTTGTTTGGATTCCTCAACGTATTACCATGCAAGGGTGGACCTTAAGTCAATTATATTTTCATTTTGCCATCACTACGGTAAAAACCCACATACGCATTTTTTCAAGTCAACCTAAAAAATAATTTTTGTTAGTGGTCAGGCTGTGAACATTCATTACGGCTACTGGTACCAAATACAGACAAATTTATATTGCAAATTTGTAAAAACCCTAGCGCATTAAAGTCGGACAAGGCCTAATTTTTCTTTTGTCAAAATGTTTCAAATAAGAACCTGTTTTAAATTTGCTTCTGAAAAATTTACTTCTTAGAAATCGAAACCACCATATTGACTCATAGTTTAGCCAGCACCCATACTTGATGTCCAAAAGCACTGAAAGAATAGATTGCTCTTAGGCAATATAACAAACAGCATTTCTCTTCAACAAATCACCACGGTAACATGATTAGCGCTCAAAACTAGAAAACAGACGCGGACAGCTGTTTCGCCCTTATTGGGGCTCGTCAGGGCATCTTAGCTTAAACACAATAAGATTCTGTGACACTTTGCCTATCTAAAATATGTCGCTAGTCATTCTAGAAGAGAGATACGACAGCGAATTGGTTATCAGTCACGTCACACATTCCGTTTGGAAAAACTCAATCCGATTTCCGTGAACTAATCATGAATGACAGTACTGCGGCAAGAAAAAAAGCACTGCCGGCAGAGTCACGGTTTTACAGTTGAAACAAACTTCAATAAACATGTAAAGTATCTACAGTAATAATATCAACCCGTTGGTCTTGACCATGTACTGGCTAATTTTTTTCGTTTTTGTTTATTGGAACTAATAGTTTGAATAAAAATCTAATCTTGTCTCAAAGCAATTTATTCTCTTTTTAACAAGTTAAAAAAAGTAAAAAGCAAATGTGTTAGACAACATTCGTATTGATAATAAATAAAAGGTTTGAAACTGACCTGTTAAAAATCTTTATAAAAAGTTTAAAAGTTTTTCTAAATTTTCGGTCGCTCACTGCGGCCTTCATCAGAAAATGAATGTTCTTTTTGTGGGAAACAAGTTAACAGGTCAGTTTCAAAACTTTTATTTATTATAATTATGAATACTGATCGCCCAAACAACAACATTCGTATTCTTATGATTAATCTGAAAGAGCAGAATGGTGGGAGTATTTTTAATGCAAATGATATGTGATAGATATACCACAGATGAGCCAGCACGAGGTAACTCCCAAGAGTGCTAAACATCAAAATTCAAGAAAAATCCTAAATTTGATTTGCTTAAAACTTGAAAAACAAGTGGTACCATGCAAACGTTCTGCTGAAGAGGTTTCAGTTGAATGGTCACACCATAGGATTTCATCCACAGACTCAAAAGTTAGAACAAATGGTACCACGCAAAAGTACTGCTGAAGAGGTTTCATATGAATGGCCACACTATAGGATTTCATCCACAGACTCAAAAGTTAGAACCACACTACATGTCTCCATAATTGACTCTGGGAATGAAAGGGTTAAACTTGTCAAGCCACCTCGATGCAAAGTTAGTTTCAAATTACGCTGATTATGAGAGCAATAAAACAAAAGAAGTTAAATAATTCCTCTCAGCTTTCAATTCATTCTGTTGGCTTGTTTTTGACCAACACAGAGTCGCTGCAAACGTACGGAAACACCTGTGTCAACTAGACTGGATATATATGTGCCGCCACCGTGCTGGAAGAAATAACAAGTTTAAAAGATGAAACGGTAAAGGAAGAAGCGGACTCCAATGATAGCACAACACAGTGTTTTTATTTAAAATTTGCGTTAAAGTGAATTGAGTATTGTAGTATATATCCAAAGAAGGAGGACTACCGTGGTGCAAGGCAAGAGGTAAGTATATATGTAAGTGGGGACAGACTTTGACGGACGTCTGTGAAGCCTTGGTATAACAAGAAACTGCACACAGACTGAACTCGTGACGTCTTTAACCCACTCGCCATACACACGAAAAGTGTCAACAGTCGGCGATTACGCCTTACATGACCATCAAAACTTATACGCTCTATTAAATTCTTCAATTTTCTTCTCGAGTCGACACAAGAAGATATCTTGCTACGCTAAGAGGAACTGAAAAAGACAACCTCTTTATTTTATTTTTTTTAACTATAGCTTCCCTACTCAGTTTATCTTTATCTTTTATCTTTGCAAATTTAAATATATTGGGCTTACTTTTCGTTCTGAGGTAAATTTAATTGAAAGATATCAACTTTATTTTGTTTTTCAGTAAATCATGATTTTTGTTCCTATTGGGCTCTCGGAAGTGCTCAACTTACTTAGCACTTGGATCTCTCCGCGCCAGGAGGCGCATAAGGCCGCAACCCTCGTCTTCCAACCCGCTCTGTCTTCCGCTATGACTTTGACTTCTCTCCAGCTGTTCCACCCTTCGCTCTTTCTCTCTTTTTCCACAGTTCGTCTCCACGTGGTCTTTGGTCGACCTACTGCCCGTTTCCCTTCCGGTTCCCACCCTAACGCTACCCTGCAGTTATCGGTTGCATCTTTTCTCAAGACGTGCCCGATCCAATTCCAGCGTCTCCTGCGGATCTCGTCACTGATCTTGTTTATTCCTGTTATCTCCTCTATCCTCTCGTTGCTCACTCTCTGTGGCCACCGAATTCCGAGGATTCGTCTGAGGCACACAAACTGGAATGCGTCCATCTTCTTTTCCTCCACCTTTGTCATTTTCCACGCCTCGCATCCGTAGAGTAGTACTGGGCGTACTAGCGTCTTGAACAGCTTGATCTTCGTTTGGCGTCCTATGTTCCGTAACCTCCATATCTTCGTTAGGTTATAGAACGCCCCTCTTGCTTTATTTATTCGGTTCCTAATATCTTCAGTTCCACCACCATCTTTCCTGACCGTTGCTCCGAGGTATACGAATTCTTCCACTTCTTCGACTTCATCTTCTCCAATCTTAACCCGGTCCTGCCGTCTTGCATTCGATCTCAACATCTTGCATTTTGCCGCGTTGAGCTTCAGTCCTACACGCCCGGCGTTCTCCACCAATCGATCCGTCTTGCTCTGTATGTGTTCGTACTTCGACGAGATCAGAGCAATATCGTCTGCGAAGTCAAGGTCTTCTAATATGCTGGTGAAGTTCCATCGTATTCCATTCTTATGCCCGTGTGTCGTCCTTCTCATCACCCAATCTATTGCTATGAGGAAGAGGAATCCTGACATAACACATCCTTGTTTGACTCCCGTCGTGATCTTGATCCACCTCGTCTGTTCCCCGTCATCCATTACCGTGCACTCAAATTCCTCATACATGATTTTGACCATCTTCACCAGCTTTTCAGGTATGCCGTACGACTTCATGATCTTCCACAAGCTTTCTCTATGGATCGAATCAAAAGCCTTCTCGAAGTCAATGAAGTGTGTGTACAGCGTCGCTCTCCACTCGTTCACCTGCTCCATGATGTTGCGTAGGATGAAGATCTGCTCCACTGTGCTCCTATTCCTACGGAATCCTGCCTGTTCCCTTCTAAGAGCCTCATCCACTCCCCGTTGGATCCGTTCGATTATGACTCGGCCCATGATTTTGCTCATTACTGGCAGCAGTTTTAACACTCTTTCAAGTCCCCTTTCTTTGGTAGTTTGACGATGATTCCTTTCTTCCAACCGTCCGGTATTCTTTCCTTCCTCCATATCTTCCTGTATAGTCTTGTCAGTTCTTGTACTGCTGTGTCACCGCTTGCTTTCAGCAACTCTGCGGGTATTTCGTCCATTCCAGGTGCCTTTCCACTTTTTGTCTTCCTTAGGGCTTGTCTGACTTCGTCTTCCCTGATCTCTGCTGTGTCCATCTCCCTGAACTCTTCGCCGCCGTCTCCTCGTCTGTTACAGGGTTCGTAGGCGCCTTCCTCACAAGCACTTCTTCAAAGTGCTCTGCCCATCTCTCAAGTCTCGCCTCCTTGTCCTTCATTACTTCTCCATGCTTATCATTTACGGCAGCGGCTTGTCTCATCTTCTTATTAGTTAGTCTTCTTGCCGCCTGGTACAGCTCTCTTGTGCGTCCTTTCTCAGCAGATCTCTCAGCTTCCTTAGCGATCTCTTTTGTCCAGTGTCTCTTATCCTCTCTTGCCCTGCGCTTCACTTCTCTGTCCTTCAGCCTGTATTCTATGCGCAACCTTCCTTTGACACGCTCTGATCTGGTACTGTCAATTTTATTTCCTATCTGCCTCCTTTCCTCTATCGCCCTCCATGTGCCATCCCTCAGCCATTGCTTGCTCCTCTTCTTCACCCTTCCTATCACCTTGTCTGCAGTCTCCGTGTACACTTTCTCTATCTGGCTGCAGTCGTCGTTCACGTCCCCCTCTACCTCTAGTGCTTCGAACCTGTTGCTCAACTCGATGTTGAACCGCTCTTTAAACATCGCACTATCCAGCTTTTGTGTGTCAAACCTGGCTTTGATCTTCTTCCTATTTGGGTCTTTGTGGAGCTTCAACTGTAGTTTCGTTACTACTAGGTAGTGGTCGCTAGCTGCGTCTGCTCCTCGCTGTACTCTAGTGTCAGTGACTGACGTCCTCCATATTCTCCTTATCATGATGTGGTCTATCTGGTTCCTTGTTTGCCCGTCAGGGGAGAACCACGTGGCCTTGTGTATATCCTTATGAGGGAAGCACGTTCCAGTGATGACAAAGCCGTTAATGGAGCAGTACTCGCACAGCCTCTCTCCATTGTCGTTCCTGCTCCCCAGCCCGTGTCTCCCTATAACCTCCTCCATCTCGCTGTTGTCGTCTCCCACCTTTGCATTCATATCACCCATGACGATCACGATGTCATTTTTGTTGCACCTGTCCGTCGTTGTCTGTAATTGATGATAAAAGTCATCTTTCTCTTCTGGTGTAGCTTCCCTGCTCAGTTTTTATCTTTTATCTTTGCAAATTTAAATATCTTGGGCTTACTTTTCGTTCTGAGGTTAATTTATATAATTGGAAGATATCAACTTTATTTTGTTTTTCAGTAAATCATGATTTTTGTTCCTATTGGGCTCTCGGAAGTGCTCAACTGAAGATTGCTAAACAGAACACTTTGGTTTGTAAAAAGACAAAGTAAGTGCAAGTTAATGTAAAATTACAGTGTAGTTATAGTTTTCCCTTTTTGTTAACATTAAGTTTAGCATTCTTCAAAACTTGTAGGTGACGAAGTAGTTTGAGTTTCCAAAACAAAAAAATCGAACTTCTTTTCACAATAATATATACTGACATTTGCGCGGATTTTGTGAAGTAAACCAAGCCAAAAGTGTGTGTGGTACCAATTTTGGATTCTATTGATGTTCTAAATTAACCCTTTAACTCCCGATAGTACCAACAACCAAAATTCAAGAAATATCCCAAATTCCATTTTGTAAAATATTGAAAAAATGACACCATGCAAAAGTACTGCCAAAGAGGTTTCATTTGAATGCTCACACCATAGGATTTCCTCAACAGACTCAAAAGTAAGAACTATACTACATGTCTCCACAATTGACTTTGGGTTAAACGTGTTGCGCAAACCGTTTATTTCTCGAAATTAGAGAACGATTAAAAAGAGGAATTCGGGGATATATATAAACGTACCCCTGAGGGTAAATCGTAACATAAAGCTAAATAGTCTTATCGGCAAAATGAAACGCTTTAAAGAAACTGATGACAACTTTGACGCTTTTAGGAAAGCGACTGGACCTAACGCTGTACCACAAGTGAGCCAGTGCAGGAGTAAACTTAATTTGAAAGGGAATGAAATTCAATGTGACCAGCGTTTGTAACTTCACTACAAACATAACGGCAGCCAATGACAACGCCTGTGGACCAACAACTCAGGGACTCGGTCCAAATCCCTGGGCCGAGTTTACAAAGTTCGCGTTTGGTTCTGCCATTTACTTAATTGCAATATCGTTTGTCGCAATTGTGGCGAATGCTTCGTTGCTCGTTGTTTTCTTAGTAGACCCACTTAAGACATTAAGGGGCCCAACACTATATTTCCTTATCGGGTTGACCATCAGCGATTTGTTAACTGCTATGATAACATTACCAATAAATTCTAGCTGTTTTATAATGCTTTATCGGCAAGGTCCTCAAAATGGTCTTCATTTGTGCCGCGATGGCCTCCTTCAAGTAGGTTTAACCCAGGCAGCCATAACTCTGACCATTTCATTTCTAATTGTGTTTGCGTTCACTGTCACCCAATTTGTTGTTATATCGTCCCCGCTTAAATACGCGCGCATGGTAACTGCTCGAAAAATTATTGTTTGTGTTATTATAATTTACTTGTACACTATATTATTCTGGTTGTCACAATTCTGGGGGGTATCCACTGAAATTCTTTTTAAAATTGATGTTTTTCTACACACTTTATTGGTTCCTTTTCTAACAATCTTATTTTATATTCTTCTACATCTCACCTTTAAACGCAAAATGGCTGCTTCAAAAATGCTTTCGAATGAGAGCAGCTTGCAAAGTCAGGAAAGTAACCAAAATCGCTTACAGCGACAGTTTATAACAGTCAACTGCATTATGATCACCATACTCATATTTGTATCGCAACCAACACTTTGGTTTCGGATGGCAGCTGATTCTTGGCTGCCGAAACCGTTAACTCCGAAATTGTTGATCGTAAATTTAATGATCGATAACATTCTTTTTCTTAAGTCCATGTTAGACCCATTCGTGTATGCGTGGCGCTTGCCCAAGTATCGGGAAGCTCTGATGAAGGTACTAGAGAAATGCCAGCGTAAACCAAGTTATGAGGGGCGAATAGAACAGCCTGTAATTAACCAGTCACGAGAAACGGTTATTACTTTAGAAATGAGAACAATCAAACGCGAATGAAAATTGAATTGTCAAGGAAAAGACAGGGTCTTTGAGTTAGATATTTTATAACAGTTCTTGTAAAAATGACCTTATGTACTGATGGGAGTAACACGCAACAATATGAAATGACAACGTTGTTGCCCGAAAACTTCCATGTAAATGTCTCTTCGTCACAAAACACTGCAGATTCAACCAAGTTTGGATAACGTACTCTGCATAAAAAAACCTAGGACTCCTTTGCCTCGCCCGTCCTCGGTACACTCCTTATACCCCGCGCGCCGGCATATACTTAATAACCATTCTAACTAGTATTTGACTATAATTTAAGTTTCTTGGATAGGCACCTCGCTAGGACCATAGCTTTAATGTTCTTGACGTTACGGAAGGAGGCGAAATACGCCAATCCCCGATCCCGGAAGAACAAAAAACCCCGGTCTGAATAGGGTTAATGTAAGTTACGGGTGGTGGCTTTCTTTAAACTGACTCAAGAGAAAGTGATAGATAATTTTCTTTTGACTGACTATATCATATACATTTTGTAAATAATATTATAAATTTTTGCTCAAATAACATGCGCTCTGATTGGTTACTTAACTGTATTAGATCTGCTTACGTTAACAGGTGCAGGATAGTGGATAGCGGCCTTGGGGGCCCGGGACTCCTCTAACTTGTTATAGAGTACAGTAGAGTAAAGTACATAATTATGTAGATACGGTAAAATTTCTTCAGCGATTACAATCCTTGCAAATTAAATAATTGAATAACTAACCAACTAAGGATAAATTTACATTAAAACAAAAAGAAAAGTAAAAACAATAAAGCTGCTTTTCAAGGATGTTGTGTATAAATCATTTTCATGTGGTCACGCATTCTATTTTTAAAATCGTTTAAAGATGCTGCTAGGCGTACATCGGAAGATAAGCTGCTCCACAACCTGACTCCACTATAAGAAAATAGGTAGTCGGGGACTGTAAATAATGAAAGCTAGGCTCCTGTGAGCCAACCCGTGAATAAGAAACGGTAACGCGTAACGCAATATTGCGGTACGCTTGTGTTTTTATACTGACACAGTTCAATTTTTTTTTTTAAAATTCAACATAACGACTTTTGAAGAACGCCATAACAGGGTAAAATTTTATTATTTCAACGTAGATATGGGGTAAAACGCGTTTTAAAATACATTTCAGCATTTGACAAGACTTTGAAAATCAAAATAGTTTGGAAATTTATTTGTGTCTTGAAAGACATTTTTCGTTCCCATAAGGGAATTAAGATTAAACTTATTTGTGTCTCGAAAGACATTTTTCATTCCCAAAAGGGAAAAATGTGTGTCTCGAAAGACCTTTTTCGTTCCCATTGATACGGAATTATTTGAGTTTCGAAAGACAGTATTTGTCGCCAGACGGCGCTGATGGAGCCACTGGAGGTCCTGGATTGTTGCACAAATCACTCGATGATCATGTACGCCAAACGAACTCTTCGGTTTGCAAATCGTTATTCCGGTGCTCGGGCCTCCAGCTATTTCACTCAAAAAAGTGATGGGGTGGTCTATTTTCTGAGGCTTTGGCCCTGAGAACTCAAATCTTTGGTAGACTAAAGGTTTTGCAAGTTTGAACATTTTATCACGCAGATTATACGCAATTAAGGTCATGTGACCTGTCAGGGTTATTTTTATGTTAAAAATATTTCAAGCAAAATGGCAACACTTTTCACCAATACCTGGAGGCTGCCAGAAGATTTCTGATTTTAAGGCTAATATATATAGATAGCCTGAGCATAACAGCGTCGCTCTTTGAACAGAAAGCCGATGATAAACTTAACTGAGGTGAAAGGTCGGAAGCACAAGAATAAAATTGACGACCGGGCCTATCTTTTAATTTTTGCAATTCTCAAAAACAGACTTACGCGACCGTTTGCACAGTACATTTAGACCGTACAAAAGTTCACAAAAACAACTTTTTCTCCGTCTAGAATAATTAGTACGACTAATTTCCAAATAAAATACACCTGCTGCTTATAAAAATTGTCCGAGAAACTGATTTGGAAATCAAAATTGCAAAAAATACACAAACATATTTGCATAAGACCACGCGTGTGAAGTTTGGATAACGTACTCTGCATAAAAAAACCTAGGACTCATTTGCCTCGCCCGTCCTCGGTACACTCCTTATACCCCGCGCGCCGGCATATACTTAATAACTATTCTAACTAGTATTCAACTATAATTAAAGTTTCTTGGATAGGCACCTCGCTAGGACCATAGCTTTAATGTTCTTGACGTTACGGGAAGGGGCGAAATACGCCCATCCCCGGTCCCGGAACAACAAAAAATCCCGGTCTGAATAGGGTTTTTAAGGTAAGTTACGGGTGGTGACTTTCTTTAAACTGACTCAAGAGAAAATGATAGATAATTTTCTTTTGACTGACTAAATCATATACATTTTGTAAATACTATTATAAATTTTGGTCAAATAACATGCGCTCTGATTGGTTACTTAACATTATTAGATCTGCTTACGTTAACAGGTGTAGGATAGTGGATAGCGGCCTTGGGGGTCCTGGACTCCTCTAATTTGTTATAGAGTAGAATAGAGTAGAGTACATAACTATGTAGACGCGGTAAAATTTCTTCAGCGATTACGTACAATCCTTGTAAATAAACTAACTGAATAACAAACCAACTAAGGATAAAATTACATTAAAACAAAAAGAAAAGTGAAAACAATAAAGCTGCTTTTCAAGGATGTTGTGTGTAAATCATTTTCATGTGGTCACGCATTCTATTTTTAAAATCGTTTGAAGATGCTGCCAGGCGTACATCGGAAGATAGGCTGTTCCACTGCTAGGCGTACATCGGAAGATAGGCTGTTCCACAATCTGACTCCACTATAAGAAAATAGGTAGACGGGGACTGCTTGTGGCTATTACTGTAAATAATGAAAGGCTCCTGTGAGCCAACCCGTGAATAAGAAATGGTAAAGCGTAACGCAATATTGCGGTACGCTTGTATTTTTATATTGACACAGTTCAACTTTTTTTTTTTAAATTAAACATAACGACTTTTGAAGAACGCCATAACATGACGGCCACGCTACTAGGCTACGAAAACCTACTCTAATTAGAAGGGTAAAATTTTATTTCAACGTAGATATGGGGTAAAAAAAACGCGTTTTAATTAAAATCCATTTCAGCATTTGACAAGACTTTGAAAATCAAAATAGTTTGGAAATTTATTTGTGTCTTGAAAGACATTTTTCGTTCCCATAAGGGAATTAAGATTAAACTTATTTGTGTCTCGAAGGACATTTTTCATTCCCGAAAGGGAAAAATGTGTCTCGAAAGACATTTTTCGTTCCCATTTATACGGAATTATTTGAGTTTCGAAATACAGTATTTGTCGCCAGACGGCGCTGATGGAGCCATTGGAGGTCCTGGATTGTTGCACAAATCACTCGATGATCATGTACGCCAAACAAACTCTTCGGTTTGCAAATCGTTATTCCGGTGCTCGGGTAAATTAAGGCATGGGCCTCCAGCTATTTCACTCAAAAAAGTGATGGGGTGGTCTATTTTCTGAGGCTTTGGCCCTGAGAACTCAAATCTTTGGTAGACTAAAGATTTTGCAAGTTTGAACATTTTAGCACGCAGATTATACGCAATTAAGGTCATGTGACCTGTCACGGTTATTTTTAGGTTAAAAATATTTCAAGCAAAATGGCAACACTTTTCACCAATACCTGGAGGCTGCCAGAAGATTTCTGATTTTAAGGCTATTATGTACTTCATTTGTGCGTTTGGCCTTTTTAAGATTAGTTAAAAAAATACAGGAAAAATAATTAATTACTATTACGGGGGACTGGGTACTAGTACAAATTATCGTTTATTTCCAAACTTAATGAAATGATCAACAAAGGCCAAGCACAGATTTTTGGTTGTTGTTCTTGGGACTTATCTGGTAGCAATAGCATTTGATTATGATGGATATAAACTGTTGCCATCTTTGCTGAAAGTTTTTTCTTGATTTTGTGGCCGTATTAAGTCACGTGACCTAATTTGTATACATGTATGTTATTCTTGACAAAAGGACCACATTTGCTTACTATTTACTCTTTTAAAGTATTGAGTTCTCATGACTAAAGCCTCTTGAGATAGACCACCTCCGTAGCTTTTATTTTGGCATCAAAACTAGAGGCCCATGCCTTAATTTACCCAAGCGGTAAATCTCCACAAACTGTGAATAAGCAGAAAAAAGCCTTCAAGAAAAAAAAAAACACTTGAGACATTGCTTGAGACCTGTGTCTGGTTGTTGGTGAAAAATCATAATAATAATAATAATCAAAATCAAAATCAAAATCAAAATCAAAATCAAAAAAATCAAAATCATAATAATAGAGTGAAAGCTTATGGCTTCAAGCAACCCCAAGCTCTTTAACACTTAAAAATACGGCGAAGCAATGGAAGTAAAAGCCTGAACGTTGCAATCGATAATATGTAAACAACAAGACGAGAAATCACGGAAATTCGAAACATGTCGCGATTGTCCCCGATAACCACGTTAGTCGACGATAAGTCACGAACGATACTCACGAAAATACAACATCAAGCGTCCGTGTCGATCGAAGCCCGATCGTGCAATTCCAAATACTATCCGAAGATTAGGACTACTTACACTCACTCTTACAACATTGTGATATAGAGGCTACTCTCCTAAGGAGTAGTAGCCACAAAAGAAAAAAGTTTCTTTAGATAATCGGTGCAAGGCTGTGGAAGAGCCAGCTTGTTTTCATTGTACTTATTTGATATGAAGCCACGTCGTCACGGTATTCAGTTAGTGTAGTTTAATATCTGGAGTCATCCCATGCCAAGTTTTATAACTTCTGATATATCATATTATAATTCAACACATTGATACACTGCCCAAATATGGTAAAAAAAGTTATCGATATGCGTTATGTCTACATGACGTATAACCAGCGATGGCGGTAAATTTCGCATTTTGAAGGAAAGTGAAAATGACTGCTGCCTGCAATTTCGTGTTTTTTGGCGAAAAAGTGCGTGAACTATTAGTTAAAAAAGGGAAAAGAAAGAAAAAAAGAGAAGAAAAGAAAAGAGAAAAATACTGTTCACATGATTGGATAAAAAAGGCGCGAAATTTTCGCGTTGTCGCGGTCGCAGTGTTTCTTGGCGTAGCTGAATGAAAACTGGTTCAAAGTTTAACCGCTCGACAAGAAGTGAATGAAGGAGCACAGTTTTCGTGAAATTCCTTTGGTAATCAACTCTGGAATATGATATAGACTTGATGTTTCCTCAGAAAAGTTTCTGATCTCGTCATTACTTCTGTGTGAGCTAAAAAACGAGCATTCCAAGTTTGTAAACAACATTGATCGACTCAGCTCGTACTTCGATGTTTGAAAATTTGGTGCTGATGGAAGGGACTAAAAAGCCAAATCAACTACAGGTACGATGTTTTAACCGTTTCTTGTATCCTTTAGCTGTGAATTTTTGTAAGCTTACTGTCCACGCTGCAGTTCTTTCCGACTTTTCGCCGCTATGTTTAGGTTCGTAGCCGTGTGTTTGTTTAATTTGTTTTGATTCTGAATTGAACTTTTTAAGATATGAAACACTTGTAACTAAGACATTCTACGCCATTTTACTGTGTTTTAATCCTTGTAGTCACTTTTCTGTCCCGTTCTTTGAGTAGACGAAAGCTCTTCGTAGAAACTGTCAACTCATTGTGTACGCTAAATTAATTTTAGCTTGGCAAAAGTTTCGGCATTCACTGCTTGTTGTTTAAGAAATGGTGAGAGGTAAAATATTGTAGTTAGAGGGTCTCAATGGGGGTGTAGCAAACACGGTACACGGTTAAAAATTTCGCGATTTCACGGTGCACGCTTAATTTTTCTTCGGTACGGTTAACTAAGATTAGCATACACGTATTACTATTCAAAAATTCACAACAACAACAAATATTGTCCCCTTTTCTAAAGAGTGGCATTGATAATCGGGGGCACTGACGATACTGACCCCTGAAATAATGAAAAAGCAAATCTAGTCAGTCTAATCAGGTTCCAGGCACAAAAAAGTAGTAGAAATGCAATTTTTATAAAAAAAAACCGTCTCCTGCAATGCATGTTGAAGGCCCCGAGAAAAACAGCCAAGGAAAACAACAAAAACATTAGTGTATTTTGGCAAAGTGGTGCTAAACAGTAAAAACGAATGTCAGAATTAAGACAATGAATTATTTATTGTTCATGTTATTTTTTGAGCATCTGAGAGCTATTTGCTTTTTTTGATTGTTTCCATCATAGTTTTAGCGGTCTCCCTCTACTAACTATGTTTGCATTCTTATGAGTTTTAACTATGGGCACAACGAAATATGTACTTACATTTCTAACGGTGATTAAACATCAAACTTTGCCCAGGCCTTGACTTGTCTTCCCGATCTTGTTATTACTGGCTTGTTTGTTACATAATCAGGTTCGTCATCGGAAACAAACTATCGTCTGAGTCCGTTTCATATTCCTCGCCGAAATCACAATTTGAGTTGGATACCTGAGTTGACTGAGTTGCGTGGACAACTTCGATGGTACAATCATCAACAAAGCTGATTAAAGATACGCCCTCGGGCACGGGTACATTCGGGCCTTCAGCATCTGTCTTATCTGGGAGATCTGCGCTTATTTCTTGATCACGTCTAAAGAATAATCTTGTTATAGAATCGGCTCGCTTTGTATAGACGGCAGGAGGCAAAGCTCCTGCTTTATCCTTTGTGGTCTCAGATCGGACAGTTCTTTGCCTCACAGGGCGAAAGTTGTCAACCCATCCCCGCATTGCATCTTCCTCCCTATTGGAGAGCGTCTTGGATGGGAGTGGCGACATAAACTTGATGTCACCGAGCAACATTCCTGTTTGGGGAACTGGATAATAGGACGCTGGATGGGTGAAGTACTTTGCCGCCCATTTAGAAACTCGTTTAAGAGATTCTTTTGCTATAGTGCCAAAGTCCATGGCGTACTGAAGAGTACTAAATGTCTCATTCTTAAAGTGCGACACTGCATGCAGATTTTCTACTTCAGTTGTTAACAATGTTTTGAAATCAACGTTGTACTTGAATTCTGGATTTACTTTTTCGAGATTTATCATAAGGTTGGTCATACCTTTCAACAAAAGCTCAATTGAGGTCTGCGTTTTTTTGGAAACAGTTCCTTGAGGACCATTTGTCGACGCATCTTCCTTTAGTTGATTACTTTCCTTGACTTTGCGCACTGTCGATTGAACGTATTGGTGTACTTTACGTACATTCGACACCACCAATTCTGGAGTCATTTGCGTAGGAGTGCTTCCTTTACACGTAATTCCAAAACTGTCATAAAGAAGCCCCAAATGATAAAGAAAGGACAAAGTTCCACTCATGCTAACTACTAGTTTTACTTTTCCTGCTGCTGCGTCTGTGACAAATATAGTGTTCGAAATACAGCAAATACCATGAGCTTGTATAAAACTACAGCATCGTCCAGTACCATCATCCTGTGCATCACATCCGTCACCAGCAAGATGTACAACTTCGTTGGTGTGCGGGTTAAATGACTTCACATCACGAGCACCGATGTCTGTGAAGACTAGCAGCTCATTAAATTTGGATACCCTCTTGATCTCCTTGCAACTTTCATCACCATTCTGGATAGCACATTCCATCACGGTGGTTTCCATGCTAACAGAATATAGACCTCCTTGACATTTGTCGTTTTTTGACCCTGCAAAGTATACGTTTGATTCCAAGATTGTCATGGATTCCACACTTTCGATATGTGTAGGGTAATTTGAAAGTGTTCTCATTGACTTGCCCCTGATTGTTACACCATCTCTTTCGAGCGAAACTTGATGTATGACTCGTAGCCCATCATCGGCTACCAATAGCACATCATCGCTAGCCATACACAGGGCCGACGGTTTTGACAGTTGCACGTCGACAATGTGTACCACGTTCTTTCTCACTTTCGATTCTAACTTTCGCAAATGCACAGAGAGCCGCTCACGTAACATCGGAACAGTTCCATTTGTTGACAAATTGTACCTGAGAAGTGCTTGCTCCAGGTCCGCACGCGAGCGTAATGAGCCAGGTTTAAGTTTAACGTTCCCCTCGAGGTCACAATATCTTACACATCCTGTTCCACGCTCTGCTACATACGCTACTCCGTTACGAAAGCATACGTCTCTTGCATCACGCATCCCAGTTTGTAACTCCGATACTTCAGCAGGCTGGTGAAGCCTGATTTTCAACAAACGCGAGGACGAAGAAGAGAAATCGTAATCAATGGTGAGAATGTTACCGATAGGACCTGGAGACAGAGCGACAGGATGCTTGCAAACGCCTTGCTGGTTTGAGGCCCAAAATCTGTACTTTTCAGGTACTATGGTGTGCACAACTAGCTCTACCTTTTGCAACACCTCTATTACTTCCGGTCTCGTTAAACGAATGATAGGGTCGATTGCCATCCTATCCTTGTTACGAACGCTTTCTAATGTTAATAGTTTCCTTAAATGCTTCCGGACAAAAACGTCTTTAGAATCTCTTAGAGTGCGGATGAGAACAAGGTTTGACATTTGACCGTCAAGATTAATAAACCAGTTACTCCAGCTGCATTTCATTGTCTTGCCAACATGTACAACATCAGGGAGAGGGACCAGAAGAAGGAGCTCGGGTGGAAGGGTGTTGTTTTCTGACATCTCCTGAATTTGCAGCAGGGCCTGCTTGTTGCACTCTTCGCAGTCAGTTACAACAGCAAGCACGGCGACTTTTTTGCATTGAACTGCATTCTCGAGGCACGAATCACAGCATCTTAAAGCTGGTACATAGGAAACATGGTCCTTTGCTTTGCAATGTTCACAAACCGATTTAAGGTCAAGACATGTTGCACACGTACTGTTACACTTAGCAGTTTCATGAGTAACAATATGATTGTTCGAAGACTGTTTTGTTAAACAGCGCTCACACACTTGAACAGTTTTTGCCATCTCAAAAATCTGTGATAACATCTCTTCTCCTGTAACGGATTTTGGATGATAGTGGACCCCTACTGGCATAGTTGCAGAGTTATCTACAGACGTCATAAAAGTAACTTCAGCACTTGTGACAAGGTTCTTTTTTATTTCTTCTGGGTCAGGGATAGGGTTTTCGGATACATATTTAGAGTCGACTTTATAGGTTAAGCCGATGACACGTTTTTGACGGTTATCGAACTCCAGGCCAGGTTTTAAGGCAGTTCCGTCTATAGGTAAAGACACACCTATAACTTGCACACAACCATTTTGGACTAAATAATTGACGTCAGCTTTTGAATGGCAAGAAAGCACATGAAATGATTGTAGGTGAGGCTTAATTATCCCGCTATCTGTCGTGTACCCGGCTTTGCAATGGCTGGAGACATTATGGGAAGGGCCACAGAGATTAAAGTCTGAAAATGACGTAAATTGTTTCCTTCCCCCGCGACCTGTACCATGAAACCCCGGTCCTCTTACAAAGTTTCTCGTTCTCTGTCCACCAAGATATTTGATTGTTTCAAAAAACTCACATACGTCACGATCCCATTGAAAGTCCGAAGCTTTGCTGGAGTCAATCATCGCAAATGATGTTGTGTCATCAAGAAATTTGTAAAAGAGGCATTGTTCAGGTATCTTCCCTTCCTTGATCAGTTTGTTCAGCTTTTCCGCCAGTGGATGGGCAGTCTCTACGCATCTGTTAGAGTACAAAAAGTGCATCACCAAAATATGAAAAGCAAAGACAAAAACAAATCGATATGCAAATCATAGTTTGTTGGCAATGCTTCAAATATTATTATTATGAGTTGAGAATTAGTTTCCTTCAAGTTACGGCAATTCTAAATCTAAAGTTACAGAAACAATTCCCTGTTCTCGATTATACTGGCGCCAATAATCGCACGCATACTCGCGCCCAGGCTTCCCTCTCTCCCCTTGCCTCTCAGAGACGCTTGTTTTATCTAGCAATAGCCAAGGTATATTAACGGCGTACTTACATAGTACATGAAATGAGATCATCTGGCTCGTTCTCTACGGCATGATCCTCTGCTTCTCCATGTGCCAATGGGGCTGTGCCTAGTTCGTCATCTAGAAGTTCATCTACTGATTCGTGCTGCAAGAGTTCGTCATTAATTTCATCCGCCTCAAACCCTTCAG
>JAJGOT010000584.1:27500-325000 GCA_022457155.1 Cladopsammia gracilis
TGAACAAAAATAATTCACGACACACGGTTAATTTTTTCCCTTTTTCACGACACACGGTTAATTTTTTGGATGTTTCACGCCACACGCTTAACCCCATTGAGACCCTCTAGTTAGCCTTTTTACTTAATGAAAGGTTGTATATCTCAATGATTTTTTT
Organism: Cladopsammia gracilis; assembly: GCA_022457155.1. Classification (NCBI taxonomy): domain Eukaryota; kingdom Metazoa; phylum Cnidaria; class Anthozoa; order Scleractinia; family Dendrophylliidae; genus Cladopsammia; species Cladopsammia gracilis. The sequence goes on from JAJGOT010000584.1 coordinate 27,658, forward strand.
TCTCGAAACTGTGATTTGTTATCAATGTGTTGAATTATAAAACAGTTATAGTGTTCAAGCTTGCACAATATTGACAAAGGCGCCACTTTCATTCATGAACTGTGTGATGTTGCAAGTTTCGCGCGGTAAAACATCTGTAAGCTTTTTTTTTTTAAATAAAAGGCTTGTCGGCGATATTTTTTTTCTTCAAACTGTGCTTTGTTATCAATGTGTTGAATTATAAATCTATTATAGCGCTCAAGCTTGCGTGATATCGCCTAATTTTAGCCGACTCGGCCTACGGCCTCGTCGGCTAAGTATTAGGCGATATCACGCGCGCTTTTGCGCTATAATAGTTAAATGGCTTTCGATTCCAATCTATGATGATTGATTTTACGTCACCCCGATGCCTAGTAACTAGTGGACATGAAAATATGGAATGCACGCTTGATTTTAATTTAATTTTGCAGCTTCTGACTGAGCCCGCTCTTTAATAAGCAGGTCTGTTTCCACTATTCCATGGGTACTGAGAGAGCAAAAAATTAAAACTGAAGAAAAATCTAAATTTCATTTTGTAAAATATAAAAAAAATAGGTAGTTAACGACTACATGTGTTTACTGGTGGTAAACTTGGAATGTTCAATGTTCATGCGGGAAAAACCTGAATTTTAATGAAATTTTAAGGGGTTTTAAGAAGGGATAGGAGTAAGAAAATGATTTTTGGAACACCAACAGACAGGTAATACTCACGCAAAAGCACCCCAGGTTGCTAGTGGACTAACTTGGTGTCCGTCTATTAATTATTAACTCCAATTCTAATTTTAAAACTTCACTAAATCTTCAATAAATTTTACAAATCCTTTGAGAAAAACTATTTCCTCCCCAAAATACCCAACACTCACCCAAAACTTTACACAACATTCCACAACATAGATTCATGTAATGAGTGAAGGGTTTTTAGATTTCTTGAAACCTGAACGAAAAAGTCATGTTAAGTGACGGAAAAATGGCATTCAGGTGTACCCCCGCTTTAAGACGAACATTTTCAAGAAAATCCTTGACGTAATTGACATCAGGCTAAAAGATTTCAAGAAATCCACGAGTTCAAGACTTCTGCTATCTGGGCAACGTTTTAAAGTTGTAAGACTGCTACGAATAACAAGAAGAACTAACTCCATTCCTGATTATGGTTACAGATAGAATTGTATGCAATGCAGATGTTAGAATATGCGTGTTTTTGTTTTTTCAAGAGGGGTACTGGGGGTATCCCAAAGGAGATTTGTTTTTCTCATAGAACAATTATTTAGGTCTTTAGAACGGTCACGAAACACCAAAGGACTTGGAGCCACCAAGTTGCGTATAAAGTCATTCCATAATGGCCGCGAAACAAACACTCTGATTCATTGATGGTCCTTTTTCAGGAAACTTTCCATACAGGGTCAATAAAAACATTCTTTGAAAGACGCGCTTGGTTCTTGTTGCACAGTAATGCAAAATCATTGTATAAAAAAGCTAAATTACCATTAAATCCAGCACAAGCAAAACACAGGTGGAAGTTGACGTACAAAGCACGGACGCGACGTATCTTCAACGTTTCAATCGATAGTGAGTCGAAACTGACGAACTGATCGAAAATGACCGATTGCCACGACGACCTAGTCGACTATTGTCGATCGCCATCGCCAACTATCCGAAGATCTCTCCGGAGATTCAAACACTGTTCGAAAAACTCTCCGGACTTACACAGGTTTTAGGATAGTGTCTACGGTTGCTACGCAACCAGTAGACACAAAAACAAATGGTACCATGCAAAAGTACTGCCAAAGAGGTTTCATTTGAAGGGTCACACCATGGGATTTCATCCACAGACTCAAAAGTTAGCACAAATGGTACCATGCAAAAGTACTGCTGAAGAGGTTTCATTCGAATGATCACACCATACGATTTCATCCACAGACTCAAAAGTTAGAACAAATAGTACCATGCAAAAGTACTGCTGATCATGAAGAGGTTTCATTCGAATGGTCGCACCATAGGATTTCATCCACAGACTCAAAAGTTAGAACAAATGGTACCATGCAAAAGTACTGCCAAAGAGGTTTCATTTGAATGGTCACACCCTAGGATTTCATCAACAGACTCAAAAGTTAGAACAAATGGTACCATGCAAAAGTACTGCTGAACAGGTTTCATTTGAATGGTCACACCATAGGATTTCATCGATAAGCGTGACGGTGGTTTGAAAATCAGATCTTACTAAGGGGGGTGAAACTTAACTACAGTTTTAGAGTCATTGCTACGGATATTATCACAGGGAGCCCATACAATCTGTATGTGTAACATAACCGTTTGTAATTTTATAGGAAACTTATGGGATTTACCTAAATTTCATATTATAGCGACGTATCGCCAAGAGTATGTATGTACTGATTCACGCTAAATTAACGTTAAATTACCTTATTTGTTATGTGTTGTCGTCCTTTTGTTATAAAAGTGATTTTTGAGCGATTTTGAAGGATTATAAGTTCGCCGTTGACTGTGCGTCTAAGAGAAGGACAAGGGTGGAAAGAGATTTTTGAACGGCTCCAGCGCCGAGCCGATTTTTCCACATAAAACCGCATCGCTCGGCTTTCAAACCACGCAACAGAAAGGCCGAAAGATTCGCACTTCTTCTCGTACCTCTCGATCGAAAATCCGTCCAAATGGCTCGGAGCTAGCCGTGGAAGAAAATCAAAATCCCACACTTTCCAAGCGGTCGATATACTTATCAAGACTTCGTTGTGCCAGCCAGAAATCGTCCTGCTGATTGGCCTCTTTCTGATTGATCGCCGCTAAACAATAACTGATTCAAAATTCGTACCGAGGGTGGGGAGCCATAGGCATTTCCGTAACGTTTCCCTTCAAATGTAAACAAATCACCAGTCTCCCCGAAAGTTCAAAATTTTTCCTCATCCGTTCATGGTATTAACCGTTTTAAACGGCTCGGCCATCCATTTTTCATCCGTTCACTAGCCGTGCGTTTTGCCTGTATAAAATCAGAAAACGGCAAACTGATCCTTACGGCAAGGCGATGAAGGAGTAAATAAAAGAATAAAACACAATTTATATTTAAACGAATTTGCCCAATATTTCGGTTTGAAAACAAACCTTCTTCAGGGGCTAACAGAAAAATGAAAAATGAAGTTAAAACTAAAAGTTCGTTACAAATAAGAGTTTGAAATTATGAAAATAAAAACAATAGATTATTATTGGTGCAGGAGACTAGGTGCCGTTCGAACGGATAGCCGTTAGTATCGTTTTCGCGTGAGAGGTCACATTTTACGCTTCGGGTCATTGTTTTCTCCTCGCTGTTGATTGGCTCAAACGAATTTAAGTTGGAATGTATTGTTCGTTTCCTGTAATCCGATTGGTCAGTTTAGTTTAAGTTGCCCCGGTAACAGTAGCAGCACAGTAACAAATCCATGCTACAGATTTTTCATTGGATGTTCTTAAGCCGTTGAAATTGTTTTCTTTTTCTTTTTCTTTTTTTTTTTTGGGGGGGGGGATAGGGGGGAATGTAAGATGTTTGAGTTTGAAGGGGTTTTTTTATGTTCTGGTTACATGACTAACCAGATATGGTTGTGACTCAAAAAATTTGATGGAACCATTAGCAGAACGAACAGGACCAAACATCACAGCCGAGGAAGTTAATAAACTGATTATGTGACGTTTGGAAGTTTGGAACTCTTCCATAGCAACCCCTTTGTAGTTAAGGTTCTTTCTCCCCCCCTCCCCCCCCCCCCCCCCCCTCCTCATTTAGCAAAGATTTTGGCGATTTTAATCCTTCGTTTTCTCGGTATTGAATGATCAGTTTGAGAAGTTACATCAAACACTCAAAAGAGTGTTTCGTGAGGTATCCAAACATCTCGAAGTCTGTTACAAAAACTCGGCTGCGCCTCGTTTTTTTCAACCCACTCCTCGTTGTTTGGAAATCCTGTTGAGACACTCTTCCACGTGTTTGATATATTACTTCCCTCCCCCCTCCCCCCCCCCCCCCCTCCCCCTTGTTTTTCAATCCACTTCTCCTCAGGCATGTTAAGGCATGGTTTTAAGCCTAATTTGCATAAAATCTGAAAACTATCATAACTTTGCGGAAATTTGCCGTAACACGCTCAAACTTAGCAACCGTATAAAACTTGATGACCTTAACTCATTCTTAGCTTAAAGTGTCGAATATTTGGGTCACGTGACCTGTAAATGGTAATTAACGACCAAAATATTCAGAGAAAAATGGGGAACACAAAACGAAATATAATTAAGTCTTTTTAGGTCTTATACTTTTAAATCCTAAAACCTCATCATGAATTAGCCTTGTATGGTTGTATCTGTTATTTCTATTAGAAGTTATTAAGCTATTTATTTAGTCACGTGACCTATTTCCGTTAATTGCAGCGTTCCTATTTAACACGGGCATGATTAAAAGGCTAATTCATGAAAAGCCTTTTAGATGTAAAAGATCGATACCCAATAACGTTTACTTATATTTCATTTTGTATTCCCCATTTTACTCCGAATATTATTTCCCTTTAATTATTATTTACAGGTCACGTGACTCAAAAGTGCGACACTTTGAGGAAAAAACGAGTTCAAGTCATTACGTTTTATACCCTTGCCAAGTTTGAGATTGTTAAGGCAAATTGTCGTAAAGTTAGGATTTTCTTTCAGATTTTATGCAAATTAGGCTTCAAACCATGCCTTAACATGCCTGAGTCGGTGTTTGGATATCCTGTTGAAACACTCTTCCTCGTGTTTGATATATTACTTCCCTCCCCCCTCCCCCCTAATCCTGTTGAAACACTTTTCCTCGTGTTTGATATATTACTTCCCTCCCCCCTCCCCCCCCCCCCTTGTTTTTCAATCCACTCCTCGTTGTTTGGAAATCCTGTTGAAACACTCTTCCACGTGTTTGATATATTACTTCCCTCCCCCCCCCCCTAATCCTGTTGAAACACTCTTCCTCGTGTTTGATATATTACTTCCCTCCCCCTCCCCCCTCCCCCTTGTTTTTCAATCCACTCCTCGTTGATTGGAAATCCTGTTGAAACACTCTTCCCCGTGTTTGATATATTACTTCCCTCCCCCCCCTCCCCCCCAATCCTGTTGAAACACTCTTCCTCGTGTTTGAAATATTACTTCCCCCCCTCCCCTCCCCTTGTTTTTCAATCCACTCCTCGTTGTTTGGATATCCTGTTGAAACACTCTTCCACGTTTTTGATATATTACATCATCATAGCTCTTGATGATTCGCAAATTTGGAAAATTAATCTAGCAGCACTCGAAACTAAAACTGAAGGTCTCACAAAAACACCAACGTTTCGAGACTGCTCTCTCCTCGTCAAAGTGGGACCGCGACACATTAATGATGGAATAGTAACCGAAGTGTTTGCGCTCTTGTAAGAGTAAACTTAACAACACATCGTTTAATTAAAATTAAAAATCAAATAATAAAAAATTATGGTATTGTCCCTGTATTTTTAGAACTTTCTATACTTCTATTTCAAACTTTTTTAATAAATTTGCATACACTTAAATGTGACAAGAAAAAATGTAAACCCAGAACGCAAACATAACTCCTCGACTACGCCACGAGTAATTATCGCAAAGATTCCGATAGCACATAGCCATCGAACAAAGAATTAATTGCGTGGGTAGAATCGTGGGCCAAGCAGGCCTCAGCCAAGTGACGTGGAATTATAAAGTGGGATAATGTCCAGCAGCGGTTATTAAAATACCAAATCCACTCAATTGTAGGTCAGTTCACAATTACAAACGATGATTATAATTCAACTTCACAATAGCACCTCAGGAATACTTTTAACTGTCTTTTATCTGAATGTCATAGTAATAAATGGTCAGTTTATCTATCAAGTGAAAAGAAAGCTAGAAACGTCTTAAATACCATAACAAACAGCAGCTTAAAAAATAAATATGGAAAAAAAAAGCCGAATAGAAGTTTGTTGAACTAATGACTTACGCTAGTATTTTAGAACCAAGGTTATGATCAAGAACGCCCAACGCCGGAATCATTTCAGTGGAAAGCTGTCTGAAACGCCTTAGTCATCATAAAATTCGTAATAAATTAAATTAAAGCTACATTACAGGTGTTGTTTTGTAAAATGTTGCCTCAAACGTTCCTAACTTCGCGAAATTGAACTCCTTTAATTTTCGAAGGGATATAAAATGTCGTTTTTGGTACGAGATGAGGTAGTAAATTTGGGGGATGATATTCCAGTTTATCTTAATTTGTCTGCCTCCGAAATATTCAGTAAAAAGAACCGAAAAGCTCAAACTGTATTAGCTTTCACATAGTTTTATTTAAAGGCACTAATATATATATATATATATATATATAGATAGGCTGAGCCTAACAGCGTCGCTCTCTGAACAGAAAGCCGATGATAATTATATAAACTTAACTGAGGTGAAAGGTCGGAAGCACAATAATTACGATTGACGACCGGACTATTTTTCAATTTTAGCAATTCTCAAAAACAGAATTACGCGACCGTCTGCACAGTACATTTAGACCGTACAAAAGTTCACAAAAACAATTTTTCTCCGTCTAGAATAACTAATACGACTAATTTCCGAATAAGATACACCTGTTGCATATCAAAAATTGCCCGAGAAACTGATTTGGAAATCAAAATTGCAAAAAATACACAAACATATTTGCATAAGGCCACGCGAGTGAAGTTAGAACTATAAAATCCAAGTCTTGTTTTGTTTACATAAAATCGCTTTTCAACCTATTAGTCCGGAAGATAAGCGAAAAATTGTTCAAATTAGTGATACAAGTACCAGATTTCATCTACGTGATCCTTTTCAGGTAGGTAACAATATAAGATTAAAATCCACTTTGGATCCTAATCGGTTCGCTTGTTATTGGTGGATGAAAAGTTCCCAAATGTTTTGTATAGGAAACCACAGGGAGCCCAAGTGGTAAAAAAAAAATGAAAATAATCTTAAAAGTCATTTGAGCTCAATTTTCCTGTGGATTATTGGAGTTAACATTCTTATAAAATATTCTAACGATGATCTCGATGTAATTCAACGTTTTTAGCGTACAGAATAATACCTGGAAAGTTCTTTTCACTCTTGATAGCAGTTGCCATTGCAGGTGCACAGCGCTTTAATGCTTCAGGTATAGTTGTCCATTTCGGTGTCCATCCATCGGATACCATCCCCACTCTGCTGCACTTGGAAGCTCTTGGATAGGATCTAGTGTGTGCCCCCAGACATGACCGGCTTGAAATGCTGCCCTCTTGACATGTTGTTCCAGGGCCGCTTGGGTTGGCGGGATACTCTCGATGCTTCTGGTGCCTTGAGAAAAGATGGTTTGCCGTGCCATGTTGACATTCTGATGGGGGTCGTTCGGCTATACATTATAACCAGGAAACGCTCCAGTACCCTGAATTGCTATTCGGAGACTAATGTTTCTGGCGAAGGTAGACTACGGAAGACTGAGATTGCCTCGGTATAACACTTCCATGCTTGAAATGCGGTTTTCTTGCCCCTTCCCGCAAAATACGATACCTTATCACATCCGGTGACGGCATGAAAGAACGGTAGCCCTTTGCATTGCTGTGTGGTGAGTGAACTAGCTATCTTGAGGATCGGCAGGTAGACCACAAATGCTTGCCAACACCAAATGCAACCCACAGCTCCTCTACTTCTAACTTGTGTAAAAATGCGATGGCTAAAATTACCACGTCCGTGTCAACAGTTGGTATGAGGATTTTCTGCATACCACTTACTAAGGCATGCTTTGCATGGACAAAGATACGGGTGTCTGCTTCCTCGTGGTTGCATGGTGCCAGCCCCTCCTTGTCTATTGTGACTTTCACTGCGAGATATTGGAATAGCTCCGAATTGTAGTCATCCGGCCTCATAAATGACTTCCAATTTAATGGAATCGCCGCAGTGTCGCAGACAAGTTTACGAGATCCAGAGCCTCTGGTTTCGCGCGTACCTTGCTTCAAGCTGTTCTCCAGGTGGTGAACCCACACTGTGTCTGTCTGATATAGTCGATGATGTGCGGGAGGAAGGCAGATTCCGCGTACTCATTAAAGGTCTTGCACTTACCAGGTGGAAGCATATCAACGACAGCTGCGGCATCTATAACAATCGCTTTGATCAAAGGACGCTCCAACATTGTTTCGACTTCAACGCATGTGTTAAGTTCCGATTTATGGCCTGTACGCATCTTGCCATTACACGAAAGTTCAAGTGGACTTGAACTGTTTTTGTGCTTAAAAAATTCGTCAAGATTTCCCTCTCTCGCGCTTGGCAAGCGATATTACAGTCTGGAAAAGAATTTGCAGTCGCTCTTGAGATAGGCAACTTCATTACTTGTCTTTTTTGATTGCGTTGTCTCAGATGTGCCAAACAAAGGTAGGTTGCATTGTTTGATAGTGTCTGTGATGGCTTTGGACCGCTTATAATTAAGTCGCTCCTCTACGTATTTGTCATACTCTGATTGTCCTTTCTCCTTGGCTGATGAAACAGCTTCCACAACACATTCAGGCATTATTTCCTTGGTGTCCAATACAAGAAGATCGGTACTCTCTTCACAAAATGGGTTCCCCGTTTCCTCAATTACGGACGTCTTAAGCGAAAGCTTTCTGAACAGATGGGACTTGTTCGTGGTGACGGGTGTCATTAGGTTTCCGTACGTCATATGTACTTCAGTTCAAATTCTTTCACTGCTCTTGTTATTTCGGGTCCTGCTACCATCCAGCATCGAAGTGCTGCGGGACTTTCTGTTAGCACTACTGCCCCACCGTTCCCTTTGATTATCTCATTTTCTTGTTCATGGTTTTGGTCCATAAAAATCTTCGAGAATAGATGCTGGGATTTCTGTACAACGAACTTCCCTTGTTCAAACGTTAAGGCGGCGTATACTGATGAGTGCCTTTCCCTTAGGTCTCTGATGTGGATGGGAAGCCATCTTGAATAGTTAACTAAATCTAAAGCAAACATCCAAGGGACTAGCTTGCCAAGAATCTGAATATAGAGGGGAAAGTTGCCTTCTCTACCTGACAAATTCTAGAACCAGAAGTTCCAACTCAAGCGCAGTTGATCAGAAAAGAAACTGCAGATGTGCTTCGCAATGCTTCTGTACCCAAGTAGTAAAATCGTCAGGTTCACTATTGTCTACGACACTAGCCTTATACATTTAAGCTCTTTGCTGTAAGATATACAACGCGCATGCACTAACTTGATGTGCGTAGCGATACCTTAATTTGTTATGTGGGACGCCTTCAGGATAGCATCTGCCCTTCCACTGGTTGTGATGTTGGCTTGGACTACGCTCCTCATACGGGAGAGTAGCTATGTTATACCCCATGCCTCTTTGGTAGGTCAGCATTGATTAGAACTCAATTTCTGTCAAGATCAGCAAAGTCTATTGTAGTGCGCTCGGTAAGGGAAATTGCTGTTCCATGGAATGAGTCCTTAGCTGTATGCCAGCTCGGGTTGTGGTCTATGTTGTCCATACTACCCCTAGTAAACAGTGACATTTTTAACTTTGAGGGACACACTACCCCCTCCTCTTCAAACTGCGCGCATACACTTTTTCCAAGATCTGCTGAAATCTGTCGTATAAAATCGATAGTCCTGATATGTAGAGCTTATCTACCAACGTTTTCTTTCTGGTTTCAGCATGGAAATAGTCCCAGATAGATCGGCAACGCAGGCTCTCTATTCAGGTCGTGTCTATTTACTGTGGCATCAGATTGCGGGTCTCTCTGGCGTTTCACAGCAATAAAAATCAACAGCTGGAAAATCATCTCGCCTGCCTTCACGCCCGTCGCATCTTGCTCATTTTTGTTCTTGACATTCAGTCCCTCTAATACCATGTTCACAAGTGCTAGGAGTAAGTCAGGTACTGCAGAGCGCTGACCGTCGGTATCAAATGTACCATTAAAGCATTGCTTCTTAGCTAATAGGTCTTTCCTGGCAAGTATTACAGCTTTGCCAAGATGCATGGCTTCAGAATCACAGTCATGAGTTTGGGCAAACTGTAGAGCTGCACCAATGTCACTAGAAAAAGCAAGCTTTACTTCTTTTCCTTCAGTATACGCGCAAAGTTGTGGCATTTGTGCGTGCTGTTTACTCGGCCAGGAACAAGTGCTCCAAGCTGTTCAAGTGAAGACAAGTACATTTTGGCCAAATCTGATAATTGGAAAACTATTGGTCTTGGAGCCTCCTCAATATACATGACAAGTTCCGCTAAAGCAATAGCCTCCAAAGAAACTTGAGAAGTGTCAGTTACTTCCACAGTAGACTCAAAGTTGATATTCTTATTACCCTACCCGTTTCTTCGCAAAAGAAGCATCGATTCGTGTCATCCCTTGTCACTGGTCTGTCGATGGTCTGGCTTCTGTTCCCAAGGAGGCAAGTCGAGTTTTGACTGGGCTCGCCGGCTGTGTAGAACTCTCCTCGTTAGAGTCGCCACTGATCTCTGCATTCTTTCTCTTCTGAGCTCCGCATTGCTTTCAACTGCTGCATTTGTTAAAACACTATTTGTGCCAGGACGCTTGGTGAGTTCTCAGTGTTTCTTCCTCCCCTCTTCGTTCGTCAAGACTCGACAATTGCACTTGAATTGGTATTAAATTGGCCAACCTCCGCGAATTTCGGTAAATTGTTAGCTAAACTTTTGTAACCCAATCCGTAATCTTTTCGTTTATTATTAACTGGACAAAAAATATTTTTATCTGTATTGTCCACTTGGCATGAAGGACACAAATCCCAGTTCATACTACTCCGTGTACGACCCATTTTCTAAGACATTTTCCAACTTATATATGAGAAATCAGTCAGGCGTTCCTTGCTCACACCACAGGAACCCTGGCCTTTTAGTCAGATTTTTTTAAAATACAACATATTCACTGGGCTAGAGAAGGTATAAAGGTTTAAATAAACAAAATATGACTATTGCAATGATACTAGGGTGTTTTGGGGATAATTTCGTTAAGTTTAATGCATAAATACGGAAAGCTTTGAGCCTGCTGCACCAAACCGCTGACCCCCAGTTTAAAGTGTCTTAAAATATATGTTTAAGATTAGGATCCAGATGGGATCTTAACGTTACATGAATATATATGGTAAAAGGTATTTATTCTGAAAATTTCATACTTGTATCACTAATTTGAACAATTCCGCTATTTTTTGTCGCCTATCTTCCGGACTATATGTAATGAAAGAACAAACATACATGTATAAAAATGGACAACACAATCTTCTTTCGAAACATTTTATTCAAATCTCCATAAGTTTATGCTTAAAAGCAAAACGCGAACCATTTATAGCGCATCGAGGCCGCGCTGTCGATGAAAGAAATCATGAAACTACTGAATTTGAGCACGTTTTATAAACAATTCTCCAAAACTAACAAGACCACAAAGAAAAAGTCAATCACAGATTGATATCAACATAAATTCCCATCGAAAAATGCAATTTGTTTTACTTTTAAGTCCCTCGCCTGCTAGAAATTCTTTACATCTCCGCTTCTTCAGTTCTGAAATCCGAGGTGAGAAACATTTCCCCGCATTACTCTTGTATTGATAAAAAGGTATGAAGTTCCTCGAAGCAAGATTTTATCCCTGAAAGCTCTTATTTTTCCACTATAGCAACTTCTGAGTATCCCTGTCTTGAGTAGCAAACCGCGAAAAAATGCAGGGAAATAGCGATTTTTTTAAAATGGTTTTCTCCGCTAAACACAGCAAAACATCGTGACATTCGGCCGTGTAGCCGCGCGAAAAACAAATCCTCGCTTGGGTTTCAAAATTGCTGAGATCCAGGATGTTGTGTGATGTCATACGCGCATGTTTTGTGACGTCATACACGCCCGCGAGCTAGCCCTACCCAACGGCGGCACACGGATCGATGCGCCCGCGAAACATTCCGCTAGCCATGCCCATGAAAAATGAAGGGCATAAGTTCTATAAGTATGGAGCTACGCGAGAGCTCCGCTGAAATGATATGAAAAAACAGTACAACGCCATTCCAAGCGTTTTCCAAGAGATTCCCCGTTTGGAGCCCCTGTAAGATGCACAGGATGAATAATATACATAGATAGGCTGAGCCTAGCAGCGTAGCTCTCTGAACAGAAGACTGATGATAAGCTTTACTAAGGTGTGTGGTGGGAAGCACAACAATGAAGATCGATTGACAAGCGGGCTATTTTTCAGTTTTAGCAATTCTCAAAAACAGCATTACGCGACCGTCTGCACACGGTACATTTAGACCGTACAAAAGTTCATAACTGACAACCTTTACTCGGTCTAGAATAATTGGTATGACTCATAAAATACACCTGTTGCGTATCAAAAATTACCCGAGAAACTGATTTGGAAATCAAAATTGCAAAACATACACAAACACACTTGCATAAGACGACGCAAGTAAAGTTAGAACTATAAAATCCAAGTTTTCTTTTGTTTACATAAAATCGCTTTTCAATCTGTGTAATGAATGAACAAACATATAATCAAAGGCTCCTTAGAACCAACCCGTGAATTTGAAATGCGTAACGCGTTTAAACGCAATGCGGTAAGCTTATGTTTTCACTCTGTCACGGTTCAATATCTATTTTTAAAAATTAAACGTAAGGATTTTTTACAAACGCAAAAAATAAAAATACAGTACATCACTTTCATAATGTTCAGTCCGAAGAAGGAAGAAAAAAACGAAAAAGAAAATGAACGGCCCAAGCGAGATTCGAACCGAGGCCTTTCGGCTGTGAGTCCACGCTTTACACTACTCGACCACCGTGACCACTGACTGGAAATAGGATAAATTTTATTACTTAAAACGCGTGTCTCAGTTGAAAATTCCTTTTAGATCGATTTAAACGTTGCATTAAAGACTCCAAATGCGAAACATCTTTAAGCATATTGTTGTTTATATTCGTTTACACCAATTAAGTTATTGTTATCGCTGGATTCACGCTGTTCTTGTTACAAAACGCATTCGTAACAAAGCATTACGTCACTAAGTTTACAGCTGATGGAAGGAGTGAGCGAGTGACTCATTTGCATATCAGTCGCCGATACCGATAACCCGTTCATTACGCATCCGCGTATATTCACGGGTTAAAAATGGATAACACAATCTTCTTTCGAAAAATTTTATTCAAATCTCCATAAGTTTATGTTTAAAAGCAAAACGCGAACCATTCCCAAGCTGTCTTCGATGAAAGAAATCAAAACGACTAAATTTGATCATGTTTTATAAATATTTCTCCAAAACTAACGAGAACACAAAGAAAAAGTCAATCACAAATAGCCCAATTTCGATATCTTAAAATTCAACTTGAAACAAAAGACATCACAACGAGGCTTAGGGGAATGATAGTAGGGATTGGTTTATTCCCCTAAGCCTCGTAGTGATGTCTTTTGTTTGAAGTTGAATTTTAATATGCTCGGATTCTCGTTAAAATTTGCTGATTGCTCGAAATTTCCCGTAAATCGTGCTTTGTAGGTTTCTTGGTGCAGAAATAAATGTTCTGTCAAATGCCATCAAATATATTATTCAATAGGAAGATTTTAAGAAAGCAATACATCACAGGGCGTCCACGGATTGAAAGGATGTGGCATATTAATTCTGATTTCAATAACGTGGCAGAGGACTGGGCGAGAGGTGGCTCACAGAAATGAAATTTTCATTATAATGATACAAGCAAACACAGTATTGCTAATTTACGAAGTGCTCACTGCTCGCCTGTGGTTTTTTGCATAACAAAACAAACAAAAACTTTATTCAGGCATATTAAACCTAAATACAGTTGCCCTGCAATTTAGCAAAAGATGAATATGAAAGAACTAGGAATAGTAGCTTTTATCTGAATACTTTAGCTACAGAATTAAATGTTAGTATTCCGATAAATCTCATATAACTCGAAATTGACTTCTCAAAATGCTCATTCTATCAGTTGGTTTTATCTTACCTCATGAGATTTTAATTAACTGAAGGTTTTGTTTTTTTTATGTCTGTTTATTAGCAATGTATTGATATACTGTTTGGAAAAAAATTAATTAAAATATTCGGAAGAAAATACTATCAGGAAACTAGCGGTATTTCTTTTTATTAACTGCATTAAAATAGAGATTCCCTGTTATGAATATGAATTAGTTTTTTTTACTCCAAATTGAGTTAATATTCTATACTACGCATATAAGTGATAAGTATACATAAAAATTATATTTTCTTTTGCTTCTAACGGATGCTGTTTAAAATTTTAACGACATAAATATGATGGGTAATTCGTAAAGGAAACTAGCTTGCTTAACAAATTAACGGAAAGAGCAACAAACGAATCATATGAACACAAGAGGCTTGTGTAATAACCAATAAATTAATACATACCCCCCAAGGATCATGACAAAATCAAAGCTAATAAACTTATATGAATGGAATACAAAGCAAAGATGACTTTATACAGAATTTCTCCCACAGTCAAGACACAGTAAAAAGAAATAAAAATTAATTGAAAAACTACGATGAAAAGCAAAGATGTGACCACCAAGGGGGTTTTCTTGAATATGCTAATCAGGAAGGTATAAAGGTCGCGCTTCAGCTGTCGAAGTATACAGAGCTCAGTGTTTCTTCATACAAGGCAGACTTCACCTTTCGAAAATTATAAGACATGAACGTAACCTGTAACAGCTCCTGGAACATCATCCAAGGTAATTCCTCACTGGAGCTAAATGAAAGTGCATCGAGCAATTATTCTGCATGCAAAGACTTAGTTCAGTCAGGCAAACCCATGACAAACCCATACGCAGCATTTTACCCGTTTGCTTTCGGTTCTTCCATCTTCATCATCGCAGTCTCCCTCATTACCATCTTGGCCAACAGTTGCCTTCTTCTCGCCTTCTTCGTCGATCCGCTGAAGATCTTTCGCAACCCAACCACGATTTTTCTCATTGGCTTGGCCATAGTCGACTTGCTGACCGCCCTGGTAAATGAACCGATATACGCCACTTGTTTTATGCTACTATACTTTCAGAGTCCTTTGCGGAAGAAATGCAAGCCTTTTATGGATTTTGGAAAATATTTTGGAGCGTCCACCATGACCGTGTCCTTTCTTATTGTTTTTGCTTTCACCTTGACGCAGTATGTCGTGGTTTCATCTCCATTAAAGTACGCCCGTTTGGTGACCAAGAAGAAAGTCTTGATCAGCGTTATGGTCATCTACCTTTACTCCGCAACGTTCTGGTGCCTACCCTTGATGGGCGTACCTCAAAATTTAGAGCATATGATTGACCTGTTCGTGCACAACTATGTTTTGGTTTTCACCACCATCGCCATCTACATCCTCCTGTACCGCCTTATGAAGAAAAAGATGGCAGCAGGAAACTCCCTTCAAGGCCGAGCGAAGGCAGAGAGCAGCAAACACAATGAAGTGCAGCGTAACTTTGTGCGCGTGAATTTCATGCTCCTTGCTGTGCTGATCATGTGTGCCATGCCTTCAGCTGTCATGTGGACAATAAATATGTTCAAGGAAGATACAAATGCTCCTTCCGTGAATACCATGATTGGAAACCTGATGGTAGATAACCTGCTTTACTTGAAATTCCTGTTAGACCCGTTTGTGTACGCGTGGCGCATGATGAAGTACCGAGAGGCTTTTTTGAAAAGTTTCCGCCGTAAGAAAACCGAAAAATATTCGAAAGAACAGCAAAGTAATGCCACGACAACAGAACGCCAGGGGGTAGTAGAAATCTCAACCATTACGTCATCAGCAAGCGCTCCATCAAGTGGATCCATGGTAACGTTGCTGACTTTTAAAGGACTAGAAAAATAAGGTGTCTGTCAACCCTTAAGCTACCAAGTGTCAAACGTCAAAACCCAAGAATAATAATCCCAAATTTCATTTTGTAAATTATTAAATTAAAAAAAATAGTACCTTGCAAAATGTACTGCCGAAGAGTTTTCACTTGAATGGTCGCATCATAGGATTTCGTCAACAGACTCAAAAGTTAGAACAAATGGTACCATGCAAAAGTACTGCTGAAGAGGTTTCATTTGAATGGTCACATCATAGGATTTCGTCAATAGACTCAAAAGTTAGAGCTACACTACATGTCTTCATTATTGACTCTGGGTGAAATAACAATAACAAAAGAGTGAAAGGGTTAATAACTATGTTAAATCTCTTAACTTGACTAAATCGAAGAACATTCTGCAAAACAATTGTTTCGTTTACTTATTCAACAAATGATTTTTAGATTTGGAATTATACCCATGTGGGATTGTCATGACGAATTTATCGTGAATCAACCTTTACACGTAACTATTTCCTATCTTAAATTATAGTGTTCTCGAGATCGGTCTCCCTACACGACAGTTATCCTTAAAAATCCTTAAAAATCCGTTTGTGGGGACATTTTAACTCGCTTAAGCTTGATATTGATCGATTATTCGCAATTCTGTTTAAAAACACAGTTTTATATATTAAGCAAATGGAGTGTTGTGCTTAATCTTGTGATACACTGTAACGTTTAAACCATTCTTATTACCAAAACCGATGACAAATATTTCTTGCAAGTACGGGGTTGTCATACCTATTTATATTTTCATGGCTTGATCATGATGTAAATGCAATTATACAGCGGTGTTATCAATTTCACTGTAAGCGAATACAAGGAAAAGTTATTTAAACTGCTCAGCATATAGGGTAACAAACAAAATAACCAGTTGGTGTCGAGACAAATTAATATAAATGCTGAGCATTTCGTTTATATGTAAATACTTCAGTCTATACACAGCAGCGATGTATAATCAGCTTATTTTATCACTGATAATTGAGCCCTTTAACTTCCAAGAATACCCAAAAATAGAAGAACATATACAGTTTTCTTTTTGTAAATATTGTAAAACAAATGGTACCATGCAAAAGAAAGGCCGAAAAGATTTCATTTGAATGGTCACATCATAGGATTTCGTCCACAGACTCAAAAGTTAGAACTACACTACATGTCTCCAATATTGACTCTGGGAGCGAAAGGGTTAAAACACTTTGCATCATTCAAGTGCATAATTCTAGTTGAGGTACGTTGAGTTAGGGTCTAAGAATTGATGTGTTATGAATAAACTTGCTAAATTTCTGGTATAGGCGGATGATGCTGAAACATGTACCGTAGCTCCTGTTGATATGTTAATTAATACATATATAAATTTACTTTTCCTTTCTAGCTGTTGAATTTAGCGTAATTGTAACGTGTATAGCTCCTTTTGATGTCATTGTTTGGAGCAACCTTCAGAAGGAATAAAGCATGCACGTCACAATAAATGACGATTTTGGTGTTACGTGTGTTATCCTCTTTAATTAAAATGAATCTTGCACCTGCACTGGGTCCAGAGGCTTTAGTTTTTAGTGAAAACTAGCCTGCGTAACAGGCGTTATTGGGTTTTAGGTCGCAAGCGCGTAGCGCGAGACACGAGCGCGAAGGGCGAGACACGCACGGGGAGGGAAAAGAAAAAATAACGCCTGTAGACACGCTATTGTTCGGTCTCTTCCAAAACGTTCATCTGGCGAACGTAAATTTCTATTGGCTGATTTGTACCACGTGATGCATGTTGTCGAAGTGTGAGATCAAGATGTGAGAAATCAAGCTGTTAGAACCAAGATGGCGTTGAGTCGGAGAAAGCTATTTCAAAAGAACTTGAGTTATTCCCGGATTTAGAATATCTAATTAAAGAACGAACAGCGAGAATATACAAAAGTAACCACATACATGCATTAGAATTACTAAACAGCTAACATGCTGGAGATTCAAATATTTCAAACCGGATGCGGGATGCAATCTGACAATGGAGGTACTGCCTAGCTCCGAGAAACACGAATAAGCTTTGAGGAGCTAAAAACAATTGCAAGATGCCACTATAGACCGTGGCTATCGCATAAGACTTGGATCTTATACTCTTTTAGCCGTGATGAAGAAAAACTATCTCGCGAGTTATGCTAACCGCAGACTTGCGCTCGCAATTAAATCACGGACTGAGAAATGAACTGATCCTATTAATTAAAAGCAGCGAATAATTCCAACTTAAGCGGCCACTACTGATCTTGCAACTCTTTCAAAGTGAGCCAAAAAACTTCACTGTTATGCCAATTGAGCTATCAAACAGACTAAATATTCCAAACGGTTCTGGAAAGCGTAAATTCCTCCTGTCAGTGTCACAGCTAGAGATTTTTTCCTAAGATCAAAGAAACGAAAACTTTTAGAACAACAGGCCTGTTAAATTTTTATTTCGATCCAAAAGGAAAATAAATCTGTCATGCACTTACCTGGGATAGACATATTCTAAAGCCGACGAGCAGGATTTGTGTTCGGCCTGTCACCTTTTATAACAACTTGTATTCATTCCTTGAAATCCGCGTCTTTGAGTAATCGAAAAGACTGGAACGGTAGTACTTTTTTTCTGGAAAACGATTACCACAAAATCTTCAAAGGAATTGCAAACCTTTGGACCATAAACTTTTGTTGGAGTGCGCAACATCGTCGCGAATCCTCACGTCCACGGAATTTTATGCAAACAGATTTGGCGCCTTCAGCCACGTTTGCCGCGAATATTTTTAACATTTTTTGATTGGTCGCCGTAATTATATGCCTAGCTGTGAGAATGTCTGATTGTTGTCTGTCAATTTTAGGGGGCGTGTGTGTGGGCGGAAGAGACCGAACAATAGCGTGTCTACAGGCCTTATTTTTTCTTTTCCCTCTCCGTGCGTGTCTCGCGCTACGCGCTCGCGACCTAAAACCCGCTTGAGCGTCCCAATAACGCCTTATTGTGTACAATGCGTTTTTCTCCTCTTTAAAGTTCAAATACAATGGTAATGTCAATCAGGGTAATGCCTGTGTGTATAACAACGTACAACTGGCAACTGCCAATCAATGCATTTATAAACTGTACTGACCTCCAACCACCCAAACCATGAATTCATGCGAGCAGGCCAGACCGCAACCCTCGGTTAGGAGGGCGGGGATAATTAAACCATTGTAAAACCTTTGCAGGTATGTGACGGTCCTAATAAATTGGAAATGAATTGGGAGCCATTTAGGTTTAAAAATGGATACTAATTTAGGGGTATGGAAATGGCTAGGGAAAATTACATATTTTCACTTGAAAATTAGTAAGGAAATCACCTGTTTTGTTCTAAAAATGGTAAGGTTTTCAAAAAGTGGCTGCATACCCCACAACCATTTGAGGAGTACATCACTCCGGTACCAAGTGTATGAAGAAGAAGATGCAGGAACTCAGCCAGCATTCCGAGGTCTCCCGCTCTGCAGATTGAAATAGTGTTATTTCATTTTTTTTTTTTTTAATGTTTCTTCTTTACTATATTTAACCAAAAAACCAGCTTCCGTTAGTTTTTCAGCATAACCCTAATTTAACAAACTTCGAGATCAAAAGAATAAAAGAAAAAAGTATATTTGCTTATCATGAAAAAATTATGCTTCACCGACTTGGAGACGACAAATGTTGGAACATGATATAGTTAGACATTGATACACTCTGAATTATATATGACTTTCAACGTGAATGGTGTCTACATAAATTTCGACAATAAGCGAGTACATCTAAACGCGAAAAATCATTTTGACATTTTCCTTCCGTAGATTGTCTCCATCGTGCAGGTGTGAACTTGCCCTGATGGGAATGACATAATTTTCGGAAAGTTTATTTAAGTGCTTAGCATAGTCGTGGAGCATTTTATATAGACCCTTTGATACAACTCAACAATTGGAAGAATTAGAAAAGATTGAGCTAGAGAGAATTTTATCTTAGGTAAGTAAAAAAACGCGCAGTTTCATTTGTTATAAATCTTTACTGAATATATCGTGCAGACCATCACATACAAATACGTTTTTTCATGTCAAGCTTAAGCTAAGGGTGCAAATTGAACAATAAAGCTTTCAAATACGCCTTACAAATGTTACAATAAAATGTCAACACAAAAATAAATTGTCAGTACGAAAATAGTTACTGTAATATTTTGCTAATAATCGATGCTAACATAACTAATCTGATCTCATAATATTTTTTTCTTTTTCCTTTCTTACTATTTTTGTTCTTTTTATCTCGAGCTTTTCAATTGAGTTTGTCGTTTACTGAAAGGTGTAAAAGATTCTATAAAAAACGTCTATTTTTTTATGTGGTGACCTTGCATGCATTAACAGTTGTTTTAATTCGATACCGAAAACACAAACACTAACTTTGAAATTTAATTAAATTGGTCATAAGTCTTGAAAACATCTGCAAACGTTTCGTACCGGTGTTAATGCT
Organism: Cladopsammia gracilis; assembly: GCA_022457155.1. Lineage (NCBI taxonomy): Eukaryota > Metazoa > Cnidaria > Anthozoa > Scleractinia > Dendrophylliidae > Cladopsammia > Cladopsammia gracilis. The sequence continues at coordinate 47,971 of JAJGOT010000584.1, forward strand.
ATTGGTTTAACCTCCTTGTTAAATCGATTAACGGTGCCGCGGGTTTGAATGCCGGCCCAGACAGACGTGCCACAAGACCAAAAGCAATTAAAAAAAAAGAAAAATACAGGATTAAAGCTGATGCAGTCTGTGTTCCACATTTAGTCTCAGCTGAGATGACTCGTTCACTTTGTCTAATGAGTATCTGTACAACAAACAATTTAAAATACTGATTATTGCACGCTGAATTATTTTTGACATTGAGACGGTATCGACCATAAAGTGCCGACAATAAAGTGCGCTTAACGAATGGATATTTGGCATGGTAAGTAGAAATAACAGCAACTGGTGCAATTTCATAAGTTATAAGTATGAAATTTTGTGAATTCAAGGGACAGTGTGTTTGAATCTGCTTGCAACTATACCGCGGCAATGTACTGCTGAGTGCAAGTACCATTTTATGAAACTGGAGATATTTTTTTTTTGTAAAACGAAAATGTAAAACGAAAATTTCACATTTAATGTCTTTATTCCAAAAAGCTGGCCTTGCTTCGTTTTTGCAGTAAACTGAGTTGACTGATCAAGATGAATCTGCCGTGCAACATCTCCGCCTTGCCGAATATCCACATCAACAGTTTCTCGCCGGAGCTTAATGAAAGTGAATCAAGCAATTATTCCTCTTGCGAAGATTTAGTCCAGTCAGGGACACCGGGGACAAACCCATACGCAGCATTTTACCCGTTTGCTTTCGGTTCTTCCATCTTCATCATTGTAGTCTCCCTCGCCACCATCTTGGCCAACAGTTGCCTTCTTCTCACCTTCTTCGTCGATCCACTGAAGATCTTTCGCAACCCAACCACGATTTTTCTTATTGGCTTGGCCATAGTCGACTTGCTGACCGCCCTGGTAAATGAACCGATATACGCCACTTGTTTTATGCTACTGTACTTTCAGAGTCCTTTGGTGAAGAAATGCAAGCCTTTTATGGATTTTGGAAGATATTTTGGAGCGTCCACCATGACCGTGTCCTTTCTTATTGTTTTTGCTTTCACCTTGACGCAGTATGTCGTGGTTTCATCTCCATTAAAGTACGCCCGTTTGGTGACCAAGAAGAAAGTCTTGATCAGCGTTATGGTCATCTACCTTTACTCCGCAACGTTCTGGTGCCTTCCCTTGATGGGCGTACCTCAAAATTTAGAGCATATGATTGACCTGTTCGTGCACAACTATGTTTTGGTTTTCACCACCATCGCCATCTACATCCTCCTGCACCGCCTTATGAAGAAAAAGATGGCAGCAGGAAACTCCCTTCAAGGCCGAGCGAAGGCAGAGAGCAGCAAACACAATGAAGTGCAGCGTAACTTTGTGCGCGTGAATTTCATGCTTCTTGCTGTGCTGATCATGTGTGCCATGCCTTCAGCTGTCATGTGGACAATAAATATGTTCAAGGAAGATACAAATGCTCCTTCGGTGAATGCCATGATTGGTAACCTGATGGTAGATAACCTGCTTTACTTGAAATTCCTGTTAGACCCGTTTGTGTACGCGTGGCGCATGATGAAGTACCGAGAGGCTTTTTGCAAAAGTTTCCGCCGTAAGAAAACCGACATAAATTCGAAAGAACAGCAAAGTAATGCCACGACAACAGAACGCCAGGGGGTAGTAGAAATCTCAACCATTACGTCATCAGCAAGCGCTCCATCAAGTGGATCCATGGTAACGTTGCTGAGTTTTAAAAGACTAGAAAATTAAGGTGTCTGTCGTTAACCCTTTAGCTACCAAGTGTCAAACATCAAAACCCAAGAATAATAATCCCAAATTTCATTTTGAAAATTATTAAATTAAAAAAAATAGTACCTTGCAAAAAGTACTGCCGAAGAATTTTCACTTGAATGGTCGCATCATAGGATTTCGTCAACAGACTCAAAAGTTAGAGCTGCACTACATGTCTTCATTATTGACTCTGGTGTGAAATAACAATAACAAAAGAGTGAAAGGCTTAATGACTATGTTAAATCTCTTAACTTGACTAAATCGAAGAACATTCTGTAAAACAACTGTTTCGTTTACTTATTCAACAAATGATTTTTAGATTTGGAATTATACCCATGTGGGATTGTCATGACGAATTTATCGTGAATCAACCTTTACACGTAACTATTTCCTATCTTAAATTATAGTGTTCTCGAGATCGGTCTCCCTACACGACAGTTATCCTTAAAAATTCTTAAAAATCCGTTTGTGTGGACATTTTAACTGGCTTAAGCTTGATATTGAACGATTATTCACAATTCTGTTTAAAAACACAGTTTTATATATTAAGCAAATGGAGTGTTGTGCTTAATCTTGTGATACACTGTAACGTTTAAACCATTCTTATTACCAAAACCGATGAAAAATATTTCTTGCAAATAAGGGTTTGTCATGCCTATTTTTATTTTCATGGCTTGATCATGATGTAAATGCAATTATACAGCGGTGTTATCCATTTCACTGTAAGCGAATACAAGGAAAAGTTATTTAAACTGCTCAGCATATGGGGTAACAAACAAAATAACCAGTTGGTGTCGAGACAAATTAATATAAATGCTGAGTATTTCGTTTATATGTAAATACTTCAGTCTATACACAGCAGCGATGTATAATCAGCTTATTTTATCACTGATAATTGAACCCTTTAACTTCCAAGAATACCCAAAAATAGAAAAACATATACAGTTTTCTTTTTGTAAATATTGTAAAACAAATGGTACCATGCAAAAGAGAGGCCGAAAAGATTTCATTTGAATGGTCATATCATAGGATTTCGTGCACAGACTCAAAAGTTAGAACTACACTACATGTCTCCAATATTGACTCTGGGAGCGGAAGGGTTAAAACACTTTGCATCATTCAAGTGCATAATTCCAGTTGACGTACGTTGAGTTAGGGTCTAAGAGTTGATGTGTTTTGAATAAACATGCTAAATTTCTGGTATAGGCGGATGATGCTGAAACATATGTACCGTAGTTCCTGTTGATATGTTAATTTATAATAATATACAGCCGTTTGCAAAAAATTTTTAACCCCCCCAAAATATATCATTATATCCAAGCTCTCTAATAATGTTATATATATGGATATAATGATATATTTTGGGGGGTTCAAAAATTTTGCAAACTGCTGTATATATATATAAATATTTAAAACAGGAAAAAGACTACACTTGTATCCCTACAAGCCTGTTTCGTGATTGCTCACTCTTCAGGGGATTTTATTAAAGAATAAACATAACCATCGCTTATATACAAAATTTGAATGCTCGGATGTTTAGTTGTTACATAGCAACGCTTTGTTACGGTGACGGCAAGAAGATACAAGTTCGTTACGTTTATTAAGTAACAACTAAACATCCGAGCATTCAAATTTTGTATATAAGCGATGGTTATGTTTATTCTTTAATAAAATCCCCTGAAGAGTGAGCAATCACGAAACAGGCTTGTAGGGATACAAGTGTAGTCTTTTTCCTGTTTTAAATATTTATCACGCTCTACTTTATGTATTGAGCACTCTACTACGGAAAAGTCGAAACACAAATTTATTTATTTATTTATTTATATATATATATATATATATATATATATATATATATATATATATATATATATATATACATATAATTATATATATAGGCTGAATAAAAAGGTTTACACAAACGGTGAACTCTTCAGCAGAAGGATCCAAGGATACGACGCCACCACGTGAATTTGTAGATAAGTATAATAAAAATAACGATGGGGCGAACTTCTTACTGGTCCTGACTGGTTTTAACGTTTCGGCCTTCGGCCTTCTTCAGAAATTACAAAGAATTAAAAACTAAAAACTAAAAACTATGTACAATGATTAAGTTATACAAGTTGTGACTTATATACATTAAGCTACAAAAACAAAGGAAAACGAGGTTACGTAACATAACAAAAGAACTAAATAACAAGGAAAAATTTAACGCTAAAAATATACATGATGTGATAAAAACCTTAATTAATGATTGAAACAAAGAAAACTCCCTATCGAGGGCCCCCGAATAATCATATAGGTCACTGTCGGAATGACAGGACCAGCATGTCTTACCAAGTGCCCCCGACAGAACGTTCAAACACAAAACAACTAAAAACAAAGAATAAAACAAGGAAAAGAAAAAGACAATCCTATTGTTGCAAGATACGTGCGTTAATTATTGTAGTTAATGCGGTTTTTTGATCTAAATTCACGTCTCTTGTTAAGGCCATGCGGATTGAGCGTAAACAATTGGGTTGTCCAATAAGCCTCCCTAGTGAGCAACAATTGGTCAAGGTGAAATGTATTTTGAAATGATCTAATTTGTTCGATAAGAATAAAGCTAATTTGTGAAATATCATGTTCAGAACTATTAAAATGTACCGCCAATTCACATGTTCTCCTATTATTGAGCATGCTAGATTTGTGGTTTCTGAAACGGACTTTAAATTCGGTGGATGTAGAACCTACATACTGCAAATTGCATTTATTGCAGGTGGCCAAATAAATCACATTTATATAATTATATAATTATATATATATATATATATATATATATATATATATATATATATATATATATATATATATATAACAAATAGATTCCATTTGGCCGTGTGTTTGTTCAGTTATAGATCACAGATGACGTCAAAATGTGGTAAGGACAAAAAAGTGGCACACGAGCCGTAGGCGAGTGTGTCACTGATGTTCTTACCACATTTTGACGTCTTCTGTGATCTATAACTGAACAGACACACGGCCAAATGGAATCTATTTGTTTTATACAATGAACAGAAAAGTAAAAAGAGTTAAATTACGAACTTGCCTCGTAGCGCTCGACTGTTCGAAGTTTTGTTCCAGTTTAGGTATTTTTCAAGTCGCCAAGAACACTTTTCGTCATGGTTTCTTCTTTTTCTTGCTCGTAAACAGCTCCTGCTAAACATTTTTCGAGGCTTTCACTTGCCCAATCCAGAGTAATCTCGCAAACATTTTCAAAACTGTGCGCCATGTTGGACAAAACAAAGCAAACAATTTTTCTATGACGTCAGCTGTGCGTCTGTACTCTGATAGATCATGGGCAACGACCAATCACAGAGCGCGTAGTACTCAGTTCATTGTATAAATATATATATATATATATATATATATATATATATACTTTTCCTTCCTAGCTGTTGAATTTAGTGTAATTGTAACGTGTATAGCTCCGTTTAATGTCTTGTTTGATGCAACCTTCAGAACGAACAAAGCATGCACGTCACTATGACGATTTGGTGTTACGGGTGTCATCCTCTTTAATTAAAATGAGTCCCCATGAGACTTGCACCTGCACTGGGTCCAGAGGCTTTAGTTTTTAGTGAAAACCGGTGGGATGCTGTTTATGTTTTTCGCTAGCATCTATAAATCGTCGACGCGGTTTATTTTCAACCAACCAACCAACCAATCAATCAATCTATCAATCAATCAATCAATCCATTTATTAATGTCAAAGCGTGGGATGAGGTTGCCTTCCATATCCGAGCCAGAGGCTCATGTTTAAAACGCATGACAAAAAGAGAACGGACTGAAGCTATTGTGGTCAGTGCACCAGTTAGCTCAGCTGAAAAAAACAAAAAACAAAAAAAGAGAAAGCTGTCTCATCATGCGACGCAACCCTCTTTTTATATCCTACTTTTCTTCAGTGATGTTTTTTGCCAAATTTGTCCATGTCTTGTCTCCAAGGAGGTCTAAGACAATAGGAGGGGAGGGCCTTCGGCGAAGGTTAACCAGTAGATTCATTTGTTCTCTTATTGTTTACAATGCGTTTCAGTCTCCTCTTTAAAGTTCAAATACTATGGTAATGTTAATGGTAATGCATGTGTGTATAAACGTGCAAATGGCAACTGCCAACCAATGCATTTATAAACTGTGCTGACCCCTAACCACCCAAACCATGACTTCATACGAGCAGGCCAGACCGCAACCCTCGGGTAGGAGGGCGGGAGTAATTAAACCATTGTAAAACCTTTGCAGGTATGTGGCGGTCCTAATAAAATGGAAATGAATTGGAAGCCATTTTGGTTTAAAAATGGGTACTAATTTAGGGGTATGGAAATGGCTAGGGAAAATGACATATTTTCACTTGAAAATTAGTAGGGAAGTCACCTGTTTTGATCTAAACATAAGTAAAGTTTTCAAGAAGCGGTTGCACACACAACAAACATTTGAGGAGTACATCCCTGCGGTACCAGAACACCCGGTGCTCTCATCCCTCCCCTCTCCCTGTTCATTTTGATCCGTGCTATCTAACGTTGCGACTATGTTGATCTGAAAATGGTAAGGTTTCCAAGAAGCGGTTGCACACCCCAGAAACATTTGAGGAAGACATCCCTCCGTTACCAAGTGTATGAAGTAGAAGATGCAGGAACACGGCCAGAATTCCGAGACATCCCGCTCTGCAGATTGAAATAGTGTTATTTTATTTTATTTTTTAATTTTTCTTCTTCACCATATTTTACAAGGAAAACAGCTTCCGTAAGTTTTTAGGCATCAGCCTAATTAAACAAACTTCGAGTTGGAAAAAAAAAAGAAAACAAGTATCTTTGCCTATCATGAAACAATTATGCTTCCCCCACTTGGAGATGACAAATGTTGGAACATGATATAGTTAGACATTGATTATTGATACACTCTGAATTATATATGACTTTCAACCTGAATGGTGTCTACATAAATTTCGACAATAAGTGAGCACATCTAAACGCGAAAAATCATTTTGACATTTTCCTTGTAGATTGGCTCCATCGTGTAGGTGTGAACTTGCCTTGATGGGAATTACATAACCTTCGGAAAGTTTATTTAAGTGGTAGTTGTGGAGCATTTATAGACCCTTTGATACAACTCGCCAATTGGAAGAATTAGAAACGATTGAGCTAGAGAGAATTTTATCTTCGGTAAGTAAAAAAACGCCCAGTTTCATTTGTTATAAATCTTCACTGAATAGTCGTGAATGACCATCATATGCAAATACGTTTTTTCATGTCAAGCTTAAGCGAAGGGTGCAAATTGAACAAATACGCCTTACAAATGTTACGATAAAATGTCAGCAGAAAAATAAATTGTCAGTACGAAAATAGTTACTGTAATATTTTGCTAATAATCGATGCCAACATAACTAATCTCATAATAACGTTTATGTTTTCCTTTCTTACTATTTTTGTTCTTTTTATCTCGAGCTTTTCAATTGAGTTTGTCGTTTACCGAAAGGTGTAAAAGATTCTATAAAAAACGTCCGTTTTTAATGTGGTGCATGACCTTGCATGAATTAACAGTTGTTTTAATTCGATACCGAAAACACAAACACTAACTTTGAAATTTAATTAAATTGGTCATACATCTTGAAAACATCTGCAAACGTTTCGTGCCGGTGTTAATGTCATTGGTTTAACCTCCTTGTTAAATCGATTAACGGTGCCGCGGGTTCGAATGCCGGCCCAGACGTGCCACAAGACCAAAAGCAATTAGAAAAAGAGAAAGACAGGATTAAAGCTGATGCAGGCTGTGTTCCACATTTACTCTCAGCTTAGATGACTCGTTCACTTTGTCCAATGAGTATCTTTACAACAAGCAATTTAAAATACTGATTATTGCACGCTGAATTATTTTTTACATTGAGACGGTATCGCCAGGATAGTGCCGCAATAAAGTGCGCTTAACAAGTCATGAACTGAATACACTATGGAGCCCAACAACATTTAATCAATGCAAACTACATGGATACCGATGATTCGGTTCTTCCTGTATAGTTTATGCAACTGAACGAACTAACCAAGTGTTAAAAAGTGTTAAAAAGTGCGGTGGTGTCGGTAGTCTAAACGGGTGTCAGAGGAAACAGTCGCCATTAGCAGCTGTGTAGTATATTTACGGTCATCGTGTTTGAATTTGCTGCAAATAGAAGGGGAATGGAAGTTGACTTTGATTAATCCTCTCTCTTCCAAAATTGGCCACGGTTGAAGTAAGGAAAAATACGAATGTTGGCTCACTATTGTTTGAAACTAACAGGAGCACAGAACGGCTGACATACTTCCATCTAGACAGTCAAACTTAAGGATTTCATCCGATCCACAGACTCAAAAGTTAGGACCAAAGCCTTACACAGCCATAACAAGCAATGCCACGGGAAAGTATAACTGCACTAGCTTTCATGAGGGTCCTGAAAGGGGGGGGGGGGGGACCAATCCCATTTCCCAGCCCAATTTGTTTCCAAGCGTTCAAGGAAAAATCCCAGTGTTTTGCATACCAGCTCTTTTCTATTCACATCTCCATATTATGTGATATTCTTCTTCCACTTCACATTCCTGTCGCATGCAGGTAGTCTGACATCCCGCCATGTTGTTTTTAACATGCGAATACAAGGGAAAAATAAAATATTCTGATATTCCTATCGTAGAATTGGCGTAAAATAGGCACTTTTAACAGTTTTCTGATGTTTGCCAATCTAAGAGAATTAGTTAGCATTGACTGGACTTGCTTAAAGACAACAGTCCCATTCCCATTTCGACGTTTTCTTTTTCCCATTCCCGGTGAGCAAATCCCAGTCCCAGTGACTCAAAGCCCATTTCCCAGGGAAAAAACAGGCCAATCCCAGTGCCCTTTGTACCCCTTCAGGACCCTCTTTCATTAGAATGGTCAAACTTGAGGATCGATTTCTTGCACGCACTCGAAAGTTAGAACCACATTGTACAGTATAACGAATGGTACAACAGGAAAGTATGTCTAGTACTGCTTAACAGTTTTCATTTGGATGTTCACACTTAAGGATATATTTCGTCCATGGACTCAGCATGTCCAAGAAAAGTTCTGCTGAATCGCTTTTCGTGAATTGATTATCATACTTTAGGATTTTATCCAAAGCTTGACCCCAGGAATAAAGGGAAAATATCCAAATATAACAGAAAAACATGAAAAAAATATATAGCACCTTTCTTTAATTGTAAAAACAGGCGAATAATTTGTATTGCTCAAACTTCGTATAACAGTTAATCTTCGTTTAGAATAACGCCCGGAACAGTCGGAGTTGCGCCTATGCAAATGCGAACTAGTTTTTACTTATTACATTTTTCACTTTTTGTAAATACCCACATTTGTTGTGTCTTCTTTCTTTTTTATAAAGACTACAATCAATTAATGTTCCGTTTATTTATAAATCAATTACGAGCTTAAAGGCCCACTTCACCCAAAATGTTTCGCGCGCCGTGATCACTTTCTGTGCTGAATTTCGTGTAAGTGCTGGAGGGAAACGCAAAATTGAACCAATTTAAGTGCATATGATTGACGCGCGTGCAACGTAGGCGTCAAATTACAGCTATACAGACAACTGTAATTGGACACCCACGTGTTACGCGGATGACCAATCACAATCGAGTAATTTGTTATTGATACGATTAGTAAATTAATAGTGCGTCTTCTCTTTGCAGTTGGCTCTAACTTAGAAGCTAACATCACCAAAGATGAACACGACATGCAACATGTCAGCTTTGGTTAGCATCCACAGCAATTTTACGCTGGAGTTTAATGAAAGTGAATCAAGCAATTATTCCGCTTGCAAAGATTCAGTTCAGTCAGGCATACCCAGGACAAACCCATACGCAGCATTTTACCCGTTTGCTTTCGGTTCTTCCATCTTTATCATCATAGTTTCCCTCACCACCATCTTGGCCAACAGTTGCCTTCTTCTCACCTTCTTCGTCGATCCACTGAAGATCTTTCGCAACCCAACCACGATTTTTCTCATTGGCTTGGCCATAGTCGACTTGCTGACCGCCCTGGTAAATGAACCGATATACGCAACTTGTTTTATGCTACTATACTTTCAGAGTCCTTTGCGAAAGAAATGCAAGCCTTTTATGGATTTTGGAAGATATTTTGGAGCGTCCACCATGACCGTGTCCTTTCTTATTGTTTTTGCTTTCACCTTGACGCAATATGTCGTGGTTTCATCACCATTAAAGTACGCCCGTTTGGTGACCAAGAAGAAAGTCTTGATCAGCGTTATGGTCATCTACCTTTACTCCGCAACGTTCTGGTGCCTTCCCTTGATGGGCGTACCTCAAAATTTAGAGCATATGATTGACCTGTTCGTGCACAACTATGTTTTGGTTTTCACCACCATCGCCATCTACATCCTCCTGCACCGCCTTATGAAGAAAAAGATGGCAGCAGGAAACTCCCTTCAAGGCCGAGCGAAGGCAGAGAGCAGCAAACACAATGAAGTGCAGCGTAACTTTGTGCGCGTGAATTTCATGCTCCTTGCTGTGCTGATCATGTGTGCCATGCCTTCAGCTGTCGTGTGGACAATAAATATGTTCAAGGAAGATACAAATGCTCCTTCAGTGAATGCCATGATTGGATACCTGATAGTAGATAACCTGCTTTACTTGAAATTCCTGTTAGACCCATTTGTGTACGCGTGGCGCATGAAAAAGTACCGCGAGGCTCTTTACAAAAGCATCAGCCGTCAAAAAACAGGACAGAATTCAACAGGAGGACAAAACAATCATGCTACGGCAAGAGAGCGACAAGCGGTGGTAACAATGACGACATCATTTGCCAATGAGCCATCCAGTGGATCAAAGATAACCTTGCTGAGTTTTAAAACACTTGAAAAATAATGTAAGGATGTTTCTAATGACGATGCTAAAAACCATTTCGCTTAATGTCCTTTATCCTTACTTTTCTTGTTCAGTTAAATATATTCCACGATGACTAGGGATCTGTGTGAAATTGTTATAACTAGCTATTAACAAACTAATTAAGCAACCACATAAATGTATTAAAAATACACTTTCTTAGCTAGTGACTAGAATTGTCTCTCTTGGCGAACGCTCTTGAAGCAGACAGCTCTTCTTATGGCCGCCTTGACAAAACCCCGTTTGAATTCTCCTATTACGAGAACCTTTCAGTTATTTAGACGTTTTCTACCTCCTGCGGGTGTACGCTTACGGGAGCGTCGACTGTACATACGTTGTTGTCATGATGATGTAAAGTACGTTACGTTAGAACTGTTACAAATTCTCAGTTGAAAATTACAAAAGTTACAAATTCTCAGTTGAAAATAGGTTCTACTTGAGGGTTTTTATCACTGTATGTTGTGAATAAACTACAATCTTGTACAAAACTTCTGAGAGTAGACAAATTGTGAGCATTTCTCAGCATTCATAAGAATTGATCGTATCTTCCTCCCTCTACCCCCATAAAACTTTGAACGGAGGGGGGGAGGGGGGGGGGGGGCGAGGGGTGGGGGTGGGTTGGTGCTGGGAGGGGAAGGGCTTCGATAAATGTCTTTTTTGACAAGATGTTAGACTGACGGTTGTCTTGCGCGCGGAAAGACTACTGTCTCAACGAGTTATTTCTTAGATTGTATAGCTTCTTTGATTTTATGCTGCAGATGCAATGACTCACAAATGTACATAAATTAGATGACGCCCGGAATATAATACAGTCCTTCCCGATCTGAACACATTGTTCAACCTGGAAGGAAGGAGGATCCCATCCTGCAGCAGCAGTAATACTCTCATCCGCTTCCCTTTATAATTAAAGACTGACCGAAAGACCGAATTACAGACTGACCGAAAGCTCCGAAAGTTGTGAGCCACTTGGCTCTTAAAGAGCCAAATGTGAACAGCCAAATTTCAAGGATATTTACTTTACAGATAGTCTCCCCGATTTTTAGGGTACCTGTGCCCGACTAGAAGACTTTGAAAGTTGAGCTTATCGTCATCAACAATATCACACCATACATCTCGATTTGTCATAAGGATAAACGGAATTGAATGCCCGTCAATTTATACTTTATTTCAATAAGAAATAAATAAGAACATGAAACTACCTTACCTTGACCACGCAGTGTGCAAATTAAATCTACAACGCAGTTCGCACAGAACAGTCTTATAGTCTGAAAAGTCCTGTTCCCCTGTCTTATGTGGAAATCACCTCGTGTTTCGTTCCCAGAATGCATTACGCTATCTCAACATAGTTCCCAGTGTCCTTTAAACTTTGCTCTCGCCGTGGGCTATTTCCATTTCTGAACTAGCCTGAATCAACAGCTAATAGTCCTCAAATGAGGGGTTGCTGTATTTGATAAATAAATAAATAAATAAATAGATAAATAATTAAATAATAACGCTAGTTATATTTTTAATCAAAGCAAAAAATTGTCTCTTGTTTTAGTTGAATGTTTATGAAGTGGTATTGTTCACTTTAATTGATAGCGGAGCTCGGGCTCGCGGAGCTACGTACACATAGAACCATGCACATAATTTTTCATGGTCATAACTAGCGAAATATATTTCGCGGGTGCATACGACGTCGCGCAGGGCTAGCTCGTTCGCTCTCTCGCCCGCCCACCTTGCGCGTACGACGTCGCGCAAGTTCTTGGTTTTCAAAACCGTAGTTTCGTCTTATCTGAGTAATATCACACATTTAAAATATTCGAAATGGAAAACGAAAGCTTTAAAGAATACTCAGAAGCCGCTATAGTGGAAAAAGAAGAGCTTTAAGGGATAAAATCTTGCTTAGAGGAACTTCATACGTTTTTATCAATTGGAGTACAATTTAAGGCATGCAGTAATCGGCTGAGTATTTTCAAATTAGCCAAGCGCGTATCGCGAGGACGATTTGAGATTCCCAGCACGATAACTCCCTGAATTGTAGCCCACTCAGTCCAATTACTAAGTAATCGCATCATTAGATAGTCTATGTGGGGTGTTTCGTACTCAAAACATCAGTGATATTTTCCATCGTTTTAAAACCAGGAGGGAAATAGCAAAAAAGAACCCTGCATTTAAGTGCATCTGAGTGACGCGCGTGCAACGTAGGAGTCCAATTACAGCTATCCAATTGTAAAATGTTGTAATTAGACAGCTGTAGTTAGACACCCTAGTTGCATGCGGATGACCGATCACAATCGAGAATTTTAATATTATTACGATTAATAAGTTATATTAAGATATCCTGTTTTGGACACCTAGAGGACAAATACTCCGAAATCAACGTATAATACCCGTGACAAACACCTCAGAGCTAGTTGAGTATGTGCTACTTCCCCATAACGATGATGTAGCCCGACCCGTGCGCTTAACCCTCGGACTTACACGCAAACGTATACCCCAACCGTGGTACAAAGGGGGGGGGGGGGGGGGGGGGGGGTTGTTGTGTACAGTGAAACCTGTATTTACTCTGCGTATGAAGACGGTAGGGAAACTTTGGTAGCAGAAAAACAAATTACATGTGTAAATCCTTTGAAGTTTGTTGTAGTTGTCGGTAAAGAAAAGTGCTTGGCGGTCCCTTGGGAAAAGTGGAAAAAGTGCACAAATTTGCATATGTCAAAACGGTAATTTGAAACCTGAAAACACGCTGGCGAAAGCGAAATTCGCAAGTATTTATATAAACAGACTATGCGCTTCTACAAATTCTCCGTTTTCTTTGTAGTTTCGCTCGCCAAATTAAGATTAAGCTTTTCCAAACTCTCAGCCTTCATTTCCAAGTTTTCCACCGCGCTAAAGAAATCACAGAAAGTTTGGAGTGTCTCCGGGAATAAATAAGCCGCGTTTGGTTTCGCGAGCGTTCCATCGATCCATCCGCATAATCTCCATCCAAGTGAGAAAAACATTCGTCGCTTGTGTCGCCCAACACAAATTAGGAGTCCTCGAACGCAAAAACGAATTTTATATTTCAAACTGAGAGGAATGGATCCGAAAATGAGCTTGGAGGCCTGGCCACACTTAGTAACCACGCACACTTTTGACTTTCACGTTGTTTCTGTTTTTCTTCGGGAAGGAAGGGTTATTTTCGCCAGAATATATCTTATTCTCTACTCTGTATTATGCAGATTACTGTAAAAAAATTAAATGGCCAAGAAGTCAAACTAGAGGTAAGTGGCCAACGTATTAGATGATCAAGAACCAAATTTAAGTCGATTTCTGGGGCTGCAATTGTCCGCAATATAATTAAGCTTACAAAATGCTGTTGAAATCGTTATTCACAGGTTTCCGAAAACGATCAACTCTCTTTGGTTAAAAGACTTGTGTCTGAGAAACTTGGCATCCCTGTAGTACAGCAAAGATTGGTTTTCAAGGGGAAAACATTAGCAGGTAAAAGTAATTTTTATGTAGATCATGCAGATGTATAAAGCTTGAGATTAATTTTAGTTTCTTTAACTTCTGTAAAGATAGCGATGTGCAGCCCTTGCCAAGTATAAATATAGATGTACACTGTAGTTGCATAGCATTAGTGTAGAAAATATTGAAAGAAATGTTGCAAAATCATGGTAGTTTCTTGGTGTTGCGGATGGTGTGATCACCAAATGACGTAAAACAAAAGATTCAAAAGACACTGAACAATACCCACACCACAACACAAAAGCTAACCAACAATGGCTTCCGCAACACCAAGAAACACCCAAAATCATTATAGAACTCAAGATATTCTTATCCTTACTGAGGACGTTCCATTTTTTATCTGCACCCCTCCTAAAGAAGGAAGGAATCCGAACCCTCAATGTATTGTCGGCGCCCTTTGAAAAATGAAATCCGAAGGGTTGATTGTTTGTCGGCACCGTTGAAAAAAGGCTCCAAACTTTGTCGGCTTTTTTGAAGAAAAATTCCGAACCTTCCTTTGCAAAAAACATGCCTTCTTTGGGGGGGGGGGGGGGGGGGATACAAAATGGAACGTCCCCTGTCAACACCCGACAAACTATTTTTACAAGTTGCCACGATATCACCAGCTAATTCTTATAATCATTTTCGTAACGCGGTTTCGTACGAAGCAATAGAGTGAATAAATTTTTGTAGTTTTTGACAAACTTTACACTCCTGTGATGTACACAAAGCGAAAATATTGCATTCCATTGTGCACTCTCTGATTGACTAACTTTTAAAAAGGTCTGTTTAGTGGTCACAGAAGGGCGCGTTGAACTGCAAAGGTACAGCTGATAAGAAGCTACATGTGTACATGTACATTGCATAGATACGATAATCCAATAACCCAATTCCGGAGTGCAGCACCCTCTTGTACTTTTTCTGCTAAATTTTATCCGGGATCTCGCATTACATGTCATTTGCATTTGTTTGCATCGCAATTCCAGGCGGTTGCTTGTCACATATTGGAGCGCATTTTGCATCATTATAGCACCATAGCTTATTCTGCATGACGGTTTTCCATGTTTCACACGGATACATGTAATTTCCAATTTCAACAACAACAACAACAATTTTATTTAACAACAAACAACAATAACAATGTATTCTTAGTATAATAATAATACATGTAGTATAATAATGGAAGAGTTGAAAGCCAAAGTGGAAAGTTTTGTTAACAGAATTGTGATGAGTAAAAGAACCACAACAAAGGGAAAAAGCCCAATAATGAATGAATAGCTTACATGGTATGGAGTGTATGCACTCACGTGACCGGCGGCCATATTGGATTGCTAAAACAATAGGAAATGTTTGAATAAGAATAGAGCTAAAGTCCCATAGGATTCGTTTAGGACACCAATATGGCCGCCATTTCATTGTTTTGGGACACCAACATGGCCGCCGTGACGTCACGTGCATACGCCCTATAGTACATACACTGTATAGTATTTGCATGCATTTATTGCTGATACCAGCGGGTGTTTATTAGGTCAATTTCTGTGGCTACTTCTGTTGTGGTTTCATTTTTTTACCAACTGGCCCTTTTCGCACATTAATTTTTGTTTCCACAAAAATTTTGTTGCATTTTCATTCTTTCCGTTCATTTTGGTTTGCATTTGCGCGAAACTTCGCTGTTTTCTTTTCCCACGGGTTTTACCCTTTAAATGACTCTACTATTGAATTGGTGATTGACCAAATTCACATACACTGCTGTGTGATGATACTCTTTAGAGGGTTCTACATGTATGTTGTATTTCATTAGTTTGCGGCACGGCCACAATGACAGCCACTTTAATGATGTGCGAAAACTGTGAAAATCTTTCGAGGCTAAAAACTCAAGGTTTGTTTTTTTTTGCGAGAATAGCCCCTGTTCAAATGAATTAATAGGGTATGTAGATCTGTCAGATTTTCAAGAAACTTGGCCAGTATGTTTATTGGATATTAATGCTGCACTAAAGTGTGTGGGGCTTTTGCAAACTTCCAAATACAGTTATGTACTTTCCCATGGCGCCCAGAGTGTGACTCGCATAGAACATTTTTCTATTATCCAACTTCAAAGTTGATTTGCTCGGGAACTGATGAAATATTGAAAAAGCCTCACATACTTTGTTAGACCATTATATTTTAATCTTGAGTGACATGGATCAGTTTGTTTTGATGTTTGCACTAACATGGAAGCTGGTAATTCAGTGAAACAAATGCCATCAGTTTTGTGTTTGAAGGCTTGCGCGCTTACCTGAACAGAAAAAGAAAAAAAATAGTTGTTATTTTTGGAATCTACAATTTTTTAGCTTTACAGTGATATTCATATAGTTTTCTGGGCTTTTGTTAAAAAATAGTTCGTGTATGAAAGATTTTCCGGAAGGCACCCTTGAAGGTTAACAGTAACCTTAAATTTCACTGAAAGTTAGCAAATTAACGTGTTGGCAAACTCGTGTTTTCACACAACAAACTTTAAGAAACTTCAACGTTGTTATCATGTCAGAAAACCAAGTCTTGCAATGAGTGTGTGGATGTCTATTCCTTGAAAGTGAACATGTGTTTGGCAAACCTTCAGACACCTGCAGTCAGCATTCTGTGTCAATCCCACACTGAAGATGCACCAAAGGCTTTCAAAATCTATACAAACAGCAAAGTTCTATGATTTCAACTTAAAATAATTATTATGATTCAATCAAGGAAAATGCGCCACGTTATGCCCAAGACCGCAAAAGTATGCCAATACGCCGCATCCTTTTTAAAACCCATTTTTTTGTTTGACAGATTGTTCCTGTTTACATGAGTATCAGATTGTGAATGGAAGCAAACTTCACCTTTCCATAAAAAAGCCAGGAGATGGCGCCAGTAGTGGTAATGCTGATGACTTCTTTGGTCAACTGACAGTTTTCATTCGAGGACACTTCAGTGCACAGGACACTGAAAGGGTCATGGCCAAATTCAAGGAGGTTTGTTATCACTGATTGTTACATTGTACAGAAAATAGTTTGAACACAGGAGTCTCTTTATTTGTTGTAATTCAACCCTTTCACTCCTGTTTACGTCAACTGACGTAAAAAGTTGCCACAAACATGGTCTTGGAAAGATCAGTTCATTAATTTTCAAAATAAAATTGTCCCCCCCCCCATCCCCCCCTCTATTATCTATGATATAGTTGACCACCCCTGGAACTTTTGACATTTTTTTTGGTTTTACACATTTGCAGGGTGAGCTCATGTTACTCTATTAACTGAGACCTAAGCTATAGTTTGGGGGTATACATGTATATGTTGCAGGTAAAATCCATTCTCAGGCTGAACCAGTATTCAATCGAGGCTAAATGTGTACCCAGTATTCTATCTAGGTAAAACCCTAGTTAACTCTAACACAAGGCTAACCATCACACTATTGGCTTTATGTATCTTTGTGCTAGTGGTGATGGTTAGCCTTGTGTTAGAGTTAACCAGGGTAAGTTAGGGTTAGCTTACCTACATAGAATTCTTGGTACACATTTAACCTAGATTGAATACTGATTCAATCTGAGAACAGATTTTACCTGCAACATATATACTTATGTCTGAAAATTGAGGCATTTCTAAACTTTTTGACTTTGACATTTTCAGCTGTTCATGTCAAAGCCATTATTTCCTTCCCCAATTTTGACCTTTCAAATGGTATTAATCATACATGGCCATTAAGGATTTACTTATAAGTTTGGGAAAAAGGGTAGAAAAACTCAGGAATGAAAGGGTTAATATCTATCCCCAGATTGTAAAACATTTTCAATCAGTAAAACAAGTAAAGAGAATCAGAGCAATTTTAGGTGATGCATAATTTTTTGTGATTCATGTTTTCTTTTTAAGTTTTCCTGTCAAATTTTCAGTCTTTCATAGGGGTCCATTTCATTATTATCATCTGAGATAATTGTAAAATCCTATGTACAAATGCTGCTTAGTATTTAAATAGCCCGTGGGGGGAAATCTCTATTCCTCATAAGCTCGGCTTCTCGGAGGTTTCCCCGCCACAGTCACTCCTCCCAAGTAATGTACAAATTTCAACTTTAATGTTAATTAACTTATTTATTATCGTTTTTATTCTGCTTGTAATCCATTGTGTGTGGCAAAATAATACAAATAAAAAAATAATAAAAAAAATAATGTATGGATGACTAATGGCTGCCCTGATTTGATGGTAATCTTAAGTTTACATTTTTTGCAAACAGGACTTCAAGACTTGGGTTTGGTCTCTCAGCCTTGACGATGTGGAAAGAATGGCATCTTTACACATGAATGAATCTTCTGAATCCCATTAACACAGCTAATGATCCACTCCTCTGTCAGCAAAATTTGGTGGCTTCGCATCAGAAGTGATAGCCCAGTGACTGGGGATATTTATATGTACATTCCAGGGCTGGAAATAATTTTAGGGCGTCCACCGGTCAAGATGACCGGCCAAATAAATTTTAGCTCGGTCATACTTCATTTCTGGCCGGTCAAGTATAACGAATTTAATTTTCCACAAGTACACAATACGACCCCCCCCCCCCCCCCCACCCCAAACCAATGGCTAACTCAGTGGTAAACGTTTGTGGTAGCTTTGCTATAGCCATTTACCGTAGCTTTACGGTAGTTTTATCAGCACTTTACAATAACGTTTCGATGGCTTTGCGATAACTTTACAGTAGTTTACGGCAACTTCATGATATAACGTTACGGAAACTTTACGATAATGGCTTGGTAGCTTTGCGATAACTATACGGTAGCTTTTCATAACTATAACCGTTTACGATAACTTTACAGTACCTTTCATAACTATACGGTAGTTTTACGGGAACTTTACGATAACGTTACAGTAACCGTAGCCATTTACGATAACTTTACAGTAGCTTTCATGACTATACGGTAGTTTTACGGTAACTTTACAATAACATTGCGGTACCTTTGCTATAACTTTACGGTAGTTTTGAGGGAAAATTACGGTTAATTTAACGTTACGGTAGCCGCTTTGCGATAATTTTACGGTAGCTTTACGGGTAACTTTAAGATAACTCTAGGATAACTTTGCGATATTTATTGAAGTCATAGTGCATAGTAAACAACAGCTATTTTATTGTATTTCTAAAGTTTTGAAAGGATCACTATGGATGTGACCGGTCAACATGACCGGCAAGACGAACGTTTGACCGGTCAAAGCCCTAATCAGGCCGGACATTGTCCGTTGACCGGCCGTTATTTCCACCCCTGCATTCATATGTAAATTTTCAATCAATTTAGGTTCAGGTTTTACTTTTGGTGAAGACGGTACAATTATTGTATGTTTAATCTGCAGTACTTGCATGGAGGATTAACCCTTTAACTCCCAAGTCAGTGCCAAATATCAAAATTACCCCCCCCCCCCCCCAAAAAAAAAAAAAAAATTCTTTTTGTAAAAATAATTTTAAAAAAAATAATGTGATGTTTGAAGTGGACCCTAGCTATGCATGGCTGCAAGTAATCTTTTGGAATCAAATGAGGCCAGTATACTGTAGCCCTCATAAGGTCAAATAATGGCATTCTAGTCTTAGAATCTGTGGATGGAACACAAATTCATTGGAGTTAACCCTTTACATGTAAGTCCCGAGAGTGCCAAAAATCAAAATTCAAGAGAAACCTGCAGATTTCATTTTGTAGAATATTGAAAGACATACAGTATGGTACCATGCAAAAGCACTGCCAAATTGTTTCATTTGAATGGTCACATCATACAGACATGGGATTTCATTGACAGTCACTTATAGTATATGTGTTCATAATTGACTCTGGTAGTGACAGGGATAGATGAAGGACATTCTATTTTAATTTGTCATCATTTACATTTGATCTTTTTTCCACAATTTTGTAGTTTACTAAGATGTGAGAGCTGTATGAGCTGCAATAATTAATACATGTAAAAAAGCAGACACAAGTAAATGCTTGTAAAAATAAGTTAGGACAATGATGGATTGTTATGATTTTTATTTTGTAGCTCGTTCTAATAAAAAGATCTTTTAATTTTAAATAAAAAAAGTAAAGTTCATTAAATAAAATAAGATCTTGGTTATCGGTAGTCCAAATACAGCTTTTTGTACAGCAATCAAAGGAACAAGGAGAATTAGTGTGCCGCTACTTGGCTTTAGCCTGATTTCTGAGGCAGTCCGAGGTCACTCGCACTCGCCCCCTGCTCTGCCTCTCTGATTTCCTTTGTTTGAGTGTTTGTTTGTGACGTCATCTGACTGTTTTAATATTTCCACCAAGTTCAGCCCCACTCAACCACCAGATGACATCAAGACCAAGCCCTCAAACAAAGGACATCAGATGTGGAGAAGAGGGAGCAAGTGTGAGTGACGTTGGACCATCTGAAACGTCAAGACCAAGCCCTAAAACAAAGGACATCAGATGGGGAGAGGAGGGAGTGAGTGTGAGTGACCTCAGACTGTCTGAGATGTCAAGATCAAACCCTCAAACAAAGGACATCAGATGTGGAGAAGAGGGAGTGAGTGTGAGTGACCTCGGACTGTCTGAGATGTCAAGACCAAGCCCTCAAACAAAGGACACCAGATGTGTAGAGGAGGGAGTGAGTGCGAGTGACCTTGGACCGTCTGAGACGTCAAGACCAAGCCTCAAACAAAGGCCGTCAGATGGAGAGAGGAGGGAGCGAGTATGAGCAACCTCGGACTGTCCAAGAACCAGGCTGCTACACCCCATGTCAGCCCCTTCTCCTTGACCCAGCCCTCCCGTGTAATCCCTCGTCCATCGCCTGTACTTTGTAGTGTTTCCCATTCCTTTCATCCACTCCTGTAAAACAGTAAACGAAAGAAACCAATTGAAGGGCTCCTAACAATAATGACCTTAGTACTTTTTTGGAAAATTTTCACTGAAATCTTGGATGTTTAGGCTCAAAAGGGACTCACTTGCCAAAATTATGACTGGATCATGTAAATATGACTGAAAGGATTTAAACCAGGTCAACAAATCTTCTTTCTTCGAGCAGAATATATATTTTTTTATGTATCTACATAGGGTGTCCTGGGGGCCATATAGCATATAGGGTGTCAAAGGGGCCCAAAACATTTTCTCAAAGATGTGGATTTTCTTCCCCATTTTGGATCTGTTTTAAGTACCTAAACAATAAATAACTAATTTGACAAAACTGTGCTTTTAAAGGCCTAAAACATACAATTTTAGTGAAAGTTACCAAAAACATACTTGGGACGTTCTTGTCGGTATCCCTTCAATTGAATTAGTGTCTATTGGAGCGGTTTTATTTTAATTTTGTAAAACCAAAACCAGTGATTACTCTGACCAATCACAACAGTCATAAACAATCCAATGAACCAATCAGAGCTCAAAGCAAATGCATGTAGCCAGCACCAAGCGCGGGAAAACGCGCACAGGCAAGTCATGATTGGTTTTGGTTTTACTTCTGATTGGTTGAGAAAGTGGTGCGAGATTTTTCAGCCAATCACAAAGTGTAGCAATGCAAAAACAAAGCAATTGCAAAAGTTACTTTTGAGACTCAATTGAACTCTACTAAATTCTAATTTCCATTTCACAGGTAATGGGAAACCACTCTAAAATAAAACTAGAGGTTACAGATTGTAATGATAATGCTGCGAGCAGATGCTGAGCAGTCTCAAAATCATCGTGACAAACAAAAATCGAGACTGCCGCATAACATAAGGTGCAGGGAACTGAAGGAACCACAGGCAAACCAAAGATTAGTGTGCTACTCGCCTGGGGGCTTACAGCAACTAACTGAACAAAACAAGGTTGTTGGCTAGCTTAGTGGTTTTGGGCCAAGCATTGATGGATCAGTCATAATTTAGAGGGGGGGCTGGAGAAAATAGGAGGAGGGTCACTGATTTATATGAAGGGATTTAAAAGAGGGTCCACATAGTTTTAGTATCCATGCAACTTTTAAGGAGGGGGGGGGGGTGGTCATCAATAAATGTGCTTCATAAAGGGGAGGGTCAGAAAAATTTGTACATGGCATGTCTTGTTTTGCACCAGCCCAACCCCCCCCCCCCCCCCCCCCCCCCCACTCAGGGGACATAACTAATTAAAATCCAGAAACAAGTTCATTTTGTTTTAAACCTGTCGCATAATAATTGATTCCCTTAAAGGTTCATATACTTCAATGATTATTCAATTCAATTATGTTGTATTGTTATACGTCGTATTTTGGTGTACATTTGTGTGGCTCTCATGGCGCCTTTAATCTGCTTTAATTAATAATATGTGTTCAAACGTCCATTTTTGTTTCTTTTTATAAAAACAAAAAAAAAAAAAACGGATAGTATGATTATATTCATAACATATTTGTATATAAACCCCCTAGGGTTTATTAGTTTTGCCTTTTGAGATCTGAAGTCTTTTTAATATTAAATTTTGAAAGGTCACAACAATAATAAAGCTTTATACATCTGAACTTTTATTTTGACAGCTGGAAATGTAAACTCGGCAAAATTTAATTTTTTTGTTCTATTTAGATCAAAAAAAATATTGAAAAAAATCAAATATTTGTCTGTATTGTGGCATACATATTTTTTGGAATGTTTATTTTGTTTTAATTTTTTTTTCAAAACGTATAAGGTTATGTCAGTTGCAAGAGCGAATATAAACAGAGTATAGTCGGCGGTAATATTCCCTCAAAACTCAGTATCATGCATAATTTATTGTCGGCAAATACAGCGAAAAATAAAAACAAACTTTAGTGCGGATTGGCCGAAACACGTTTTTCAAGTCCATATTCGTTACAATTTTAGAAATCTCGATATTCTTGGGAACAACGATGTTTTTAAAGGTGTTTTAATGGTTTTATTTCGCGAAATATAAATGAAATTTGTCATTTTTTGCTTCAACAGAAACAACAAAGAAACATAATTTATGCAAAGAAAACCAGTGTTTAATTTCAAAAACCGCTCCTATTGGTCGATAAGAACAATAGTTGGTATTTGCACAACATTGATTGGATTATTTCGACAGCTGGCTGTTTTGATTGACGTGTGATCTCTGCGTGTGGAAGCTCTGCCCTTGGAGCTCGTTTGTGAGTGGTGAAGAAGAGGACACGGTAGCCACTCGTATGCGATCTGTAACTCGCGTTTTCGTTGGCTGTTCTAACTCAAACGAAACACCGGCCAGCCAACAAAAAATCGAGAAAGGTTTGTTTTAACTTCACGCCCTCCACCAATAATATTTCTTGCCTTTGAGATTGCACGTTTTTGACTCGGAAGTTTTTCGAATCGTTTCGATAATTCACCGCTCGTGTCTCGCGGCTTCGTTTTGTCGCCTAAAATGTTATCTTGAAGTTGTTTACATCGAATTTTCCGGGGGTTTTACGCGGTCGTAGGCCCCGTGGGCTTGTATTGTTTTAAAGAGAGGTTTTAAAGCCACTTAGCGGTGAATTGTACCCTTACTACTTCTGCTTTGTTGTTCTCGAAATGGCTTTAGCGAGTTGTACACCAAGAGACAGATGGAGGGCGTTGAGGAGACAAGAAATGACAACACAGATGGACTAGCGCAGCCAGACAGCGGCCAAGCTGGTTATCCGCAAACTGGACTAGTTACTTACACCCAGGCAAGTACAAATGGACACGGCACTGAACAAGTCAGCATACGAGGAGTGCAACAAGTCATTGATAACCGACCTGAAGTCCAAAACGAAACTCATGTTGGATTAGGGGACGATCGAGGGCATCTCTCCATTTCTAACGTCCCAGGTGGGGTACAAGTCGCCGTTGTTCCTTCTTCAGACGAGGTTGGAGTTGTAGATGGAAGCTTAGCAAGCGCTGCTTCCGCTGTAGAAAGAACAGACGATGCTTCACATCAAGTCGTGACGGCCATGCCAGCGGATTATGGCTTGCCAGGACCGTTACCGACACAATATGTTCTTCACGAGGAACACGAAGGTAAGAGGAACATAATCCGCTGTTAATTGTATCGTTATTTTATGTAGTTATTCTTGTGATTACTGTACAAGGTAGCTGTAATTAGACGTGAAGAAAGCGTGTAGATTTCAGCACGTTTTGTGATCATGTCTATTTCATTCTAAGCACATGCACGCTTCTCTTTATTGTCTTGTGCGAATTCGTTACTGCCTAAAGTCAATAAAACGCTTCAAAAATCAACAAGTGTATCCTTGAGAGCTGGAGTGCCCTAGTTTCCGACTGTAATTTGTTTATCGTTTTGAGGCAAAACATATTTCACCTTGAGGTTGTAGTTCCTTTTGGGGAAGTGGGGACGGGGGTGGGGGGGGGGGGGGGTAGGGGGATGAGTTTGGGAGGGGGCGCAGACAGTTGGAAAGGAATTGACAAAACTGTATTGCAATGTTCATATCTCCACTGATTGAATTTCTTCCAAGCCCAATGGGCATTGAACTAATTTGCACTTACTACAATAATATGAAGGCTGAGAGCATAACCAACCTATGTTGAATTTTAGGCCATTTTTATTTTTTCTTGCTCAGATTTGTCCATTTTTGGCATGTTTACTACAAATTAATTGCAAAACATTGTTTAGGAATTTTTTGTGTTGTTTTTTTTTTCCGTTGATTTCGAGAAATAATGTATGCAAAAATAAAATGTATATCTCCATGTCTCCTGCTGAATCCCGCTCGAAAAAATGAATCCCAAAGTTTACCCGAATTTCTCAATTTTATGCTGATTTTTCGCTTCAGATAAAAAAATAAGACAATTCCGAAGTCCATTCCCTTAAAATCTCTTCATTTTATCGCCAATAGTCAGCCATTAAGTTTCACGTAAACTGCCTTACGGACCTCCTAGGAAGCATTCCCAGTCCTCCGCTGCTGACTCATAGCCTTTGCCCACCTTGCTCAACTTCGGCCAGCCACCAAGAACTCACTTCAAGCTGCCCAAAGCTGTATTGTGTGATTCCAGAAAATAGCCATACCCCCACCACGGAGGGAATTGGAAATTCCGGAGGGGCAGGGGGGTCAATGGCCCAGGAAATTCCGAAGAGGAGGGGGGTTTGGAGGCCAAATTCGCATCCGAATGGTCAGGAAAACGATTGATTTTTCGTGAATTCATATTGACTCAATTTTTGCGGGTCATTCTGAAGCTTAAATCGGACAACCTGCATTTTTTTTCTAACTGTGCTGCAGTTAAGAAATGTTTTCTCTTTCGTAAAAGTTCTTTGGACGCAAACAAGCAACGCAAAGACGAATACTCTTCGTGAAGCAGATAAACCCGCCATTACTCATTACCAGTCTCCAAATAGTTGTCCGGGGTGCACTGGTTACCAGCTACGGCGAACGTTCACGATCGAATACAAGAAACTTGAGTGCGTTGTCGATGAACAAAGTGACAAATCACTTGGCTTTTTTTTACAGGAGGCTGAAATATGGCCAGGTAACAACAGAAAAATAGCTACTCGTTCATTTCTCCCTTTTTTCAAACTGATCGTAGTATTGCAGTTTGCTGATGATCGTGTTCATGTCAAGTTATGCAGCGGGTCAGTTTCGTCAGAACATTTTTTTCAGTAAATCGATCGAGAGCTTAAAATGCGAACCCCCTTCGAGTGCTAGCAACAGTGTGCAAGTTTTAGACAGGATCTTGTATGAAGAAATTGAGTTGATGTTATTTTTTAAAGCTAATTTACGGCGTTCATTTAACGCGGCTTTAGGATCATTTATAAAATAAATTAACAAATGAATGCGTATCGACACGCGGCCTTTGGTTTAGTGTTTGTTCAACTCTTGAACCCATCTAAAGGAAGAAAAAACTTTCCAGAGGGTATGGGGGGTGGGTGATATTTCTGCGGAAATTCCAGAGGGGTGGGGGAGTCAACGTTTCCTTGTGAAAATGGAAAATCCGAAGGGGTGGGGGGGTCCTGTTCGAAATTCCCTCCGTGGTAGGGGTCTGGATATTTTCTGGAACTACACATTTCAAGTGCTCGACCACACATAGCGGACCTAACTGCTACTGTCACAAAGCATGTCGGGAAATTCTATGGCAAAACTGAAATGGAGTTTCCCCGGAATTTATAAGAAAATAATATGAGTCTGGAAGCACTTAGTCAAATTCCTTAAGGTTACAATGTAGTCCAAATTTGACAAGGGTATGTGATATACAGTAAACTCCCACATATATAAGAACCTAGATTTTTTGAAGTCTGGCAAAATAGGTTCTTAAAATTTCTTTAAAGGAAATGCTATTGTTGTATGACCAGAACGTCAAGGAAGCATGGGTGTGGTCCTTAATATAATCAACTATTTATCCTAATCAGGACAACAGTATTATAAAGGTGACAGGCCAAAGAAGCCTCTAGAATAGCTGCCCCAAGAAGGTCTATGAGATATTTGTTCCCTTTAGATCACCAATTGAGAATAGAATTGTGACTAGTCACTATTATCTCTTTGTCTCAGTTTTGCATGCTTGATGTGTATTATATGGCTCTTTGGCTTTCACTGAACAGTTTCCTCAGTATTTTTCCAACTTACTTGAATACATGACCTGTACAATGTATAAGCCATGAATACAGTGTGGGGGGGGGGGGGGGGGGGCACTGTTTATCTCAACCACTTTGTTAAAGAGAGATTATACAGCACTGTATGTCTGTAATTTCTGTAATGATATTTTTATGGAAGGACCAAATGTATAGCAAATTTATATTTTTACAGTCCCACATTTTGGCTACTGCAGCACTGTTTATTATTCAGGGTGACTCTTCATGTAAGAACCTTGTGGCTTTGGTTGGCTAAACAGGTTCTTATTTTTTGGGGGATTAAAATCCAGAATTTCTGCCTACTGGTTCTTAAATCACAATAAAATGAGGCAAATCTGAATGAGAAAAAAAATAAAAATGGCCTAAACTTCGACATAGGTTGGTTATGCTCTCAGCCCTTCAATTACAATATGATACATGTATGTTGCTGTGAAAAGGTTACTCTTACGATAGATCATTACATGTACTTACTGTACTACCTTTAGGTTATTGTTTGAGCGACTAAGTCGCTCCCGTTTCATTCTTGCTTGGTGTGTTTTTTCATTGTAAATTTGATCAAGATCATTGTATTCCTGGTGGGGATGTATTGGTAGGAAAGAATACATGTAGGTATTGAACATACATGTATTTTAACTGTCACAAATGTAGTGTGGCTATGTGTATGGTGTTCATTACACTCTACACGCGACCGAGTTCTGAGTCATACATTTATCTATACTTACTGAAAGCAGAAAGTAGATGGAATAAAAATGTGAGAGTGGGTTATTCGTGGTGTCCTTTAAATTGCTGCAGGATTTCCTGAACTGTATAAAGCAATATCTACGAAATAAATGAAAAGAGCCTTTTCGAATACTTGAGCGCAACAATTAGCACTATCCAGCACCTAATATCGATGCACCAAGCACCTTCAACACAAATTTAACCAGATTTTCACTCATTTCAAAATGCACATTAAAGGAGCTTTTGATTTCTATCTTCTTTCAGCGACTACATGTACGTTAAGTCCTTGTGACATTATTCACATGTAAATGACTACAATGTACTTATCGTTGTCCAAAATGGAGAATGCTGACACAATATTCACTAAAGAAAGCTTTTGTGTAGCACGTTACTTAAAACATAATAACATAAAAACATTACTCCAAGAATGAACGCTAACTAAACTGTCTTTTCGTTATCAAACCTTTTCATCCCCTTCTTTTTAGTCCGTCAAAAACAGAGCGTATTAACTACTGAACGCCGAGTCCAATGCCGCCATCTTGTTAAGTGCACCGTCACATACCAAAACATCATCACTTACAGTAGTTTTGAAATTCTTGAAATTAGAAATCCAATACTGTTGTAGTTAAAATTGATTTATTAAGAGTAGAATGCTCAGTGCATAATTTGTGCATTTAGGACTACTGTAAAATCTTTACAGCAACTGCAAATTATACAGGTCTTTTGTTTAACTTCTGGAATTTTCTCACAATTTGTACAGATGTTTGTTGCTCTGATAAGATAAACATAGAAAATTACCAAGAGAAATTTCAAACATCTTTTAACTAAGTTGGAATTCTCACAACTTACATTAAGGAACTGTTTTGCCGTCAATTTGGAGAATTAATATTATAATTTAGGATCATATATATGTTGTAGAGTTAAGAAGAACAAATCAGAAAATGTCATTCAAGATTAATATTAATTTTGTTGTCTTACAGTTGTACAATGAATTGCACACAGTTTGTACAGTTTTAAACATGCAGTGTATCACATGCCTTTGGTTTTAAATCTGCCCCCCCCCCCCCCCCCCCCCCCCAAAAAAAAAAAAAAAAAAAAAAACTTTTTTTTATGCTTTTGGTGCACTATTACAATTTGCTATAGTAATTTTTTTAATACATGCACATGTAGGTGTTTTTTGTTATAATGAATAATTAATTTTCTTTACTGTGGTGATCTATTATTTCTAAATGAAAATTTAATTGGCTTCCCTTTGTACATGGTAATTTTTCCTCTGTAGGATATTTCCCAGAATGAATTAAATAAATATTTGCAAGCTTTGTTAGAGCACTTAGTGTGATATCTATCTCTTGAAAAATATTTGAGCTTTCCATTAACTCTCCTAAAAACTATTTTGTTTAAACATTTTTTTAGCAAAATTCTTTATCATAGCGTTACAAATCCCAGTTTTTGACAGAATTCAATGAAAGGAAAAAATAAACATTTTAGTTAGAAGTTTATACAAGGGCTTTGTGAAATTATCAGTTTATATCCAGCAGGCCACTAAATAATGCATTACATACAAAAGATGGTTAATCGTTCCCTGAACAAGTGTATTTCATCACAGATGATCCAATCAGAATTCTTTCTTGAAAGGACTAATTTGTTTTGATCAGATAAAATCTCAGTGATACAATTTTCTTGAGCTTAATTGTGTAATTACGATTGGATTATTAAATTTTAAAAAGAAAAACTAAAAGCAAGCATATTTGAAAAGTTTGCAATGAACATGAATATAGGATATGGAGGTGGCTATCCGTTGATGCCATATGAACCCAATTTTCCTCCACCATTTAACCCATTTCCTTTTGTTAAAGGTAAGCACTTTCTTTCTGAGCTGCTTGTGGCTGGGTAGATACTGTGTAGGAGTTGCACTGCAAGGTGAAAGTAGACTTAGGTGATTGGCTGTTGTATTTGATGAATTTGTCTTGGTTCACCAATAATTCACAGCACTCTTTGCACACTTCCAATCATGTTCTAAATAATAGAGTTTACATTCTCAATACTTATTCTGTGAAATAAGAGAATTTTCACTTCATCCAATGATTGTCTGAAATCGCCAGCATTTCCCAATCAATTTCAAGGGTAGTTTTGTGGCATTGTTGTGTACAAATCCTGTCAGGAAACTTGTCTGTGATTTGAAGACGCTTTTGAGGCTTTTGCTTTTACATTTGTACAAATAAATTGATCAGAAGATGTGTGGCACAGTTCTGGTAAAAAACTTGAGTTCATTCATTTGCAGTGTTTATTGTTTGATGAAGTCAGAAATTTATATCTACATGTACATTTGTACCTTACTGTACATGCGTGCATTATTGTATTTTTAACTAAACAATGTATTAAATTATCACTGTATGTCTTATTATTATTTTTTAAATCTAGCTTATACATGTAGTTCATTTTGAATATTTGAAAATTTGGAAAGTACTGTTTTTGGTCTTTCATTTCAATTTGAACCACCTTGTACAGCACAGTAAATGGAAACCTGCACAGAAAGTACCACTCAAAAGGTTTCATTTGAATGGTCACACTTCAGGATTTTATCCGCAGATTTAAAAGTTAGAACCACCTTGTACAGCATAATAAACAGTACCACAGGAAAGTACTGCTCAGTAGCTTTCATTTGAATAGCCACACTTAGGATTTTATCCACAGATTTAAAAGTTAGAACCACCTTGTACGAGGCGGTACACACAGCTCTCGGAACGCCTCACAAGATTGGCTGAGAAAACAATAGAACAAACAACAGAACAATGGACCCTAGCCCTGAAAACAATACATGTGAGTGATAACCAGGTCCAATGAAATTAGATGTCCTGAAGAGGTGCGTGGCTACTGCCTTGTACAGCATAATAAACAGTACCACAATAAAGTACTGCTCAGTAGCTTTCATTTGAATGGTCACACTTCAGGATTTTATCCACAGACTTAAAAGTTAGAAACACCTTGTACAGCATTATAAACAGTACCATAGGAAAGTACTGCTCAGTAGCTTTCATTTGAATGGTCACACTTCAGGTTTTAAAAGTTAGAACCACTTTGTACAGCATAATAAACAGTACCACAGGAAAGTACTGCTCAGTAGCTTTCATTTGAATGGTCACACTTCAGGATTTTATCCACAGATTTAAAAGTTAGAACCACCTTGTACGAAGCGGTACGCACAGCTCTCGGAACGCCTCACAAGATTGGCTGAGAAAACAATAGAACAAACAACAGAACAATGGACCCTAGCCCTGAAAACAATACATGCGAGTGATAACCAGGTCCAATGAAATTAGATGTGCTGAAGAGGTGCGTGGCTACTGCCTTGTACAGCATAATAAACAGTACCACAAAGTACTGCTCAGTAGCTTTCATTTGAAGGGTCACACTTCAGGATTTTATCCACAGACTTAAAAGTTAGAAACACCTTGTACAGCATTATAAACAGTACCATAGGAAAGTACTGCTCAGTAGCTTTCATTTGAATGGTCACACTTCAGGTTTTAAAAGTTAGAACCACTTTGTACAGCATAATAAACAGTACCACAGGAAAGTACTGCTCAGTAGCTTTCATTTGAATGGTCACACTTCAGGATTTTATCCACAGATTTAAAAGTTAGAACCACCTTGTACGAAGCGGTACGCACAGCTCTCGGAACGCCTCACAAGATTGGCTGAGAAAACAATAGAACAAACAACAGAACAATGGACCCTAGCCCTGAAAACAATACATGCGAGTGATAACCAGGTCCAATGAAATTAGATGTGCTGAAGAGGTGCGTGGCTACTGCCTTGTACAGCATAATAAACAGTACCACAGGAAGGTACTGCTCGGTAGCTTTCATTTGAGTGGTCACACTTCAGGATTTTATCCACAGACTTAAAAGTTAGAACCACCTTGTACAGCATTATAAACAGTACCACAGGAAAGTACTGCACAGTAGCTTTCATTTGAATGGTCACACTTCAGGATTTTATCCACAGATTTAAAAGTTAGATCCACCTTGTACAGCATAATAAACAGTACCACAGGAAAGTACTGCTCAGTAGCTTTCATTTGAATGGTCACACTTCAGGATTTTATCCACAGATTTAAAAGTTAGAACCACATTGTACAGCATAATAAACAGTACCACAGGAAAGTACTGCTCAGTAGCTTTCATTTGAATGGTCACACTTTAGGATTTCATCCACAGACTCAAAAGTTAGAATCACCTTGTACAGCATAATAAACAGTACCACAGGAAAGTACTGCTCAGTAGCTTTCATTTGAATGGTCACACTTTAGGATTTCATCCACAGACTTAAAAGTTAGAACCACCTTGTACAGCATAATAAACAGCACCACAGAAAGTACCACTCAGTGGGTTTCATTTGAATGGTCACACCTTTAAGGTTGCCTCCACAGACTCAATAGAAAGAACCACCTTAAATATATAATCTCACCAAATGACCATCTTCACCAGTCCTTACATGTACTAATGATACTGTTTGTTTTTCACTATTGTACAAAACTACATGTATGTTTAGAATTTTTATTGTTTTTTTTTTTTTTTTAATTTGGCTGCTTTGCTTGACCGTTGAAATTACTCTTGTTACTGAACAGGAAATGAAGACGCTGGTGTACATGGTGATGTGGACGGAGAAGAGAAGGATCGAGATGATATTCTTCGAGAGCAGGTACATGTACATGGTTTTTCCTTCCCATCAAATCAGCTGTGAATGTAGACATGTACAATGTAAATGAACATTGGAGTGAAGCCACGGTTGTTTCTGTAAATATCCTCACACACAGTTGTAGTCATGTACAGTATCATAGGAATATTTGGTACATGTACAGTAGGTGTACATGTACACTGTACATGTAGCGACTTCAATGACACACAGTACAGCATTTGTTCATTGTGTTACTTGTTATGGTTATTTTTTTCTCTTCAGGATCGATTCTTGCCGATAGCAAATGTTGCCAGAATAATGAAAAAGTCTATTCCTAAGACAGGAAAGGTAATGATACAACATGAATTACTTTATGACAATGTGTGTTCTTGCAAAATTACTATTAACACCTACAATCTTGTTTATTTTGGTTACCATAGTGATTCGATTTAGTGCCTAATAATAATAATAATAATAATAATAATAATAATAATAATAATAATAACTTAATATAGCGCCTTTAAACATTAAAATTAAAATGATCAAAAGCGCCTAGGCACTTATTGTTAGCTCAAAGGATTATGCTTATTAGGGAGGGGACATATTTCTTTTTTGACAAAAACATGCAAGTGAGAAAAATCATTTTAACCCCAAGGCAGATCCCCTTTAACTGTATGACCATGTATGATATACCATTTGAAAGGTTTTGATTAGTACAATTTATAACTTATGCCATTTTAAATGGAGGAAGTTATGGCTTTGATAGAAATGGGTTTGAAATGTAAAAATAAAAACGTTTAGCAATGTCGTAGTCCTCATGCATTCTAGGTATTCCCCCAAACTATACCTCATTTTGCAGCTCTTAGTGAGTAGAATAACATGAGTTTCATCTTAAAGCACATATGCATTAAGAAAAAAACATTGAAATGTTTGGAGGGGGGGTCAATCGCATCCCATAGAGTAAGGGGGGGGGGGGGGTGGTATGATTTTATGTTCTCAGTGGGTACATGTAGATCTTTCCAAGACCATTTTGGTGCCCAAAATGCATTTAAATTGGCCACATGTTGAACAAGTTATGTGATTATGATTGTGCCATGTGGCACTATCGGGGCTTAAAGGGTTTTAATGAGCAATAACATAAAATGTACAATTATGTTTTTTTTTTAGATTGCCAAGGATGCCAAGGAATGTGTTCAGGAGTGTGTGTCTGAGTTTATCAGCTTCATAACAAGCGAGTATCCTTCAATAAATGATTTTGTGTTCTTTGTTTTTTACTTTATTCACATGTATTGCATTTAAAATGTTAATAAGAAACATGCTGTCCTTAATTGGCCTGGATCATTTGGATTTTTCCATCGGGATATAGTAATTTTGCTTTTTTGTCGCTTGCTCATGCCACTGTCACAATAATGTAAAAGGTAAAATTAAAAATTGGCCCAAAAACAAAAGAGAGCAATTTTTAGTGCTGTACATGTACAGATGATGTAGTAATTACATGAGGTAAATACCACTCGCCATAAATGAGCCAGGGATTCTGACAGGGTGCGGGGAAAAAACTAAAATTGTGCGGGAAATAACTTCGATTATGCGGGATTGCACAGTCCTGTGACCAACCAAATATTCAATCACCAGTGTTCTAGACAGGCCAGAAAAATATGACAGAGAGGAAATTTTGCATAAATGAAAAATACAAATATATGCTTTACTTTGGGGATCAAAATGTACCCAGCAATCGCTAATTTGTGCCTGTTTTTCTTCACCAAAGTTTATTTGTCTCAACAAAATCACATTGCGTGACACAATGAACTCGATTGGGTAAAACCAAAATACCACCTCAAATTAGAATGTTTCCGATCTGAGCGAGTTCCTTTATGAAAAATCCGTACACTTTATTTAGTGTGAATAATTTCCATTAAAGGTTCACACAATTTCTTTGAAAGTTTGCTGCAAAAACACATCCTCGAGATGTATGCAAATTGTGCGCTAAATGTAATTTGATAGCATGTTTGTTTTGCATTTTCCTGAATGAAAACGTCTTTCACTTGATTGAAAAAATCAAATCCAGTATTCTGATCAGAACTTAATAATTTTATCCTATCAATCCGAAGTTCCAGCGCTTTAATAGTTTGTTTGTCGATTCACAAACTTGATCAGTTCTTTGTGAAAATAATTCAGACAGTGACATTTCGTTTCGCTGCGACGGTACATGTCTTTGGTGTTTCTTCTTCAGTCCCCAACATAATATTAAACTGAAAGAGGAAGTGAAAGCACTCGAAAAACATCAACAGGCTGCTAAGGAAAATGACATTGATAATGTCTGGAAAACGACAATTAAAAAGCTACACAAAAAATTCGGTAGGAAGTCAGATAGAAGTAAAACTGAGACTAGTTCCCAAGATGGCAAAAAGAATGCCTTGTTGTTTTTATATAGATCCGCTCAAGCTGTTTGAGGAAAGTGCGGGATTTCTCGATTGTTTGGAAGGAAAATGGGCTGAAAATAGCCTAAAACGTTTCTTGAAATCCTGGTAATCAATAGAAATACCTGGTTTAATTAAAATTTTAAGCAAATATTTCAGTATTGTGTGGGATTGTGCGGGTTTGACCGAATTGTGTGGTCCCGCACCCGCGCACCCGCGCACCCTGTCAGAATCCCTGATGAGCCAAGAGTTCTTTGCCTAATTTTCACAGTGTGTTTTCTTGTCATGTTTAACCCTATTCGGCCTGGGGACTTTTCCTAAAATTTATCTGGCAACAATTTCATATGACAATTTTTTTGATCATGTGGCTTGATGTTTCCATGGCAATAAGATTGACAGCCATGTTTATTTTAAATTTGCATATTGATACCTTTGAATGAACAAAAACAATGTTTATTGGTATGACTTTTATATTTTTACGTCATTTAGTGTGTATTTATTGGTTTTCATTAATTTTGGGTAAATTTGGACGGTTTTTAAGAGGTTTTAAGAGGTTTTAACTGCCCCCGCCCCCAGGCTCAGAAACTCAAAAAAAGCCCAGGCTGAATAGGGTTAAGTTAAACTTTTTTGTCTTTATGACTGGTAGACATAGTGGTAAGGTAAGGCTTCTAACTCCCAAACGTGCCAAACATCATAATTAAAATAAAATCCAAAATTTCATTTTTGTAAAAATTGAAAACCAAATGATACCATGCAAAAGTACTGTCGGAGACGTTTGGTTTGAATGGTCATGCCATAGAATTTTTTCCACTGACTCAAAAGTTAGAACTACATGTACACTACACGTCTCCATAATTGACTCTGGGAGGGAAAGGGTTGAGTTGTTTTTTTCTTAATCTTTGGGTTACAGTAATTTGTGTGGTTTATAAGTGAATTGTACAATTTGAGGCCAATTATGTGGAATTGCACCATTGGATACTACAGGGATGTAGATAATAGCCGGGAGCCGGGGAAATTACCCGGCTGTCAACTTCATTTTTCTGTCTGTTAAAGCCTAGTGCAGCTTTAAAAGGACTACATTTTTCTATTTTTTACCCGTCTGTCAGTTTTATAATTATTCCTGCCAGTTAAAAACTGAATCTACATCCCTGGGATACACATGTATAATATTAAAAACCACTGCATTAATTAATAATAGTTATAATCCCTGGGTTAGAGTTCTTAGTTCTTAACTAAAATCAGAGCAAGTGAAAGGTGTCACCAGGAGAAACGCAAGACGATCAATGGTGAAGATATCCTTTTTGCAATGCAAACATTAGGATTTGATAATTATGTGGAGCCCTTGAAACTCTATCTTCAAAAGTACAGAGAGGTAAGGCATTGTCTTGAATTTATTTAATAGTAGTGATAAGTACATGTATTTTATAGTCAATTGTGTGATTAACAAAATTCTCGATTGTGATTGGTCATCAACGTGCCTTTGTCTAATGTACATGTATGTAATTGGTGCACGGTCATGTGGGTGTCCAATTACAGCTGTCCAATTGCAAGTTTTTGTATTAAATTGGATAGCTGTAATTGGACACCTATGTTGTGCGTGTGGCAATCAGTTGCACTTAAATGAGTTCTTTTTGTTGTCATTTTCCTCCTACTTTCAAAATGATCATAGACTCTTGACAATTTGAGTAACAAGAAATCCATGAAGAGTTTTAAACTTAAATTTTGTTATTGATGCGTTTAATCGGTAATTAAACTTTGTGTCGTACACTTCTTGGGTAATTTTGCTTGTAATTTCAAATCCAATTTTAAGCTTGCTATAAGCTTACAGTACTTTATTAACTGGAAATTGGAAGATGTCACTGCCAAAAGTGACGGAAGTGAAGAAATTATGGGAAGTAAACTTTCACAAGTATGGCAATTTTGATTTCTTGACCGCCTGTTAATAAATCATATTTGATGAACTGAAATCCACTTCAATCCTTGCAATCCTGCACTTTATCTCCAAACTACTGCTTTTGCTTTGCTCTATAGAATCTTTTTATCCATCTCCATGTAAGTTATACATTTGGTTGCATTATTTTGGTGATATAATGTGGAAATAAGCTAAAGCTAAATTTGCTATTTTGGTGGAACAGTGGCCCTTTAAAGAGAGCTTCAACTGTACTGAAATACATAATTATCTAAATGTTATGAATCATACAGGGCTGTCATAAAGAAATCTTTGAGACAGGCGTTGCTCTGATCTTAACACCCGTAACAATATTGTTGCTTTGTCGTTCAATTTAACCTATGACAGGCGAGATCACCCGTAACATCAAGATCTCATCAAGTGCACTCACCTGTAACAGATGCTACGGGTGATGGCCCGTAATGACAGCCCTGTAATATATTATACAAAATAGTTTTACAGTTATTGTAATGCCTTATAGACTTCACTGACTTTATAAAGATGATGAACAAACAGTACAGTGGGAAGTACTGATATTATGAGCTTTCATTTCACCTACAGATTGATTGTAGGAGTAAGAGGATTAATTTCTCTAAAACACTGTTATTTGTCATTGTTTACATGTGTAGTCAATCAAAGGAGAGAAGTCAGCTCTTGTGACTGAGGAACGAGGCGGAGAAATGGATGAGGATGAACATGCGGTTCATCAATTCCAAGTCGCTGGTGAGGACTCGTCCTATCAATCTATCTTTGCAATGTGCAAATTGAAAATAGCTGGCACCTTTCTATAAGTTGACTACAATCTTGGTCAAAGGTTTTGGGACACTTAACCTTTTCCCCCACAAAATGTCTTTGTCGTCACCTCCCCCTCCCCACCCCCAATGCAATGTTGAGTTTTATAACCAAGCCACAATGTCTCAACTTTGTATTGGGGGGAGGGGCACCAGGAAAGTAACAATAGTTTCTCTCTTAAAAAAACTTTGTCATTGTGTAGTATGTTCTCAAGTGACCCAAGCTATTTTGTCAATGGTTGTAGATGTCTGAAGAGTTGTTAATTTTATTTTTTCAGCAACTCACCTTCACCCTTCAATGATTGGGACGGAGCAACCTCCAACGACCATGTATAGCACTGTGCAACCATATCAAACAACTGTGAGTATTGATGGCTCTCCCAAGGGTCTCTAGGGTTTCTTATTTAATCATTATGGGGCATTTTTTTTTTAATTTCAAGAATGAAAGGTGAAGAACAAGAGCAGTAACAAGTGAAAGTTAATTATGTGCCCAGAACAGCAAAGTAAAGTTATAACTCTACAGAATTCACTTTGAAATACACAAATGTTTTGTGATTGTGATCATTGATCTTCCTGTAGTGAACCAACACCAGGGACATTTCTTAAAAGACTGTTCCAAGAGGCATTAATTTTTAAAGGCATTACTGCACTTTTCAATAACACGTGTAAGCTTAACATTTTATGCTGCTGTCAATCATACTGTACATGCAATAGGCCATTTGCACAATGACGTCATATGACTACAACTACCACAATCCTTCAGTTTTTTGTTTTGTAGTGCAAATTAGGGCCATTGTTAATTAAACCTCACTGGGATTACAAAATTTAAATAAGAAAGGAAAAACGAAATGAATTCTGGTAGTTGTAGTCAAATGATGCCATCGTGCAAAATTATGGCCTATTATGGGACAAACATTGGAACCCTGAAAACAGACTCTAACAAAATGGAATGAAATCCCACTAACATGAGAAACAAACATGACGTTTTGACATTTTGCATAAAGCATCATTCTTTTCTGAGATGTGCACTATGATATTTGTGTCAGTGAAAAACGAATGTTGAGTTTTGAACTTCAAGAGCATCTAGAATTGAGAGCATCGAGAATTGCTCTTGGTCAAAAACCCTGTGAGATGTCATACGAAGAACAATGCAAATTGCTAAACTGGAACACACTTCGACATCGAAGAGAGTATCTGTCCTTAGTAGAATGATATAAAACAGTGTTCGGACTGAATGGCCTAGACTTTAATGATTATTTTGAGTGTTGTAAAAGTAAAAACACTAGAGCTAACCATCCGTATAAGATCCAAACAAAGTCAGCAAGAGTTAATTCCTTGAAGTACTCCTTTGTAAGAAATATCAAAGACTGGAACAATTTACCAAACCATCTATTTGGAAATGATATCGACATCAATAGATTTAAAATGAGTTTAAAAAAGTGGATGAACATCAATTGATTACATATTTATACATTATATTTTTCTGCCACTTCAGTGCCTGATGTACATCTGTACGTATTAATTTTAGTTTTTTAGATTTTATATTTTCTATAAACGTTAACCATTTTGTATCTGTATTATATATTTTTGTAGTTTATTAATTTAGTTGGTCAGTTAGTTAGTTAGTTAGTTAGGGGACCTAAAATAGGGATAACTTCATGGTCCTCCTTTTTAAATAGTGTAATACTGCATGTTTGTATTTGTATTTGAATAAGTATAGTAAAATCGTATGAACACGAGTGCATTTCGTGATTTATGGGCACGAGTGATGTTTGGA
Source organism: Cladopsammia gracilis (assembly GCA_022457155.1). NCBI lineage: Eukaryota > Metazoa > Cnidaria > Anthozoa > Scleractinia > Dendrophylliidae > Cladopsammia > Cladopsammia gracilis. Next base: position 86,948 of record JAJGOT010000584.1, read on the forward strand.
AAGTTCTCAAAATTGCATGAGCCACTTCAGCAAGTGCAATTTGAGAACTTTCAAAACATCACAAGTGCCCATAAATTACGAATTGCATGAGTGATTCATACGATTTCTTGTTTATAATATTCTCAACATAATATTTTGGTGAGGCCGTCACGGTACACTGCGCACGACTTTCAACTTTCACTTTCGCACAACTTTCGTATTGCACTTTATAACCTAATTTGCACTCTATAATCTATTTATGCATTCGTCATTGACCAATCAGAAACTGTATATTTTGTTGAGTATATTATAAAGTATTATTAAAGAGTTCAGTGTTGTTGAAAAGTGCAGTAATATGAAAATGTTTAAATAAAATCTAGGAAATACAGTATGTGTGCCAATTTTTCATGACACTTAATTTTCATTTTGAACTTTTTCTTCAGATGCAACAACCCTTACACTTCCCATAAGATGCGGAAGACACCCGATTATTGCAGTATACTCCAGCATGGATATAATATATGTACATACATGAAGTGCTTTGCGTGGAACAAAAAATGCTCTTCATAGACAATGTGCAGCATGTTACAGCTGTAGTTGTACCCAGTCTTTATTTATTGGATTATCGGTAGAGGAGAATGTAAAGAAGAGCTTGAAATGTCTTTTATAACTTGTCTCCCAGAGGCTTTGTATCGTAAGTTGTAGGAAAAGCTGTCTTACGGTCTTTTCTTAAGTGGGATCATCTGATTGTTAACTGGAGAACAAGTGATGAGATGTGAAGTAGCATCTGATTTTGCAGGCTTGATATGATATGCACTGTTCCATTGTTAACATAGCCTGTGAACAGGCTCCTGTCATCACTCGTGGGGTATTGGGTTAAAAGGAAGCCGAGCGATGTGTAGGGAGGGGGGTTGTATATATTTGGGTGGTGGTAGGACTCTGAAACCCTTACATTAAACCAGACCATGTTCACCTGCATTCTGCAACCCTATTCTAGACCAGGCACCAAGAATCCCTACCCAATCTCAGACTCGCTATTTTTCAGAAGCTCTATCTTCATACTGTTGATCTGATATTTTGATACCCTATTTTAGACCAAAACTCTCTGAATTCTGCACCCTATTAGTATACCTAAACTGCTCAGGGCCGTAGCCAGAAAAAAATAAGGACTGAGGCAATATCCATGGTTAAATTCCCCGCTTAACTATTTAGGGTCTTTATGATGACTACGTTTAAACAAAACACTGGGACCATGACTGAGGCAAGTGCCTCATACTGGCTACGGCCCTGCTGCTTGAAAACCATACCCCTTACAGTGGTACATATGGAGGGGGGAGGTGAGGACTGCACTTGGTTTGCTCCGGTGCTCGCTGATTTCTTTTAATCCAATACCCTTAAAACAAGCCTGTTGACAGGCCACTGTTGACAACATGGTACCAGGTGTATCCAATAGAACAGGATCTCAGGAAGATTTAACCAGAGCTGGGCTCTTTTACAATAACAAAGTTGAACTGTGTTCATAGAAAAGGTTGTATGTGGAGCTTTTAAAAAGTCTGACCCACCCATTTTGCATTGCGCGCTTCTCTTATCGTTATGATACGGCTCTATTCCATATTTGGGCAAGCATATCACCTCTTGCACGAGTGAATTTCTCATCTACAATACAGTATGGACTTTCGGGGGGCCCTGAAAATGGCGGATGAACCAACGCAGGCGCACAATGCCAACTGGGTTGGTCAGATTTTTTAAGATAATAGTGTTCCTGATCAAACATGGATGACTTAAGTTGCCGTTACACTAATTGATATTCTGTGGCATTCATCTCGCCATTTTTAACTACATGTATTTGGCTTGGTATCTAATAATGTTAAAGTCTTGACCCGGTTGTTCAAAACTTGGATAGTGCTATCCACCAGATAAATCACTATCCAGCAGACAACACAATGGATTTTTGTTAATACGTATCCACTGGATAGTGATTTATCCAATGAATAGCGCTATCCACCCTTTGAACAACCAGGGCCTTATCTCTAAATTTTGCGCTAAACCAACCCAGCATAAATTATGGTCGGATATTGTTCAGTGTAATGGGACCTTTAAACATATGTGTGTAAATATATATATTAGAAGTTCTGAAAAAAAAAAAAGAGAAACAATGTATTTATATTTGAGGGTTTTATTTCGTTTGGCTGCCAGAGCCCTCTGTAGCGTGTGAACCACCTGGCAACTTCGGCCCCAGAATCTTCTCCACTTTTCTCCGTGTTTGTTTTCGGCCGATCTGAAGCCATCGTGTTTTGTGCGACCATGTTTTATGCGACAAGATGCGCGAGGATTTCTGAAGCATTTGGCAGCCTCGGTGTCCACTATTTTGAACGAGGAGAAGGCCCTGGGGCGAGGTTGCATTTCCGGAACGTTTTAGTAGCAAAGAATAGAGGTTATAGTATCATTATAGAGTAGGAATGATATATTGAAAAGAAACCACTAAACCTACATACTGTAGATGTTGGTTGTGACATGGAAAAATAGAATCTTTATTGCTTAATACAACTCTAATGTGCCCTGGGATAGGTCTTCTTTAGCAACCTCAAATGTGCCCTTGGATAGGTCTTCGAGGTCTTCTTTGGCAACATTGTGCTATAAAATTAAGAACGTGTTTGTATGTCGAATAACATTTACTACCTAGCGGCGACTCTTTGGAAAATTTGCCGATAAAGAACACAATCCAAATAAGAATGAAAATGTATAAACATCTGGCTCCTGTTAAAGTGCAAATCAACTGTTCTTTGCAACTTTTGTATAAGGTCCACTGAACATTGTTTTCCGGATTTTCAGAAAATAAATCGGTTAACTGATTTCGCTTGCTATTTTGAAAGCTTAGGCCCTGAGGACGAGATTGAGAAGCAATCAGAAAGCTCCTTTTGTCAGTTCATTGTATGAAATCCAATCGAGTAAGCACTAGTGGTCGGTAAAACTATTTTCATATGTCCCCTGGTGACGTGTTAGTAATCTCGACTTTTTTTCTGCCTAATTCTGAACTGCACTTTCCTTGATTATCTGTGAACAGGAGAAAAAGAAAAGTGATCTGTCAATAAACACGGTATGTTCAGGGTCGAAACAAACTCGTATCCAGTCGCTGTTTCTTTGACTTTGGCGCCCAAAGAGATTGCACACAAGTAAACTTAGAGAAGCACGAGGGACATGGCTGACACTTCGGACTGAAAGACCCAGTATTGCCCATTATGCTTCACGCGCGTCGTAGCAATTGAAGCCTCGCTCCTGTGCAACCCCAAACAACAGAGGCACGTGAAGCATAATGGACACAACTGGGTCATTAAGTTGTACACCTAGCAATAGGCCATTTGCACGATGACGTCATTTGACTACAACTACCCGAATCCTTCCTTTTTTTTTTGTTTTGTAGTGCAAATTAGGGCTATTGTTATTTAAACCGCACTGGGATTACAAAATTTGAATAAGAAAGGAAAAACGAAATGAATTCTGGTAGTTGTAGTCAAATGACGTCATCGTGCAAAGGCCTATTGTTTGCTTGCTTCCTTACCCAATCTTGCAAACACTGCCACCTCGCATATCGTCAGATATCCCTTTCCCACCATACTGACGGAAACGTGGCGTCCTGGGATTGGTGGTTTACACTCTTGTGTCCAGACCTCCCCTGCCGCCAGCTGTCTGACAAGGTCGCCGCACATTGGGTTCTGTTTGTGGTCTGTCATGATACCGACACGAATTTCAAAACTGGACAAAGGGCTGGACTGAGGACCTGGAAACAAATTTTAAACGAACAACATGTGATCTTGTGAACTGCACAAAACAGGACTTTTCATCTCTTATAAGTTTATATTTTCTAATACGACGGATGGGATCGAACGCCGGGGCCCGGTAGAAGATGAAGGGAATAAAATCATAATAGATATGAACTGTGTAGCGCCAATCGTATCAAATGAATATGTTTGAAAAAAGTTATAAAAGCGCTTTTGAAACTAAATGTTCAAGAAGATGAAGGGGGCTGGGATGCAGCTAAAAACCAGAGGGCGATCAAGCAGGGGAAACGAGAGGAGAGCGTGAAAAGGGGGGCTTTCCGTCTACTTAGGCCCTTATCGATTGTGCTAGTAAAAGTAGCATATTATGCTACTAGCAGTGCCCGATTTTTTTTCCAAATTATGCTCAAAATTATGCTCGTTTTTGAAAGTTATGCTACTTTTTCTTAAAGTAAAGTTCACGTCAGATGCCCCCCCCCCCCCCCCCCCCCGTCTTGTATTTGCCTTTGGTTTGCTTCAAGGCTCCGATCTCTAGCAATTTGAGCGGGTTCTGGCCTATCGGGCGGCTGTTCTTCTCGATCTTCTCGTATCTATCTGTAAGTTGCTCGATGCCATTTTTTTGCCTGTGAAAGCAGAACTGAGACCGACGCAATCTTTACTTCCGGTGTGCCCAGTCCTCTAGACGACGAACGACGCAGCGCAGCATTGCGGTAACCTTCTTCGCCCTACCCCGGACGAATGAAATATACTGAACCATGGATAGAACTTGAAAATAACCAATCTTAGAGACCAAGCAAGTCATGACACTGGTAATGTTCACTTAAAAATAAAAAAAATAAAAATAAAAATATGCCGATTATGCTAGCAGCGCTACTTTTATAAAAAGTGCAAAAATTATGCGCGTTTTTCCAAATGATACCAAAAATTATGCTAGCACAATCGATAAGGGTCTACGTCTACTCCTCTCCGTCAGCACTCGTATCATATCTCAACGCCTTGGATAGGCTAGCAAAATGGACGCTGTAATAATCGTCATATTAAATTGGTAGTACCCGCCGTTGCATTGCATGCATTGCATTTCCCAGTATAATTTTCTTCATTGGCCAAATTGTTTTCAGAATTCATTTTTGTGCGTATGCATGCGTGTCTTCGGGTTTGTTTGGCGGAGAGGCTTTTGTTTCCCTTCATAAAAAAAAAAATACCAGCTAGATCGTTTGAAGAACAAAGTAGAGCAAAACAACAATAACAACAAGTTGTTTTCAGAATTCAGTTTTGTAAGTATACAAGCGTGCTTTGGGTTTGTTCATTGGAAAGGTTTCTGTGTCCCTTCATAAAAAAAAAATACCAGGTCTTATGAAGAACAAAGTAGAACAAAACAACAACAAAAAAAAACTAAAGAAAATCAAAGGCTCCCATGAGCCAACTCGTGAATACGAACGCTGTAAAGAAAAGATTCTGAACACCTTTGGACCCCCCTCTCTCCTTGGCGTTTTGATCCATCGACCACCTGCCTCATACGTCCAACTCCCCACCCTCCTCTCCCTCCAATGTCGTCCCATAGCTAAGATAGGTGACCAATACATATCGCGGGCTCAATGTTTACAGCCGATCTATCGAGGGAGCGATCGTGGAGTGATCGAGTGAAGTTTCTTCCCGAATGCTAAAACTCGTTCAAAAATGCAACGCTTCGCGTATTCACGAGTTAAAAAATGGAGAAAAATAACCGATTATCAAAGGAGGACTCACCGGACGAACTGACTACATTGACATCGGTCACAATATGTTCGCTCTGCAGGTCCACCCTCCACCACGGGTCCATTTGAAGGGAAGTCATGGAGCAGGAACCCATTGAAGGTATAGAAGACATGTTCCCATCCACCGCAAGCTCTGGGCCAACCCCAGGTATCAACACTGGGTTCCCTTTCTCATCCTTGGCGGGCTCGCTTTCAAGTTGATCGACAGCCAACAGGCTCGACTGAAGGGCGGGCTTGCTGAAAGCAACGTCTGCAAAGGAATGAATCAGCACAATGATCAAAGCGCATGCGAGATGTCACATTTTCTCATACCTCTGCCAAAAAAGTGTCCAAATGGCAAGAAACGGTCATGCACCGTTTACGGCATATGTTCATGTCAGAAAAGCATTATCTATCGCCGATACCTATTCATACGCGTGCGTGAAAAGAGAGAGAATACAATGTCTTGGTCCAGAACAGGAACCTGATACCCATTACGCCGTACGTGGGTTTGGTGTCTGAAACGTACGATATCCACTAATGAGGCTGAATTGGTACAAAATCATCTTACCAGGAACAAATTTGTTACACACTGAGAGGGATCTGGGGTCGCCATGTAGAACCCACTCTTGCTCGTTCTGTGTGCTGTTGTCATCATACTTTAGCAACCTGGCCTCCACCTCACCCATGCCTGTTTTGCCGGCTGAAATATTTCAGAAACATATAATAGAAAAATCAGTGCGAGTCATGGTAACAACGGTAATGATGATAGATAGGACGATGATGATGATGATGATGATGATGATCACGAAGACAACGACGATGATGATGATAACGCCGACGACAACGACCGTGACGTGGACAACGACGACGATGACGATGATGGTGGTGGCGATAATGATGATGATAGTGATAATGATAGTAAAGGTGATGGTGATGATGATAATGATGATGACGATAGTGATGATGATGATGATGATGATGATGATGATGATGATGATGATGATGATGATGATGATGATGATGATGATGAACTCTTGCTTGATGCTTCAGCAAACAAGGTGGCGGTCAGTACCAGCGGCCTTAATACTCACATTGTAATAAATTGTTGGAAAGTGAAATGGTGAACTCGTTATATTAATCATTTGCAAACAATGTATAACGTTTTAAAAGTTACCAGACGCTGTCACGCACAACCCAGAATTCTTCAAAGGCGTTATCTTGTTTCCTTTACAGGTGAACTTCTGTTCTTCCGATGCGACGTCACAAACTTCCTGCGTCAGTAGGTCTTCCCCCTGCTCTCTGCTCATTGCCACACAAAGCCCAGAATCGACATTCTGATAAATGATGAAAAAGTACAAGTGCATGTAGAAATGGGAAATTGTGTACAGGAAATGAAAGGATATAGTGAAATCAAACATAAGCGACAGTCACCTTCAAGGGAAATCGCTTCAATGAGAATATAGTAGCAATGAAGCCTTTGGCTATTCATACTCGAGCCTTTACCAAACTCATCAGTCGCAACTCAACCGCGTTTGGTCTGAAAAGGGTTTGTTTTGCTTATTGATCTGTATCAGGTTTAGTAGCTTTGGGTTTGAAATGTGTCTTACCATAAGTGCTCCTGTCAAGGTAAACAGCCATTGGGACACTTGTCCATCACATGATCCCAGTATGACAGCTGAACCAGCTTTGGAGCCGGGTGGGACAGACAGACAGTCCTTAGTGCCATCCTGCTGGATTCTGAATTCACCTGAGGATGGAATTAAGACATAAATGTGTATAAGAAATGTACAAAGTAAGCTGTAAAATTAGTAATTATATGCAGTTGCAATTGGATTTACAACAAAAGTGTGGGTTTGACCGACAGCCAGCTGACCATCAGTCAGACAGACAGATCTAGATATGTCTCACAGTCAGACAGACAATTCTGTAGGTGGTCAGACAGACAGACCGTCAATAGGTTAGCCAGCCAGACAATCAACGTTCCAGGCGGAGGTTTTGGTAGCAAGCAAGGTGTAGGTTTGCTAACCTGAAAGTCTAGTTAGACCAGCAGCCAGAACATCGGTCAGACAGACAGACATAGATATGTCCGATCGTCTGACCGATAGACAGTCAGGTGGTCAGACAGATAGACCGACAGTCATTAGTTTCACTCGCGAGACAATCAACTTGCCGGGGGGTTTTATTGTATTAATCAAGGCTTTTTGTCATATGGCATACAGACCTGAAAACTCGTAGTCAGCCTCCTCACTCGGCTTATCATAAATCGGCTTGGAAAACCGCGGCGAGAACAATTCCTTAAAAAACACCAGAGCCTCATCTGCCAGCTTATAAACGTTCTTCAGAGGATCCGCCAAATTAAAATCCAACTTAAACTGTCCTCTGGAGCCAAATATACTGACATCAGCACCAAGAACTACCGAGGAGTTTACAGGTGAAGCCGTGATGTGCGTCTCGAATGATAGCTTGTGGATAATGAGAATATTGTTAGCTTCTGCTAGCACTGCTCGCTCGGCCCAGTATGTGCTTTTCTCTAGTAAGTAAAGGCCGTGATGAGCTAGATCGAGTGTCTTGCACATTCCTTTAGTTATATGACCAGCAACATTGCAGGAGCCTGGGAAAAAGTTAAAACAAGACATTCTGAATGGGGACACTTGATTATCAAGTGGATGGTTTCTCGTTATTAAACGTATTCAGCTGAAAATTTATGTTCACAGTTAACAGTTATTCAAACTTCCCATGTTGTTATACTTTGTTTTCGACGGATGTCATCAAAACAGTTTGTTCCACACGGCTCTTCTTTTAACATGTTCTTCATATCAGCAATAGTAATTGTCGTATCAGTTACCGTGTCAAATATATTACATTGCCTTGGATATATAGATTTTTAACATTTTTGGCGGTGCAGCTGATCATGAACAATTTACAACTCGGTCAACTTACAACTTTGCACTAATCACGGAGTTGTTAATATAGTTTATCTTTAGTGCTTCATCAACGTGCAAGTTTAAACAACGATAATACAATAGAGGGACGTGGGGGCGGGTTCAGAGATTCCGGAACCTCCCCTTTCGAGGAAGATGAATTACGAAGTTGACATTTCACTGCAAGAACTTTTTCCTTTCTCTCGGAAAAGCGTTTTGAATACCTGTGTAACTGAACATTAAGTGACTGATTTCGGATGAGATAGAACCCCACCCCCTTGCAAAATGCCCGGCTACGCCGCTGCAATACAACTTCATTTAAACACGATAAAGTTCATAGCTCTGCATGCACTATCCTATATGATCATCTGAGCTGTAAGACATCTCACCTTTACATAAATTCTTAGTCACCTTGCAGGCCTTCTCTGTCAGTTTCTCGCACAACAGTTTACCAACAAACCTCTTGCGTCTTGCCGTGCGTAACGTATTGTTGCTGTGGTGATAGCTATGGCAACTATTTAGGTAGTTCGAATACTTGTTGTTATGGTGACAGTTCATTCCCTTTGCTAAAAGATCCATGTAACGTTTGGTTCTTTGCTGTTTAAATTCAGATTTGAATTTATCGCCGATACTTTTAACTTTTCGACCTGCAAAACAAATAGAAAATTAGATAATGAGATGTATTCAGCTCATGTTAGCATTGTTGAATCTAGTTTTACGCATTATGGGCAAATCATTTCCCCCTTTTCCAGGTGTTAGACCCCAAAAGCTTTATATGAATAGGGTTTAAATTCTGCAGATGGACTCATCAAATGTGATAATCGAAATAGAAACCTATAATCAGTACCTTACCGCAGTGCTCTTTAATATGTTGAAAAGGTGGTTCTAATTAACGTTTGAATCTGTGCATGGATATATATATATATATATATATATATATATATATATATATATATATATATATATATATATATATATATAAGCAGGATAAATATGGTTGACCAAACGAATGACTCCCAGTAGAAAGATCCACGTAGGATATGGTGCTTCTATGTGAATTAGTAGATAAGTGTACGAAGATGTAACATAGAAGCAAACTTCTACATAGTAACTGTTCCGGCTGTTTAATTCAGTCGACGTTTCGGCCTTCGGCCTTCTTCAGGTGGAACTATTTACAAAGATAAAAATTTAAAAAGCTAAAAATCCTAACAAGCTTACAGAGTCACAAATATTTATACTATAACTGGAAAATGTAAATAAAGTTATGTAATATGATAAAATGCAAAACAAAAGGTTATGGCAACCAACACGAAATTAGGATTGCGTTCTTCGAACGAGATAAAATCCTTACATGTTACCATTAGAAATGAAAGCTTTCAAGGAGTAGTTTCCCATATATGGTGCTGTTTAAAAAGGAAGATTTTGCAATATTCATTGAGGGAGCTTCAATAACTGAAAGGGTGGAAATAAATATCTGATAAGCAGCCCTTTGTTGCGGCATGTATCTTAACCCTCGGACCTGCACGCAGACTTATACCCCCACCGTGGTACAAGGAGGGGGAAGGGATGGTTCCAACCCCCACCGCCCTTGGGTTTTTGTGGTGTTACCATATTTCGCAAAGATTTTACCTCTAATAGATAGTCTGTGATGTGCTCTACAAGATAAGGTACATACGAAGAAGACGGTATGTGCTAACGACAGATGCTCTTGACAAAATCAGAGAAAATCCTAAAGTGGGGGTGGCATCCCCTCTCCCCCCAAAACTAATTACACTCACCAAACTTGTCCACCTTTTCTCCGATAAAATGCTTGAAGTCGTCCATGGCGCGCTTACACTCCTCGGAGATTTGATCACACGCAATTTTCTCGCAGATATTGCAAAAGCTTTCTGCTTTCCTCTCGCAAGCCACTTTAGCTTCTCGTACTGTCCTCCGTGCGTTCTCCAAAGCTTTTCTTGCAGCTTGTAGACCACTTATAAGCACCAATGCAGTCTTGTTTGACAGTTCACCAAAACCGGTTTCTATGATAAACTTGGCCTGGAATCCTGTATCGGCAAACGGGTTTCCGTAACCTGCTGCAATCCATATTTTTGCTTTAAACACGGTAGATAGGTTCAGAGCTAGTTCGGCTTCTATGCGTTCGGTTGTAAGCTTGAAAGTGATTCCTGTTTCAAATCCGAAGATGACAACCGCTCCCTGAATAAATATCTGACAGAAAAAGGTTATACGATCAACTGTTGGTAGCTTTATATGTAATTTAAACGACATTTCAACACTGTTGCAACATGTTGTACGCGCGGCTCAACATTACACCAATATGACACCAACATGGCATCAACATGTCATGACACCAACATGACACTAAAATGACACCAACCTGACATCAACATGAGACCAACATGACACTAATATTACACCAACATGACACTAATAATGCAACACCAACATGACACCAACGGGACTCTAACATTACACTAACATGACACCAACATAACACTAATGACACCAACATGACACCAACATGACACTAACATAACACCAACATGACACAAACATGACACTAATATGACACCAACATGACACTAACATGACACTAACATTGCACCAACATGACACCAACATGACACCAACATAACACTAATACGACATCAACATGACACTAACATTACATCATCATGACACCAACAGGACACTAACATGATACTAACATGACACCAACATGACACCAACATGAACTAACATTACATCAACATGACACTAACATGACACCAACATAACACTGATATGACATCAACATGACACTTAAATGACATCATGACACCAACATGACACCAACATGATACAAACATGGCACTAATATGACACCAACATGACACTAACATGACACTAACATGACACCAACATGAACTAACATTACATCAACATAACACTAACATGACACCAACATGACACCAACATGAACTAACATTATATCAATGTGACACTAACATGACAGCAACATGACACAAACATGGCACTAATATGACACCAACATGACACTAACATGACACCAACATGACACCAACAGGACACTAACATGACACCAACACGACACCCGTACTGATATGTAATTTTGTATGAGTGCAAAATAAGAGAAAATGGGAATCAGCTGTAACACTTACCTCTGCCTCAAGAGGCTTTCTCTTGGCATGAAGGTAGAACTTGGGACCTTTTCTCCTGTCTTCCAAGGAACGGAACACTTCGACTCCACCAAGTAACTTCACAGGGTCCAACTCGAGATCAATATTGATTTTCTGGAAGAGAAGTGCCAAATTAATGTTAGTGCCCATAGACAACAAAACAGACACAAAAAATGTTTTTTTTTTTAACTTAGTTGAAGTGTGACTATTCAAAAGAAAGCTATTCTGCAGTACTTTATCGTGGTGATGTTGATAATGCTGTACAAGGTGGTTCTGACTTTTGAGTCCAGGCTGGATGAAATCCTACAGTGTGACCATTCAAATGCATGTGGAAGCAACAAACTATTCGGCTTTTCTTTGATAGTGTTTATTTTGCTGTACAACGTGGCTCTGCCTTTCGTTGTTTTCTTTTTCTTTTTCTTTTCTTTCTTTCTTTTTTTTTTTTTTTTTTTGGGGGGGGGGGGGGTATAATCCTGGGGTATAATCCTACAGGACGTTTCGAAGGTACTGTTTGTTTCAAGTATTGTAAAATGGATTTTGTCGTTTCTCTTAAATTCTTGTTTTGCGCTTTTCCTTACCTCGTCACTAAGTAAAATTTCCGCTGCTGGTGTAAATCCCAGGATGTTGATTGTTCCTTTAATGTACACGCCTTTCTTGACGTCTTTTGTTGACCCGGCATAAGAGATTTTCTGATTAGCCCATGATGCAGAAATCTACAATTTGACAGAATATCGATTGCAGAATTGAGAGGTAAAGTATCTAAGTGGCATAGTGACCATTCGTGTATAATAGTGATGGACTTTCCTAATCTCTTAAGTCTCTAAGTACAGGGTGTCCCAAAAGTTCGTTCCTCTATTTTACATCCCTGTATTTTATTCTGTGTTGACTAATGTTATAGTCTTTTAATAAAAACTTTAACAAAAACAGTCTAGTTTAATGTCCTTATTACTTACTGGGTTAAATGCAGCAGGTCTTGTTTTCACTTTCCCGCTAAAATATGATATTATAAATCGCGCGCGCGAAAATTTTCCGCCATTTTACGTCATTTCACAGCCGCGAGTTGCTCTGAATTAATTGTCAGTGTTTTGCTTAGCGGCTTATAAAATGAATCCTCTCAAAGCCAAAAAAATCTCCTATTTACCAGCACAAGCATCTATTCTTAGATTTTCTGGTCTTCTGTTCAACTAATCGCCAAACTACTGGACGGAAAAAGCAAACTTTGGGTAGTAAAATGGTCGTCAAGAGCCGAAGATTTTGAACACAAGACACCAAGAGGGAGACCGAAGATTTTAAGTGATAAGGCTAAAAACGTCCTTGAGAAGGCAAAGTATAAACGAGGAAAATCAACATGGCAGCTATCACAACACTTCTGTGGCGTAAATCTTCAAGTGAAACAACTGTGAAAAGAAAACTTTTCAGTTCGAACCGTAACATGACATTGGTCCAAGACGGGGCACCAGCTCACACAGCTAAGGATACGCAAACATGGTGCGAAACAAATTTCCCAATTTTATCTAGAAAGCAGAGTGGCCAGCCAATTCTCTAGACATCAACCGGATCGAGAATCTCTGGAGTATAATAGATGAATTCACATACAAAGATCCTATCGCGAAGACCATGAAGGAACTGAAACGGCGGCTCAAACTAGCATTAGCAAACGTCCCGTTTTCCACGCTACAAGAATGATCACACTCCATGCCGGAGCGGCTACGAAACGTGATAAAAATAATGGAGGCCTATCAGGCTAGTGAAACTACGTATGAAAACAGTGTACATAACAGTTAAGAACTGCTGATATTTTGATGCATATATCACTTGTGAATCAAAAGTTATTTTAATATAAATCAGAGGAACGAACTTTTGGGACACCCTGTGTACCAAAATCCAATAACTAAATCAAATAATTACTCTCTCAAATTATTTAGATACCAAACAACCATATTGAAGTCCCCCAAATATTGACCTTGATCAATTCGTATAAAAATAGCAAATTTATGTCACTGTCATTTTACTATCAACACAGCTTATCTCTCCCTGAAATAGTTAAAATTCATAGCTCTGCAGATAAGCTTCTGTTTCGTTATATTAATAACTGAATTACCCATAACTATTTAAGGTGTTCCGATGCAGTTTTCTGGAGGTGATACCTACATTTTGCAATCGGCTTATTTAAGTAGTCTTCTCCAAGTCAGATCAACATAAAATTACCACCACTAATTGGTTTTGAATTGAAGTTTGGAGTTATCAATTTAATTCTAGACAGGACTAATGTGTAACATTGCTATTTCTATAAGTTCTAGAGTTTTAAGTTTCAAAACTCTCCTGGGAGTTTTGAAACACATGAACATGTTCGTAAAGGAAACCTCCACCGTTGTTACAAATTAAATTTAAATTGTTGGAAATAAAGTCTAAATTCCAATTCTCTTTTTTTTAATAAAATAAACAAAAGTTACAAAAAAGTTGGATATGAATATAATGGCTATTTTCGGTTTTAAATTTCCCTCGCGCCACCATTTTCAAATTTTATGACGTCATTGGTGCCACTATTGTAAACAACAATTGGGCAATCATATGACGTCATAAAAATCCAAAATGGCGGCGAGTGGGAAATTAAAAATCGAAAAATAGCGATAATCTTATTCTTTTTCGTCTGACACCGGAACATTGTTTCCATGTTTTTAGGAGAACTTTGAGGTACGACTATTCTTCCAACAATTTAACGTCAGTTTCTTTCAAGAGTGGAGGTTCACTTTAATTAGTGCACTTACGACCAATCCTTTCGGAAATCCACTCTGCGCCACAGCTGGGGGGAGTTCAAGTTTAGAGCCGAGCATGCGCAATATTTTGCCAATCGTTACGGATGAAAGTTCACCATAGATGTATTGTTGGGTAGGATTGGCGCTAATTCCCACTAAGACCTGCCCTGGGATACAGCGCCCCTCGTCTTGAAAGTCGTCCTCCCCTTGACAGTCATGTCCAATCTCCAAGCGGCCGTTTAATTTGAATTCAGTGGGAACGCCAGCAGCTAGTGTTACTGTAAGACTACGAAAGGAAAAGAAGAATTGTAAATAAATATAAGTTCATGTTATTCTTTCAGAGAATGGACAATACATAAAAGAATCATCCAGGCAAATCGTATATGGTTGAATGCGAGGTCCAGCTTTTTTTTTAGATCAGGCACCATTGCATTTCTTAATGGTATGCTGAGTAGTTTCACGCGAAACTTAAATAAATTGCGCATTACCTGTCTATATATTAATTTCACATAGTTAATCGTATTTTATTTAGAGAGAAAGATGATTTTCTTAACAACTTAGGCAGTTGCATAAAATATAAGGTCTCACAAAGCTTTAAAGTGTTTCCCGTATACGTTACAATATATAACTGTATGCTTTGACATTGATCTTGTAAATACCACAGTTTATAGGGTATATAATATTTGAAGCAGATTCAACACATCCAGCAAGTGATTAAGAAAAACTAAAATATATATCAGCAGCGAATCTAATAAAGCAGCTTAAAGCGTCGCCAACTTTTTAGCAATGTGTTACAAAACGAAAACTAAACTTAGGGTGGTTTGGTTTGGCGCTTAATGTAGAGGGGTGGCATGGGGGCGGGCTTATTACAAAATTTGACCTCCAAAAGGGGGATGATTAGAGAGGAAGGGCTCATATTAATTAATTGAGCGTTTACGGTAGTTACAGTAGCTTGTCTGGCAAATCTTATATATTGCAATGACTTCAGTCCTGTAAGCTGTGCATCTTTACCCAATTTGTAAGTTTCCAATACTTAGGTATTTCAAACCAAATGCTTTTCTCCACATCCCATTCATATTTAAAGTTGCGCCTATCTCGGCTCCACCAGTGACGAACAGTTTCCCTCCAAACTGTAAAGAGGTACCGGGAACTTCTTCTTGTTTGTTATTCACTTCTCCCTTGACAGGTACGTCTAACTCCACGTCAAACCCGAGGTTTGGAACTATGGCGGAACTGCCATATTTAACCTGTTAAAATAAAGAACTTTTAACCCTATTCAGACTGGGCTATTTTAGGCAATCTGTGACTGGGGGGGGGGGGGGGGGCTCCTCGGACCCTCCTCCCTTTATATCTCTGGAACCAGTAAGGCTAGGACCATCAAATTTTTACACAATGTTCACCTCCATACAAGGAAACCTCACACCCAGTTTTGACCTGCCACACCCAATTATGACGTCACAATGACGTCATTTTGTTTTTCGGACGTTTCTTTGATATTTTTCCATCCAGATACTTAAAATATCAAATATAACTGTAAAATCGCTGTACTGCGCTAAGAGTATGATTGTTTTACGTCCGAGGGCTCCTTCCGAGGGTTAAGATAATAAGACACTACAAAAGTGCTTTAGTTTCCTTTACAGCAAGGGAGTTACACAAAAATTATTCAAAAAGGATAACCCAGTAAATAAGCGATAGTTCAATAGCCACATTCGTGTCGTTGCCATGATAACATGCTCAAATAAAGTAACAGATATCTTACCTCGATAAACAATTCAACTTTGTTAAACTTTAGATCTCCTTTTATGGGAATGCCGTATACTCCAGCCGCTACTTTGACGCCGGCTTTGTTAACGCCACCATGAAATTTCAACCATGAATCCTTGCCCATAAGAATCTTACCAAACTCACAAACCAATTCATTCCCACAATTGGCTGCGAACTTGGACTGAGCCGCAAAGAACAGTCCATCCGGGACTTCGTTTTCCATCAGCGATTGTAAAGGCTCATGTTTGAATTTTGTCTCTGGAGTGACCTTGAAACCCTTTTGTGCAAACGAAATTCCAAACTGCAATGAAACAATAAACAAAGAACTTTGAACAAGGTTAGAAGAAATTTTAACACGCTCAATTTTACCCACGTAGATAATATAGAGCTGACTGCTAATATGTAATGGCTTTTTCATAACCCCATGTCAGAGAAATGTTTTTTTTTTAAACAAAGTCGTCAGTCGTTTCTTACGGTGACTGCATCTTAAAACTTTCGGTGAATCCATTTTCGATCCTAAAACGGATTTCGCGTTCCTTTCGGCAAATCCAAATCCTGATTTGTAATCTGGCGAATCCTTTTTGAAAAAGGATTCACTGGATTTGAATCCAAAGAATCCAAATCCAGATTTACGGATTAGTGATTTATGCTGTTCCTTTCACAACGGTTCTGAAATTAATCTGATGAACCAGCAGTATTTCCAGACAGAGCACAGTCAGGTCGAGACTTATTGGTGCCGCCATTGGTAAAACATGTAGGCAAACGTTCCAGGTACAGTAAAACATTCATATATTGACCATATGCCGTTGGAAATTGCTTAGAAACTCAATTAACGTATAAGTGTAATTTGCTATGTAGAAAGGCCTGACATTTAGCAGCTTATTCAATTCGAGTTCGCATTTCGAACAGATTTGCACGGCTTAGTTTGTGTCAGAGAATTAAGCTCATATGAAAATTGCGGCCACGGTTTGTTTACCATAATAATCTGTAACTTTTCAGCCATTCACTTTGTGCAAATAAACGCGCTTTTTACTCTCTTACTCTGTAACAATAAAGTTTTGATTTTACTTTTAGTTTTTTATTTTACTTTGCGAAATGTTACCAAGGTTACAGATCCAAAATCGGATTTCGCGTTCCTTTCGTACGCGAAATCCTGCAAATCTCGGTTCAAAAATCTGTTTTTTTGATTCAACGAAAGGAACACACCTTTAAAAAGTCTTAAGACATAGGAGGAGTGGGGTCGGGTCATGACACAATAGATTCCAGTTGCTAATGAATAAGGGCACTAGGAATGGGGATGCTTTTACATAACCCCATGTCAGAGAAATATTTTTTTCGAAACAAAGTTATCGGTCGTTTCTTACGGAGACAGCCTCTTAAAAACTTAAAAAGTCTTAGGATAAAGGAGGAGTGGGGTCGGGTCATGACACAATAGATTCCAGTTGCTAATGAATAAGGGCATTGGGAATGGGGATGCTTTTACATAACTCCATGTCAGAGAAATATTTTTTTTTCGAAACCAAGTCGTCGGTCGTTTCTTACGGTCGGGCATGACACAATAGATTCCAGTTGCTTATGAATAAGGGCACTGGCAATGGGGATGTCTTAGTCTCGCACTGGTGTGGTAATTCTCATATTTATGCTAGCGACTGGAGACAGATTTTCACAGCGATTATGCATGATCGCCGCAAAAAGCAATCAAAATTAAAATAATCGATATCTGACAATTTCTTGGTAATAACCGAAAATCATTAGCCTAGTTTGCCCGCTCATATGTGAGATAGAGAATCAATGCAACACAAAATGGCAGACATTTGATCTATTGTTCTGAGATGATATTTTGCGTCCATAAGAAATAAAAAAAAACATATTTAGTTACAGGACCTCGACACAACAACGTACATCTCTGAGTAGTAATTTACTGTAATTCTGGTTATAACTTTTGAGTCTATGTCACCAATAAAAATGAAAGCCACTGACTGAGCAACAAGTTATGTCGCGCTGTCTGTTTTCCGACATTTCAGACAATATTTGACATTTTTTTAATTGCGGAGTAAAACAGGCCAAGGGAAAAAAAATCGACTTACCGTAGTTTGCTCCAGAGCATTAAACAAGCCCAGCTTAGTGTTGAACATTTTTTCAGTGAAGTCCATGAACCCAGCTTGTTCCGCGGTGAACGCCACAGCAAAAATGTTTTTGCGCACAACCTCAAAATTGAACCATCCGCCAATCTGTTTGGGTGCTGCCTTGCCGCTAACGCGCAGGATCATTTCTTTCATGTCTGCATTAATGTTCAACTCCAGGTTAGAGATCGTAACCAGACCCAGTCCTACGCGCTTTAATAAATCCAGAACCTTTTCGTCCAACTTTCCTGTTGTCGAGTCGCGTAATTTCGAGATCTCTTTACTGTGCAGCGGATGAAGGGATTTAAGACGCGGGCTTCCATTCCCTTTTGTATTAACATCAATATCCAAAATATTATCACTAAGGCTCTGTACAGGATCATAAACCATGTTTCTCTGTCGCTTTATCAACCTATATCGCGTTTTAGTCACATTATGCGGTCTCGGGATACCAAATTTTCGTACTTTTTCACCTTTAGACGCGCTCCTGCGTTTTTGTTCTTGGTAAGCTGGTGTTCTGTTACCAACGAGTCGGCTTCGCTTCGCAGCGTTTTCTTCTTCATAAAAAACTTTTTCCAGAAGAGACATTTCGTGAGAAGTGAACTTGGGATCCAAGTTTCTTGCTACGCGAATATAATAGTCGTTTTCATGTGGCGATAACGCCAATTCGATGTCCTCTAAACGAAAAAAAAAATTTAAGCAGTATAGTGTTAATCTTAAATACCATGGAGTGTAATATCGGACTATAGCACCTGCTGTCAGACCATTTTTTATCGACATCCCATCCTCCCATCCCATATATGAATGTGAACAGGCGAGAGTAATAGGTGAAAAATACATCAAGTGATTCCTCGAGAGAAGAACAAACCATAACCAGTTTTTAAGCGATTTTTCTAAAACGCATTGAAAGAAAAAATGAAAAAGTTGGTCACTTTCCATTTCCATCCAGGCTATCCTGAGACAAAAACACTTATTTATGATTTTAACAAGACAATTAACGATATGAAAACTACATGACGTTTCGATGACTTCATGTCATCATTGTCGAATGAATAAATTGAGGGTAACGGTTAAGCATATTCTCGCGCCCTTATTCATATAAATATGCTTAACCGTTACCCTCAATTTATTCATTCGACAATGATGACATGAAGTCATCGAAACGTCATGTAGTTTTCATATCGTTAATTTTCTTGTTAAAATGTTTATCGAAATCGATTTTTATTAGAAATTCATAATTTTATGGCAGATTATTTGTAACATAATTGAAGCATTATCTTTAATAAGAAATACGTTTTTTTTGGCTTTTTACAAACTTAATTAATATAGTAGATGTAGTGACACTGCCTCTTTAATCCTCGGACGTACAAAGGGGGGGGGGGGAGGGAGGGGAGCGGTGGTCATGCAACCCCACTTAATTTTTTCTTAAATTTTGGCCAAGTTTATTGAGAATCGCTTGCTATGGTAACAAGATATGACGTCATAACGTGAAGTCAAGACATTTTGAAACAAAAACGCTCATTTAAATTTCCACAACGTTCGCGTTAAATTTGAATTTGGGTAAAAATCCAAGATGGCGGCCATCTTCGCCGCTACTTTGGCTGACGTCACATATACCTGCAGCGCCATTACCAATAATATTTACCAAGGGTTAACAGTTTTCTCTGTGCGCATGTATTTTTACCTGAGGACGCTGTTTGACTACTTGTTCCTTCCACCGTCACCTCGCCTGCGTCACCAGCTGAAACAGCATAAACTGCAAACAGAGCGTTTCCGATTTTGTTAAATCCATGCGCCACAATTCGTTCATTTCCTGGCGACACTTGGAAAAGAAACATCACATTCTCAAGAGACATGGTATCTGTTGGCGCGTAGTTGGAGGCCGATCCAAGGAGAAATTCAACTGTGAAGTAAAGGAAAAAATAATTCACGGTAAGCTATGTTACTTTACATGTTTCCAAGGTAATAAGACTTTTACAGCCATGCTTTTCGTGAATTTGTATTGTTTTTACCCTCTAATAAAAAAACTATATTTTAAAGTCGTAACTTTTACATTTTCACTATTTTAACGATTCTTTATTGGTTATATTGTAGTAAATTTTGGACGATTTTTTAGGTTTTGGAGAAATCGAGAAATCCATGATGGCGAATCTTAGATGGTGGCTGCGAAGAAGTAATAACGTTCATTCCTAAGTCATTTAACGTCATATACTCGCGTTTTGCGGACCTCAAAGAAACATATCCTCCACGTTTAATTATCATAATTTTAATGCTCTTGAAGGTAAATGTCTAAATATCAGATGTGGCTCCCTGTGACGCTTCTCTTAGTAGACGTACCTCCATTTAAAGCTTTATCCTTTCTCAAATTGATCTTTACTCCCTTCACGTGCTCACCATCCCCAGGAACAGTGAAGAATGGCATACCCTTAGCCGAACGAAAGCTGGGATACAGTTGAGCTAGTTGAGCTATGGTCAGCAGTTCCTTGGGTTCAAAACATAGCTCGTCCAGATCCACCGAGTTAGTTTTCGTTGCAAAGTAACCGCCTTTCAAGTTGGGAACAAGTTTGGGAAGATTAACGAATACGGCTGCCACAAGGTCATTATTGAGAGAATCACTGATCAGTTCAGCGTGTGTCGAGTTGCACATTATTCCAATAAATGAATTTGGATCCACGAGTTTTGTCGCGTCCAAGTTTTCTGGGGTTGCTGGAAAATGAAATAGTTCTTTAGTTCATAAGGTTTCGTAGACAAAAATAAAATAAAAGTAAGTTCGTCCTCAGACGTATAACTCTGGAATAAAAAAAAATCAGTACGTTTCCGGAATTTTACGATAACTATGAAGTTTGGGTAAAATCCAAGATGGCGGCCACACAAGCACATCACAGGCTATCTATTAAAGCAGAAATCTTTTCATAACGTTGTAACCACACCACAAAAGCCAATGGGAGGGGAAAGGGAGGTTGCAACCACACCCCTTTAACCACGGTGGGGATACAAGTTTGCGTGTACTTCCGAGGGTTAAATGTCGTGGTATGAAAAGAATTGCCTTATACGATTGCCGCTGCTAACCTCTCTTTACTCGTTTCTTTTTCCACGCAATATGCCAGAATAGAAGACTGTTCTGATTGAATTCCAAATAGTGAAATATTAGCTTACAAACCTTAAGGGATGAATCTTAGGTACACAGAGGTTAAACATACAAGGAGACTTCCTTGGACCAGGTCCCCTGAACATGGTTTTTCAAATGAACTATTCATTTTCGTTCAAATTTTTTTTCCAGCGTATTAACCCTCGGTCGTACAAGGGGGGAGGGGTGGGGGGGGGGGAGAGAAAAGTTTGTTTGTAAAGTTTGACGACAACCGGTTGCTATGGTAACGAGATATGAGGTCATAAGTAACATGTGGTCGTGCAATTTTTGAATAAAAATGAGTAGTTTTTACCTTTTTTCATTGAAAAAACATATAAAATGCTACCAAAAGCATCAAAATGTTTAATTGTATGTTATTGTGCAACTCTAGCAGACAATATTTGCAATTTCCACATTTTCCCAAAAAAAATGAAGTTTAATAAAATCTAAGATGGCGGCTACCTTGGCGGCCATTTTGGATGACGTCACGGACCCCCAGCAGCGCCTCAAGCCATAATATTTACCTTATCTTGTAGAGTACATCGCGGGCTATCTATGTAAAATATTTCTGAAATATTGCAACATCGCAGAAACCAAACCGGGGGGGGGGGGGGGTGGACAACACCCCTCTCCCTTGTATCACGGTGGTGGTAACATTTGCGTGTACGTCCGAGGGTTAAGTTTCTGTCCCTGCGACTTGACACCCTATCAATTTAAATGGGCTTCAATTGAAGGGACTAGACCATGGCATTTGTCCTTTCCAATTATATCTGTTCCCTGCGAACTACAGTTAAAAGCGATCAAAGACCAATTTCCCTGTAACGTGCACCCTTCGTGTTTGTCAACCCTTAAAATCCTAAGGGTGCCAAATCTCAAAATTCAAGAAAATTACCAAATTTCATTTTGTAAAATATTGAAAAACAAATAGTACCATGCAAAAGTACTTCCAAAGAGGTTTCTTTTGAATGGTCACACTATAAGCTTTTGTCCACAGACTAAAAAATTAAAACTACACTACTTGTGTCAATAATTGACTCTTGGAGTGAAATAGTTTATGTGTATTAGTAAAACCAAAAATGGATAATTAATTTCCCTGCGACAATTATTGGACCTGGCAGCATACTAACGTACCTTTGCAGTTTGTTTTTGGACATTCTTGGCTTTCGGATGCAGACCCTAGACACAGCTCCCCGCCGCTTTGAGGCGCAGGGCTGTTACACATTCGAGTGCGAACCTGCACACCTCTGTTACAGTATTCTGTTTCAGAGCATGCGCTCCATGGACTCCACTGACTCCATGCCCCATTCACCACATCTATAAAGAGAGAAAATATGTCGGTTGAAGGAACGGTAATGGTCAACCAAACTAAACAGTGAACTTGATCGGATCAATCAACCAGTCAGAAGTAGAATCAAAAGCAATAATGACTTGTGCGCATGCGTTTTTCCACGCTCGGCGCCGGCGAGATGCATTTGCTTCAACTACTACTTGGTTCTTTGGATTGTCTGCGTCTATTGTGATTGGTTCATTGGATTGTCTGCGTCTGTTGTGATTGGTTCTTTGGATTGTCTGCGTCTGTTGTGATTGGTTCATTGGATTGTCTGAATATGTTGTGATTGGTTCATTGGATTGTCTGCGTCTGTTGTGATTGGTTCATTGGATTGTCTGCGTCTGTTGTGATTAGTTCATTGGATTGTCTGCTTCTGTTGTGATTGGGTCATTGGATTGTCTGCGTCTGTTGTGATTGGTTCTTTGGATTGTCTGCGTCTGTTGTGATTGGGTCATTGGATTGTCTGCGTCTGTTGTGATTGGTTCATTGGATTGTCTGAGTCTGTTGTGATTGGTTCATTGGATTGTCTGCGTCTGTTGTGATTGGTTCATTGGATTGTCTGCTTCTGTTGTGATTGGCCAGAGTAATAACTTTAGTTTTGGTTTTATAAAACTCGTGTGAAAACCGCTCTAAATAGATCAAAGTAAGCAATGTTTTTAAACACTATCCACTATTAACACTGTTACTTACCTATAGGACAAGCCCTAATCGTACAAGGGCTTTCGTCCTGTCCGTTACCAGTGCACTCTCCGCCGTACTGAGGCGCAGGATGATCGCACTTACGTGTTCTCACTTTAGTCCCAGCCCCACACGTAGCGCTGCACACAGACCATGGCTCCCACTCGCCCCATTTCCCTTCAACTAAAAAGAAATACACGTTCTTACATATCATTGCAGTCCAAACCATTTGAGCTAAAATATGTAAATGAAGTAACGGTGAACCATCAATGGAACATCAGTGGGCCACCAGTGGATCATCAGTGGATCATCAGTGGACCATCAGTGGATCTTCAGTGCAACATCAGTGGACCACCAGTGGACCATCAGTGGACCATCCGTGGAACATCAGTGAACCATCAGTGGCCATCAGTGGACCATCAGTGGACCATCAGTGGACCATCAGTGAAACATCAGTGGACCATAAGTGGCCATCAGTGGACCATCAGTGGGTCATCAGTAGACCATCAGTGGACCATCAATGGACCATCAAATGATTGAGTTTTGAATTTCAGAGTTAGCGTGTTTGTTGAAAAGCACAGTAAAAGACAATTACACTTTTTTACATATTTAAAACAGGGCAGCGCACTACCTGGGCATGGAGTTTCACAGTCAAATGAAGTTTCAGTTCCCTCTCCAGGACAGTCCTCCCCACCCCTCTGAGGAGGCGGATTGTTACAGCTTCTTGTACGCATCACCTTGCTTCCTCCACACGACTTTGCACAGGCAGACCATTCTGACCATGTGGACCACTGACCATCGACCGGACCGGCTGGGGAGGGGTAGGTAATGTTAATATAATGCCTAACTATACTTCTCTTCTCCAACTCGTCTGGCAAAAGAACACAGGCTGCCTTCTACGGTGATAGATTTCTGCAACTTTATCGTGTCTTACAATTTAATCTGGCTAAAAGAGCAATGGAGACGCTTTAGACGAAAGCCGAACAGAAATTTCTCAACAGATTTCGCAAAGTACATGGCTGAAAGAGATAACGTTTGGACTTTTTTTTCCTCGTCACACAGTATGAAAGCGACCTGTCACTTTTTTAGTATCGTATTGATATCAGGTGTTTTCAGGAGCTGAAATGGTTATCATGTGTAAACGAAATGTTTTTTGTGGTTGTCATTTCAAGGTGTAATGTTATTTAGCAATGTTTGTTGGGGCCGTATTTTAAAAGGCACAGTGATTGAGTCGGTGAGTGTTATTTTCACTTCTTTTTTATCATTTAAAAGTGGAACTGGAATTATTAATATTTCTCTTGGTAGTTTTGGTAGGGGAATAGTTACCGTTTTCTATAGTTACTGTACTTACTTTCGCATGGTTGATTACAGTCGTTCTTAGTCTCCTTGGCGTCTTTTGGATCACATGGCTTCCCGCCATTCCCAGGAGCGGGGTTATCACAATCTCTCTCTCTTGTTATCATGGCACCGCCACATGTCTTACTACAGGGAGTCCAACTTCCCCAGACACCCCAACCACCGTCGACTAAATGAAAATTGAGGCGAAAGAAAAGGATCGTATTTTATGGTTTAATTTAATAACTTAACAATGGTCACCAAAAACGAGAAGAGATTATTCATGAATCATACACTCAAGAGATTGACATTTTCCCAGCAATTTATCTTTACCTGTTTATACCGCAAGATAGACAGAGATAATGCTAACATAATAAGCTATCCACAAACGCGTCAAGCATATAATAAAAGCCACACATGAGGTTTTAAACATAAGGGGATATTCAAGAGTGGTAAAATAAAAAAAAAAAACTATCATTATGAACCAAGTCGGACACCCAGATAGCGTGCTAGTCTATTGCAAGTTTACCTCCAGCATTATCATTTTCGACGTAATGCATTTATATACACCTTTAGTTACCGGAGAGGGACAATGTCGAGCAAAGTTTATTGTCTTAGGATCGAACGTGCACAACACAGAGAAAGAGTCAGAACTAGGCTCGAACAATCGACCAATATATTAAAAGTTTGACATCCTAACCACACGACCACCGCGACACATCTCACGGCATGTGAACAGCTGGCTAGACATGCAAAAACCCCAGAGTACGCCCCAATATACCAAGTTTGAACGAGCCTTCGAAGGTCGTGTTTCACCAGCTAAAGTAATATATTTTCTTTTACAAAGATAAAGATTTATAATTCGCAATTCTTAAAGATTTCTTATTTATCATACTTGGACAGCTTCCTTCTTCAAATGATTCTCCAGGACATTTTTTCCCTCCACCAGAGGGGTGGGGATTGGTGCATGACCTGGTGCGAACTTTCGTGTTCCCACCACAGAGTCCTGCTCCGCAACCGCTCCACTGACTCCAAGCCGACCAACTACCGTCCACTACAAAGTAGAACATAGATTAGGATACGTTATATCAACATAACATTAGCATAAGTTAATTTAATCACTGCCAAGTCAACATGTATGGACTATTTCTTCATTTGAATCTGGGATACCCATCCGCGTTTAGGTAAAAAGTAGCACCCAGCCACGTGGTGGTTGTAGTTGTATTTATTGAATCTTTCTGTTCAGGTTGTGACTAAACGGAAACGCAAGTCAAGCCAATTTTAAACATGCCAAAATGTGAATAAACCCACGCTGGGTAACAAAGCGTAACAAAGCAAATAATCAACAATGAGAGCAACTCGTGTCAGCCTTTGCCATGACCAAACGGTAAAACATTTGCATTAACTAGTGTGAGAATTTTAGTTTAATGCAGCACGTCCTAAGTCAACGCAAGTGGCAAACAAAAACCGCAAGTCGCAAGTCACAAGTCACAAGTCGCAAGTCGCAAGTCGACGCAAGCTTCAAACTCGTATCTCCGTTTGGCGCCTGTGGTTTCTGTCTTGGCCATGTATGACTTTCCACCTTTAAGACTAAAACTGACCATGCTTGTCTGGGAGAAGGTACTTTTGGAGATCATCTTTGGTTTTTCCGAACCAACAATTGCAGATAAAAATGAAGCTGGGTCCATCAGTACGGTCATCCAGGGTAACGACAACCTATAGAGTCAAGAAGAGGTTAAATCAGAGTTTTGTCCTCTTAAAGCGTGCACGTAAAAGAGTGTTCGTGCTGACTTTGAACTTCGATAATTCTGAAGCTGTTTTTAGACAGCCCAAGAATGAATTGGGGACGAAAAACATCGCGGATGAGCTCACGAAGGGAACTCGAAACGTCCACTTTTGAATATCTTAACGTTGTCCATTTTACCTTTTAAACTTAGATGATGAAACCAAATTTTCATGAACGTAGCGTAAGATAGTGATTGAACCACGCATTGTGTAAACTCAAACCAAACTATACATTAAGCACAAAGATATAAATTGGAGCATCTACTGAACTGAAGCCCTGTTTGGTCCTGTTATTGGCCAACCTAAATAGTCATGTGCAAAGTTTGGCTTATTACCTTTTCCAGGTACCAGTCTGAAAGTAATTTTGTGTCCTTACGTATGCTGATCTTTAATGGATTGCCGATATTAGTGGAGTATACGTTGAAGGGCGTGGTGCTAAAATGAAAACAAAGTCAAAAAATCAGATTATCGTTTATTCAGTTATACATTTCTTCTTAGAATGTTTCATTTGCATGTTCAGACTATCGTTTAGAAACGTGTATTTCTCGACAGCTTTCCGTATGACAATCATCACACAGTCATATGAAAGTATACTAGACATGGTCAACATTTAAGGTTTTGTCCAGTGAGAGAAATACGCGAGAACCGCCTTACGACTTCACCCTTTTAACTTTCAAGAATGCTAAAAATCAAAATTCAAGTAAAAACCCCAAATTTCATTTTGTAAGATATTGAAAAACGAATGGTACCATGCAAAAGTACTGCTGAAGAGGTTTCATTTGAATGGTCACACAATGGGATTTCATCCATAGACTCAAAAGTTAGAACAAATGGTACCATGCAAAAGTACTGCTGAAGAGGTTTCATTTGTATGGTCACACCACAGGAGTTCATCAAAAGACTAAACTACGTATCTCCATAATTGACTCTGGGAGTGGAAGGGTTAAAATATAATTAATCATTCATGTAAGAAGTGCAAAGAAATGAATGACTTGTATAGTTCACTTGTATATTACATACATCTCATGACGCTTTATATACACTTATCGGACATCAACTTATGAAGGCGCTTCAGGTAGCCACTATCGGTCCAATGATGATCTCATCCATGAACAATTTATGAACAATGTATGACACTGAGTCTGGTTGCAGCGAGGGTTTCTTTGGGTCCCCGTAGTTCTTTTATGTCCCCATTGGAGATGGCCGGGATTCGAGCCCGCGACCTCCCGCCCTGCAGACTGGCGCTCTAACAAGTAAACTAACCAGGCGGCAGATATAATGTGTGGCATCAACAAACCTTCCTTTCTTAAACTTCGTTCCCAGTTCCACCTCGCCATGTTCTCCATTCTCACCAATCAGCTTTAAGAAAACGCGGGCATTAGTCCCGGATTTAGATTCAGTCCCAGTAGTGACGTCCACGTAATACAACGTGCCTGATTCAAATAAAACATAACAGATTGTCAAATATGGTAAGAGAAATGGGTGGGTGAGGAGGGGGAAGTCAAATGCTCTTTGTGTAGGCTTAAGTGAAAAATCCTGACGTCACGTGAAGAACACCTCCCCGTCTTCTCAGCTTGGTCGCGTAGAATATCACGATGATTCTGCTGTTTTTCTTCGACTTAGCGCCTGTGCGTATTAACAACATTGACAGGAACATAACAAGTGATTTTCTCGAAGGGAGAATAAACCATAACAATTTGTAAAGATTGTTCTCAAACACAAGCGTTAGTGAAAACCGAGAACAAAATGACCAATGCGTTCAAGATGGAATCTGTATCCATCCTACCCATCTGCAGCCAAAAACTCTGTTTTAAAGTTTCAATATATGCACTAATACAGTGACTGTTTTTTGGCTTTTCATAAAAATACTTAAAATTGGTAAACATAGCACCTGTTAATAAACCAGATATCTAATTTAATTTTTTATATATTTTTTTAAGACTTTTCAACAGTCATCAATTAAAATTGCGAGTAGTTAGAGCGTCGACGGTGCATTGAAAAACGCAGAGGGAAAATAAGAATACGGCGTGTACTTACTGTCACTTGGAAACTCGCACTTGGACATCAAAGTTTTAACTTCAGCATGCATAAGAGCAGTTGTAAAAATGTAAAACTCGTCCATGGCGCCAGAGAAAAATTCTGCATCATTTCCAGTAAATTTGCCGACAGTCACTGGAGTACTCCAAGGCACATGCGCCTGTTTGACGACGCTCTTTGTTGTGGTTAGAATCTTTTCACTGCCAACAAATATTTTCACTTTACCAAGGCCCCCATTGTAAACAACTGCCAAGTGTGTCCAGATACCTTCAGAAAATTAAAATTAAATGTAATGGCAACAGGCCTGAAAGGTGTTCAATTCGGTCCATAATCAATGGAAAGATTTACAAAAAATTGTCCACCGCGTGGCAACAACAATCTGATTTGATTATTCACGAGCATAATGGCAGACGGAATTGAACGACAGGAAGTTCTGTTACCGGTTAATCAGGAGAATAGAAATATGTTAAAGCGTTATCGAGTTTTTGATTTAATAATTCTTGAAGAAATTCAAAGCAAAACTTCACCAAATTTCATGGTCATTTAAGTACCACAAATGCAAACTTTCTTTACAGTAATGTTTTCCTTTTTTCATAAATTTGTTAATGAGGTTGAGAAATATGTTAAATATTTTCGCAATGAATCAATATTTTGACAATGTGACAACGGAAGGGCATGTCGACACTATACTATATTACAAATATTAAGCTATACTGACCTGCAGGTATCGCAGGCTCGGTAGTGATGTCAAAAACAACCTTCCTGTCAGCAGTCGAATGCAGCCAATGAACAACCGCGTTTGGTAAACCAACAGATTTAACACTGAGATGATGTGTACCCTTATTTCCAACACTTCCATATATGGTATTCACACGGTCATTGCTTAAAAGACGAATCCACACCGAGATAGTCATTGCATCGTTGCTTTCAGCATCAAGTTTGTTTCCATCCAGCTCTACATACTCCTGCCCTTTAACCAACTCGATGCCCTTTTGACATTTAGGACTGTATGTATTCTGCACGGGTTGTCCCACAAGTTTCCCGTCAATGCCTTTGGCAGAGCTGCCGATAATTTGCTGGGCTTGGATGTTATCAAATGTTAAGTGAACTGCTGGGCCAGAGTCTGGAAGTGAAGAAATAAAGTGATTCAAATTAGATACAAACGCTGTTCAATTTACTTTTAACGCCTCTCTCAAAAACACAATCATTAAATATGCAGAAGAACTCAACGAACCTACTTCACCAAAAGATCATGGCAAAAACGTGGATGACATTTGCTTATATAGTATTTTAACTCGTCACCAGGCACCCAGTTTGACCCTACAATCATAGCAAAAAGGTCATTTTTTAAAAGGAAAATCAAAATTTCGCGCATTTCTGAGTTACTTTTCTGAAATCCACACTCGGATTCCAGTACTATGGTCATTATTCTATCTTGAAACGTTTAAATATTTTAAAAACTTTAAAAAAAAGTACCGTCACTTTCACCTTGAAGTGAGCAATTTCGTATAAAGGCTTGTATGGAGTTCGACCGCGCGGTAATCGCTTTAAGCGTTCTATCCTGTTCTAACTCGTTTTAACAGGCGCAATGTCAACATCCACACTCGGTTTTGGAAAAACTGGAATCTAGTAAACATTTTGGTGGGAAATGTACTTTGGTTCGAGCGAGAAAACCTCCGTCATTTTGCACTTTTCAGCCGCACGATGTTCGACTGAGTGCATTTTGGCTTCTTTTGGTCGGCATCGTGTTAAGTTTGCTTGCTAGTCTGTCAGTGCATGGCCTAGCGGTGAGAACGAGGGAAATCAGAAGGAAAGCGGAAATCACGGCTACATAAAGGAAACCTCGCGCTTCAAGGTTACATAAACAAGTAAGATAGTACTGATATCGGAAACCCACACATTAGTTATGCATACCGTTCTTAAAACTAAAACAAAAGCCAAAACAAAAGAAATCCAAAAGCAAAACAATAGCGCTAAAATAGCAATTTTTCTGTTTGAGAATCTGTTTGAGAATCTGAGGGCGGTATGAACAAATCGAACAACTATTTCGTGAAACAATTCTTGACTGCTGCTGATTATTGAACTACCAGAAAATGAATTGTTGCCTCTTGCGTAATTCACAGGGACTTTTCATCTTTTCAGTTATTGTCTTCATTAGGAGTACGAAAAACGCAAAGACTGAATTCATCAACTTACCCCCTGTTGGATAGTCACATTTTCCCATCAATTTCTTCACATTGGACTCATCTCGTACAGCTTCGAAAATATAAAAATCGTCCAGGTAACCCTGAAGGTGCATTCCTGTGTCTCCACCTGCGGCATCCAGGTACTTCCCTATGACCATTTTCTGGCCCCATGATATTTGTTTCACTTTGGCAACTGTATCCGTGGTTAGAATCTTTACACCGTTGACAAATATTTTCAGTTTTGCTTTGCCTCCGTCGTAAGCAGCGCCAATGTGGGTCCAGACCCCTAGAAATTTGTGACGAGCGAGATTAGATAACACGCTGCTGATGGATCGGAACAGACTGATATTACGATAAAAGGAATTTGGATGGTATATTAGTAGAGATTTGTCTATGTACATCGACCGTTCGAAGGATCGAATTGATGTTAACCCTCGGACGTACACGCAAACTTATACCCCCACCGTGGTACAAGGGAGGTGGGGAGGGGGGTTGTTGCAACCCCCCTCCCTTGGATTTTCGCGATGTGGCAATATTTCGGAAATATTGTAGAGGAGCTCTCGCGGGCCGAAGGCCCGCTGCGGAGCCCCATACTCATAGAACCTATGCCCGTCGTTTTTCATGATCATGGCTAGCGGAATGTTTCGCGGGCGCGTATGACGTCGCAAAACATGCGCGTATGACGCCACACAACATCCGCGATCTTACCAATTTTGATAGCAAAGCGAGGCTTTGTTTTTCGCGCGGCTACACAACCGTCAGCTCGGTAAACACTTCTAGTTGGATCTTGCGCTGTGTTTATCGGAGAAGTAAAGTCGTTATTCCCATGCGTTTTTCGCGGTTTGCTACTCAAGACAGGGATACTAATTAAGAGATACTCAGAAGCCGCTTTAGTGGAAAAAGAAGAGCTTTCAGGGATAAAATCTTGCTTCGAGGAACTTCATACGTTTTTATCAATGCGCTAGCAATGCGGGGAGATGTTTGTTTTTATTACGGATTTCAGAACCAAAGCAGCGGAGATTTAAATAATTTCCAAGCCGTAGAGGGACTTAACGATAAAACAGGTTACATTTTTCGAGGGGAATTTATGTTGATATCAATCTGTGATTGACGTTTTCTTTGTGTTCTTGTTAGTTGTGGAGAATTGTTTATAAAACGTGCTTAAATTCAGTTGTATTGATTTCTTGAATTTCATCGAAGACAGCTCGAACTCGATGCGCTATAAATCGTACGCGTTTTGCTTTAAAACATAAACTTACCGAGATTTGAATAAAATTTTTCAATAGAAGATTGCGTTGTCCATTTTCATGTGTTTGTTCATTCATTACATGGGTTGAAAAGCGATTTAATGTAAACAAAACAAGTATTTAAATTAGTTTCTCAGGCAATTTTTGATACGCAACAGGTGTATTTTATTCGGAAATTAGTCAAACTGGTTATTCTAGACCGAGAAAACTAATAACAAATATTGTTTGCTAGAGTTGCAAAATAACATACAATTAAACATTTTGATGCTTTTGGTAGCATTTTATATGTTTTTTCACTGAAAAAAGGTAAAAACACGCATTTTTATTAAAAAATGGCTTGACTTATGACATCATATCTTGTTTCCATAGCAACCAGTTAAGCGAACTGCTACTGTAAACGACATGTGGTAATCTTAAATGGTCTTGAAAATATGTTGGGAGGGGGGGGGGGGGAGGGGGAAGTTGTACGATCGAGGGTTAAATTGTGTTCGTACAATGACCCACAATCAATCCTTCACCCGGTAAACATGTTAACCATTAGGTTAACTATTATGTCAATCATTATGTCAATCAGTATGTCAAACAGTTTGTCAATAAGCATGTCAGTCAGTTTGTCAATCAGTATGTCAAACAGTATGTCAACTAGTATGTCAATCAGTATGTCAATCCGTATTTCAGCCAGTATGTTTATTTAGATGTCAATCAGTGTGTCAATCAGTATGTCAGTCAGGATGTCAGTCAACATGTCAATCAGTATGTCAATCAGGATATCAGTCAATATGTCAATCAGTATGTCAATCAAAGTATATCAGTCAAAGTGACAATGTGGCAAATGAAAATAAAGTTGTGTTTCTTTCTCCTGCTATGTTTTCATCCTTTATTTCTTCTAGATTTATTTATTTGTTTGTTTTTATTTGCATTAATTTAATCTCTTGTGTGTCTTTTAAACTCGTGGGAAATCCAAACTAAACTGATCAATAAAACTCCAGCTCTTTCTAGGTTCTTACCTGTAGTAATTACTGCCTCAGTTTGTACGTTAAAAACATTCCCTGTGCCGCCTTCGAGTGCGTACATCCAGCGGATATGCCCATTTGGAGAACCGTCCTTCCCATTCACCTCCAGTCGCTGAGCAATGCCACCGCCCATACATGCATAAATTATATTTGGCTGATTCAAACTTTCGATTTTTATCCAAGTTACCACGCTCATTTCGTTCTTGACCAGGCTACTCAGCTTAATGGTGTTTACAGAAAGGGCGCCATTTTCAAAATGAAGACCAATTCCACATACGGGACCTAGCTGTTGCATGGTCACCTGACCCTCAAGTACACCGTCATTGCCTTTTCCCGAATCGTCCATGACATTTATCCCGTTTACATTGCTGAAGCTAAAATGAAGTATGGGTTCTAAAAGGAAGGTAAAACATACACAAAACCATCAGTTATATCGAAAAGCGTACTGTACAGGCCCTGTTATGCGAGTGTTAGGTACTTTTCCTTATGAGCAGCACAGGTATATGTGGTACAAAGGAACCGTTTTTAACTAAATGTGCTGTTACATGAGGCAATTCTTGCGACTTGAAAAGCAACACTGACGAAAACATTGCGAGACAAGTTGCAAATTACATGTTGCACGCGTGCAAATTACCTCGTAACGATGCGAAAAGTATAGAAGTGTTCAACCATAGCCAGCCCAAGCTCAGTATGTCAGAAGCGTTCAACCACAGGTAGCCCAAGCTCAATGTGAGAAGTGTTCAACCACAGGCAGCCCAATCTCAGTATGTGAGAAGTGTTCAACGTTTTCTGCAACTCACACAGCAATTTTCCGTTGCGAGACAAGTTACGAAGAGAAGTGTTACACGTGTTATTCCATCCGCAAATTGTCTCGTAACGGCTCTCGTCAGCGTTGCGTTGCAATTTGCAGGAAACAAATTGCCCCTTGTAACAGCAACTTAAATTGGGCGTTAGGAATCGATTTTGAACATGCTTTTTGGTCTGAAATTGAGTAAGTTTGCAAGTTGTAGATAGGAGCAAAGTAAAGTAGACTAAAGTATTTTCAAGGGGACACTCCCATCTTAAGACATAATTTTTTTAAATTTTAAAATGAAACTGATCATTGTCATAAATAATAATAATAATAATAATAATAATACTAATAATAATAATAATCATAATTTTAATCTTAAGACATAATATAATAATAATAAAAATAATCTTTATTAACAAATTCTCAAAACAATTTTACAATGTTTATAATGTTTACAAAATATTTAAAACCCTATTAAGTTATATAATAATAATAATAGTAATATAATAATAATAACAATATTAATAATAATAATAATAATATGATGATAATAATAATAATAATTTTTTAAATAACAGAACAAGATGTTTATTAACAATTAAAATAACTATTTACAATACATTAAAATTCTAATACGATAAGATAAGATAATAAGATAAGATAATAAGATAAGATAAGATAAGATAATAAGATAATAAGATAATAAGATAATAAGATAATAAGATAATAAGATAATAATAAAATAATAATTATAATAATAATAATAACAATAATAATAATAATAATAATAATGATAATAATAATAATCAGTTGCAGTCGATCGGCCAGATGAGATGTAATATAGGCTAGATATATCTTTTTAAATGTACATATTTTACTGTATTAGAATTTTAATGTATTGTAAAAAGAAATATAATAATAGTAATAATAATAATAATAATAATAATAATAATAATAATCAACAAATAATTTTATTAATAATAATAATAATAATAATAATATTTTTTTATAATGAGCAAATAATTTTATTAACAATTAGAATAACTATTTACAATACATTAAAATTCTAATACGGTAAAATTTGTACATTTAAAAAGGTATATCTAGCCTATATTACATTTCATCTGGCCGATCGACTGCAACTGCAACACTGTAAATCCTTGGCAACCTAGGTCCTGGGTGCCCTAACAGAACTTATGTCTGGTTATGTTGACTTATAAATGCAACAAAACCTCATCTTACTAAGAAAAATCACGAAAAATTACAAAAGAAAATTACAAAAAAGAAAGAAAAATAAAAAAGCATATAAATAAAATAATAATAATAATAATATAAAGGTTCTTCTAATGTCCATTCCTAGCCCCAATGCGCCTTTCATGATTAACAGTCCAATGTGTCTACAAACTAAACGAAGACTGATAAAAATATTTCTTTAAAATGTTTTCAGGTCGGTTTTAAATGTGTAACAGTCTCTGCACTTTTAATATAATAGCGGAGCACTTGCCAGGCCGAAGGCCTGGCTGCGCAGCTCCATACTCATAGAACCGATGCTCTTCATTTTTCATGATCATGGCTAGCGGAATGTTTCGCGGGCGCGCGTGTGCCCGACGCCGCCCTCCGCCGTCGCGCAGGACTAGCTTGCCTTCGCGCAGGACTAGGTCGCGGGCGCGTATGACGTCGGAAAACATGCGCGTACGACGTCATGTTGAAACCAAAGCGAGGCTTTGTTTTTCGCGCGGTGACACGGCCGAATGTCACGTCAGCTAGAAAAACACTTTGATGTTTTACTGTGAATTTACTAAGCGGAGAAAACCGTTTAAATTAAAGGCGTTATTTCCCTGAATATTTCGCGGTTTGCTACTCAAGACAAGGATACTAATTAAGGGATACTCAGAAGCCGCTTTAGTGTAAAAAGACGAGCTTTCAGGGATAAAATCTTGTTACTCATGCGCGCAGCGCAATGAGTTATAAAATGCCCTCCGTTTTTCTTTTTTGTGTCACGATTTTGCATGCAAATTAATGCACACATATTTTAATTTGTACATTTCCGGTTCATGGCTTTGCCCTTTACACTTCCGGTTTAGCGACTTCCGGCAAAACATCGTTACTGAAGCGTCACAATAGCGTCTCCTTCGACCCTGCTCACATCGGTAATGTTCACGTCAGGTATATATTATTGTCACAAGAATGACTGGTTTCATTGTGGTACAGGCTTCTTTTATAAAACATTCAGTAGTAATGTGGTTTGCAGGTACGATGACTGAATGAAAGGAGTAACTCTTCTCCATGTCGGACGTCTTATCTTGTTTAAAATGTTAAAATATAAATTGCTTCTTTTCTTATGGTACTTTGAAAAATAAGACAAATGTTTTTTACGCATGCGCATGACAAACATTTTCCGTTATTTGGTCTTATTGTTGTATAAGTCAGTCCTGTATTTCTCCCATCGAGGTGAACGTTGCTTTTATACACAGCAAACAACTTGAGGCCGAATTTGTCGCGATTCTGAAAAACTGAGAGCTATTTTTAATCAGAGTTCTTCCAAGGCAAAAATGCCAAACATCGATCTCTCGCACTGGTAAGCATATTGTCAATTTATTCTCCTTTTTCCCGCCGATTCTTTACAGTGCCTGTGTCAGAGCAGTCCTCGCAGCCTGTGGTGAGTAATTTCAAGACTTTTAAAGAAAGAACAATAGAAACACACGGCAAAACAGCGTCGTTACTTCAGCCCATCAGATTTTATAAAAAAAGATTGGACTTCTGTGGATTATGGACTATGGAATGCGTGTCATATTAATGTCGATTTTTACTGACTTTATTGCTTTTTGTGGTTACTAGGTTACTAGTAACCACTATGTTGTCACCTGTGTAAGTAAGTCCGACTCTCAAGAAAATTAAGGCATGGACCGCCAGTTATTTCGCCCAAAAAGTGAGGGGGTGGTCTATCTTCTGAGGATTAAGCTACACAAACGTTAAACTTTGACAAATTAATATGTCTGACAAAGTTGTCATATTGACATCTATGACGTATGCAAATTAAGTCACGTGACCAAACAGGGCTATTTTTAGCTCAAAATTCTTTTAAGCAAAATGGCACCAGTTTTGCTTATTCTCCGGAAGCTGTCTTTGGAATTATAATGTTTTGCCTGTTAGGTACATTATTTCTGTGCCCGGACTTTTAAAGATAATCAAAATAAAAGCCTGAAAAATCAAATTACTTGTTTGAGGGGACTGGGAACTAGTAAAAAAATGTCGTTTATTTTCAAAATTAATAAAATATTTCAAAAGGTCCGGGCACAGATCCTTTGTTGCTTACTTTGGAAACCATTTAGGAGCAGTAAAAATAGATAACTATTGGTATAAACTGGTGCCGTTTTTGTTTAAAGATTTCTAAAGACTTTTTGGCCGTAATAAGTCACGTGACCTAATTTGCATAACATTTACATGTAAAAATGACCGTAATTGCAAACTCATTTAGCCTTCCAAAGTTTTACGCTGTTACAAATAAAGCCTCAGAAGATAGACCACCCCCTCACTTTTTGGGCGAAATAACTGGCGAGCCATGCCTTAATTTACCTGAGCTTTCCGAAGAGCAAGGTTGCGCCGAGTTCACACGATTGCTGTACAATGAAACAGTTTGATAGCTTCGGATTGGACGACTCGATTGTCAAGGCAGTTCTGTTTGTACGTGCGCGCTTTGGATCCGTGGGAAAGGTAAATGGCGCTTTCTCGTTCTTTTTACTACTTTACCAAGCACAGGTTTCACCAAATGTGGCCAAGTGTTGTTTTCAAAGATTATTTTTAGGTGTTTTCGTGGTTTGGAAAATGGTTTAGTGAAAAATCGAGCTGTGAATCGAAGTGTTTGTTTGCAGACCATGAGCTATCCGAACTCATGATTCAAACGCCGCCAGCATTTCATTTCTGTTCATTTGACCATTCAGAACTGCTTTTTTGATTAGCGAAAGCATTATGCGAATCATTTTTCCGGATAAGATTGGCACTCTATTACACAGGAAAAGTTGGCAATTTTAGAAAGCATAAAAAGAATAAGTTGTTGAATTGAATTATTTTGTGATGTTTATTTATATTTTCGCAGACGCTGGCCGGTTCCACGCAGTAATTAGAATCAATACAATAAATCGCCAAGACTTCCAGAAGCAGAAAATCACTGAATTATGAAAAGTGTTTGACTCTTTTAATCAAAGGAAAGACATTTTCATTCAAGGAAATATGAGTTTCATTCAAAAGTTTCGACCTTTTATAGAAAATGGATTTTGGATTCAGTGGTCATATGAAAACAGCTTGCTATATCAAATTACCGTTTCTCATGAAATTTGCATAAATCAAAACTGTATTTGCGACAACACTTTAAACAAACTGTGAAGCCTGGAAAAAACGTAATATAGATGGCAAAATCAAAGCATTTTTTAAAGAACCAGCTTTAAGTTATGGAAACATTTCATTTCGATTTGGTCTTAAAATCACGGAGAGATTTTAGTGAATGCGTCACGCAACGTTTATTTACAAAATGTTTGACCAATTCATAGCAATTATCACCAAAGATTTGAATCCTGAATGTAATTTCTTATTTATTTAGGGCCTACAAAAAGTTAATGGCAATCCGGGCAGGAGGTGGTATCTGGGTTAAAAATCAAGGTGCGAGGGTGGGTCGGCCTGGCCGGGAAATCCGGGCGGGGGTGGCCGGAGGGGGGTAAAAAAATATTGCATCCGGGGAGGGGGGAGGGGTTCTGGAATAACCCAGTTTACACCGGTTGCATGCGATTTAGTAACACAGGAAAACTAAGTCTTTATATCGATTATCAATTTTCTTTTTACAGCATGTGGGCCACATGCTGTAAGTAGTCTTTTAAAATGTAACAGAAATAATTCACGGCTTGAAAAGTAATAGACGAGTGTGGATTTGATCGGGAATCAATAAATTAAATATTGAAAGCGAGCACAGAAAAATTGGTAACTTCAATCAACGCGTCTTAGAGTCTCATGCGCATGAGTATAGGCTAAGTGTAGCCTCTTGTTTTTTATCAATGCGGGAGATCTTTGTTTTCTACGGATTTCAGAACCAGAAGCGGAGATTTGAATTTCCAAGCAAGCGAGGGACTAAAGGTAAAACAGATTACTGTTTGCGATGAGAATTTATGTTGATATCAATCTGTGAGTGACTTTTTATTGGTGTTATTGTTAGTTTTGGAGAATTGATTTTAAAACGTGCTTGAATTCAGTTGTATCGATCTCTTGAATTTCATCGAAGAAAGCTTGAACTCGATGAGCTATAATTAAGCTTAAATGGTACGCGTTTTGCTTTTAAACGTAAACTAATGGAGATTTCAATACATTTTTTCGAAAGAAGATTGTGTTGTCCATTTTTATGTGTTTGTTCATTCATTAGATGGATTTAAAAGCGATTTTATATAAACAAAACAAGACTGATTTTATAGTACAGTTCCATCTTCACTCGCATCGCCTTATGCAAATATGTTTGTGTATTTTTGCAATTTCTGATTTTCAAATTAGTTTCTCGAGCAATTTTTGACAAACAAAAACTGTATTTTATTCGGAAAGTAGTGGTACTAGTTATTCCAGACAGAGAAAAGTTGTTTTTGTGAACTTTTGTACGGTCTATAAAAATGTACTGTGCAGACGGTCGCGTAATACTGTTTTTGAGAATTGCTAAAATTGAAAATAGCCCGTTCGTCAATCCTAATTCTTGTGCTTCCAACCTTTCACCTTAGTTAAGCTTGTTCAAAGTGCGACGCTGTTAGGCTTGGGCTATCTATATATATTAGTTTCTGCACTTTTAATATACTATGGAATAGAGTCCCATAATTGAGGTGCTGAGATGGAAAAATGACGACCTCCACATGTCTTTAAAAGGAGTTGCTCCGAAGAAAAAGGAGGAAGTGCTGGGTCTCCTGTGACGATCCATTCTCTACTGTTAAAAGCATATCTCCCAAGGATACTGCTGGACGACGTTATGGGCAGTGCCCGATTCCAAGCCTATGTTGCTTATTTGCGAATTGTTACTCTTTTGATACCCATCAGAGATGATGCATTCCATTATTTCTCTTAAAGGAAACCTTCATTGTTATAGCAAATTGACATTAAATTGTTGGAAATGAAGCCTAAATTTCAATTATTTTAATGAAAGTGGAAAATATTAACATATTTTTTGTGTACAATAAACTTGGAGATGTATATCGCCTATTTTCACTTTTAAATTTCCAAGTCGCTGTCATTTTGAATATTTATGACGTCATACGGTTGCCCAATTGTTACATACAAAGGACGGTCGATTCTTAACAATAGTCTCAACCACATGACGTCATAAAAATTTCACAATGGCGGTGCGCGGACAGTTCAAGAGGGGAAATATCCAATTTATATGTACACTAAAATTTTCTTTCTATTATTTTGTAAAATAAATAAAATTTAGACCTTATTTCCAAAGATTTAAAAACAGAGTTTCCTTTAAATCCCTATTTTTCTGTAAGAAAAATTCAGGGTTAATACAATTCGAAGATTGAAATTTAAATTCTACCCTTGTTCTCTGAAAACATTGATAAACTCGGTAAAGCATTTTGTGTCAGTGCATGCACTTCATTTGCAAGATTTGTGGTATTTTCATGCAAGGGGACACTTAGATGCTGGAACAACAAGAACACAGCTCATTATTCGTGCATATAAAAAAAAGAGAGTTAACATACAAAACGTTAGTCAATTAGTCATTAAATTAATCAATACTTCAGCACTGTCTATATAAGAATATAACCTATCAAATTAATCAATTAGTAGCCTGTGAACAGGCTTCTTTTTGGGGAATTGGGTTAGGTTAAAATCGGCGAGCGAAGCGAGGACTGGGGAAGAGGGAAGGGGGCGAAGCCTGTGGACTCGCCTTTGATGCCGCCGTTCTATGATACCAGAATCTGATATCATGAGCTGATTGGTCAGATCACTTCTTGTTGACAGGCATGCGGTGATAGAGGACACATGTTGACATCTCAAATGCCTGGCACCCTAAATTTGCATAATTATTCCATTCGCTGGTTCAAATGATAAACAAACATGACGACTCGTCGCATGCAATTTTCAGATCTCGATTTTGAGAAAGCTTTGGGCGATTCGTTGCGAAATGTTTCGCTTATACCTTGACTTAAAGAAGAGCAAAAGCTGTGTCTAAAGTCTGTGACAAAAAAGCAAGATGTTTCTGGAATTTTGCCGACTGGATTTACAAAACAGCAACCATGCTGCAGATTATCTGTTGGATGCCAAATCAAACGCTATTACAAAACAACGGGGGCTTATCCTAGCTCCACTGGGACACACTACTCAACTACAGAACTTTAATACTAAGGAGCTAAAAATTATTGCAATAATTCATGATTTCATTGCAGTGGAATTATAGACTACGGCTTTTTGAGACTCGGATCTAAGATGCCTATTACCGCGTGGCCGGAAACACTATAATCCGCCGAGATCAAAAGATCAATATCATCGAAGAGAACAAATTCATAACTGTGTTCTAAACGTGCAATTCTCTCTGAAGTCTTGCTGGGAAAGCTTTATATTTTAGGTTTTTTTTAAAATACTTTTTTGCGAAGACTGGGAGTCGTGTTTAGCCTGTCTATTTTTATACTACTACCGATGCATTCAACCGAATTAAAACATGACAGATTGTTGACATTTTAATTAACTTGTTGCTAATTATCCAACAGGATAATTACTAGGGGGCGGAACGGCGGCATCAAAGGCGAGTCCACAGGCTTCGCCGCCCCTTCCCTCTTCCCCAGTCCGCGCTTGGCTCGCTTCGCTCGCCGATTTTAACCTAACCAAATTCCCCTAAAAGAAGCCTGTTCACAGGCTAATCAATTAGTCAGTCAGTCATCACAAGCCAGAGGGTCGATTTTATTGCACGCATTAGGAGTCCATATTCGCCTTGGAAATTCACGCATTTGAATAAATCTTTATTACTTTTCACACATTCCTTTTCGCACCCAATAATCCCCATCTGTCTAAAGTTATCGTTTCCTGTGGTCAAAAACAGACTTAAAACACTATTTATAGGTATTGTAGTTAATACTCAGCAAAAATAAAGCGGATCTCTTTGCGGCAGACTAGACATAAATTTCGAAACCATGGGTAATAATATTTTGCTGCGTATCTTAAGCCCTGTTTAGCAATGGGTTTGTCGATGTTTATCGCGTTTTATCGCCATTCTTGGGTTCCAATTGACTTGATTTGCTCTTATTGGTCGC
The DNA here is from genome assembly GCA_022457155.1 of Cladopsammia gracilis. Lineage (NCBI taxonomy): Eukaryota > Metazoa > Cnidaria > Anthozoa > Scleractinia > Dendrophylliidae > Cladopsammia > Cladopsammia gracilis. Next base: position 128,983 of record JAJGOT010000584.1, read on the forward strand.
TTGTGCGTCGATCCATCCGGTGAAACTGTCTTTGCTTTGTTTCGCAAAGAAATGCAATGCAGATGGCCAGGATGGAAATGGATTGCAACTTGAAAAAATTCGGCTGATTGTTTTTTTAGTTATATCGCTTCTGTCTTAAAAATTTACTAAAACACTGATTATGGTCTTCAATTTATATCTTCCTCTTAGTGTTCTATAAGCATTTCGTGTGTGACAAAGGTACTTAGTTTTAATTTGAGGCAGCTTTGACCTAAAAAACCTAAAATCGCGATGATATAGGTCCTTTACACTAAACTTAAGATAAGACAAGATAACAAGCTAAGATAAGATAATAACTTTATTTAAACTGATAAGACTAATCTGTAATTCTAAATATTAACTGGTGATCAGTATATAAATGAACAATATCTAAACTATAACAATGTTAGCCTGTTCCAGGCTTCGAGTTAGTGGGGAACGCGCGAAGTAAAAATCAAAGGCTCCTTAGAGCCAACTGCTATACCGCGTAACGCAATATTGCGGTAAGCTTATGTTTTCACTCTGTCACAGTTCAATATTTTTTTTTAAATTAAACGTAAGGATTTTTGACAAAGGCAAAAAGAAAAATACCGTACATCACTTTCATAATGTTCAGTCCGAAGATGAAAGAAAAAAAGCAAAAAAAAAAAAAAGAACAGCCCGAGCGAAATTTGAACCTGGGCCTTTCAGTTGTAAGTCCGCGCTTCACACCACTCGACCACCGCGACCACTGACTTGAAACACGATAAATGTTATTACTTGAATGTAGATAACCATCAACGCGCGTGTCTCAGTTGAAAATTCCTTTTAGATCGATTTTGACGTTGCATTAAAGACTCCAAATGCGAAACATCTTTAAGCTTATTGTTGTTTATATTCGTTTACACCAATTTAGTTGTTGTTCTTGTTCTTGTTCGCTGTTCTTGTTACAAAACGCATTCGTAACAAAGCATTACGTCACTAAGTTTACAGCTGATGGAAGGAGTGAGCGAGTGACTCATTTGCATATCTGTCGTCGTTACCGATAACCCGTTCATTACGCATGCGCGTATATTCACGGGTTAAAAAAGGAAGAAAAATCGAAGGGAAACTGGAGAGAGGGCGGGCGGCGGAGCCTGTAAACATTTCTTCAAAAAGCAATTTCCGGTATACCAGCTCCTGGTATACCCTCTGATTGGTCCGTTTTGACGGGTAATGTCAACACCTCGCTATGCACATTATTCTTGTCAATCATAACTTTGACGTACGCGGTCCTCGCGCGTGATAAAGAGGAATCAAAGTTATGTAATATTTTGGACGAATGTCTGCGCGATTTTCCTAATAAAGAAGCGCTTAGGAAAGAGCAATAAGAATGCCTTGTAAACTTGGCGGCGCGTGATAAAGATGTCTTCGCGATTCTGCAGACCGGTTTCGGGGAAAGCTTGATATTTCAGCTCTTTCCACGCCTGGCGAAAGCAGCTCTGGCAGAGAAATCGACGATAATAGTCGTTGTTATAAAAGGTGACATGCCTAACACAAATCCTGCTCGTCGCTAAAAGCATTTTAGCCCAGCTTTAGAATAGGTCTATCCCAAGTACATGCCTGAGAGATTTTTCTCTTTGTATCAAAGTAAAGATATAACAGGCCTGTTGTTCTAAATGTTGTCGTTTCTTTGATCTTAGGAAAAAATCTCTAGCTTTCCAGGGCCGTTTATAATATTTAGTTAGTTGCTCGCTCTTGGCATGACAATGAAGGTTTTTTGGCTCAGTTTGAAAGGGTTGCAAGATCAGTAGTAGCCGCTTAAGTAGGAAGTATTCGCTGCTTAGGATCAGTTCATTTAATGTGAGCACAAGTCTGCGGTTAGCATAACTCGGAGATAGTTTTTCTTCATCATGGCTAATAGAGTCTAATATCCAAGTGCAATGCGATAGTTACGGTTTATATTGGAATAGTGGCATCTTGCAATTGTTTTTGGCCACTCAGAGTTCATTCTGCGTTTAAGTTGACGTGTTTCTCGCAGCTAGGCAGTACCTCCATTGTCAGACGTATGACGCTATTGCATCCGGTTTGAAATATTTGAATCTCCAGCATGTTAGCTGATTCATAATTCTTACGGATGCAAGTGGTTACTTTTCGATGTTCTTTAAGCAAGACTCGAGTTTCGGTTCCTTGGTGAACCTCATCAGTTGCTCCCATGCAGAAGGGTCTCGTAGAATGATTTGACGTTGCAGAATGTTAGCGACTTATGAACACTTGGGGAGGATCAAATGTTCTATCTTTTCATTGGCTTGTTTATAGTTAAGCCAATAACCTTGGTTCCTCTACATGCTAAGTTTTTCCTACAAAATCTGCAGCACTTTGAAGGGAGGATTTCGAGATTCGAGGACAGTATTTTCTTCGGCGTACGCGTCTTGCAAGAAATGCGGATTTTCTCGCGTTTTTGCACATGCTTTTGCGCGAAATACTCGCGCGAGAAATCCGAGAACTATTTCCGTTAATTGACATTTTGACAAAACTTGTCAAAAGAGGGCGGAAGAGCGTCGGTAAAGAAATATTTACAGGCTCCGCCGCCCGCCCCCTCCCCAGTTCCCCCGCGATTTTTCCTTTTTTTTTTTTTACTTCGCGCCTTCCCCACTATCTCGGAGCCTGGAACAGGCTATGACAATGTTTAAATTCCTAAACAAAATATTATAATAAGAATACTGGATAAATACGTTAAAAAAATGCGTTAACAAATACGAGTGTTATCTACAACCAAACTAAGCATTTGTTTTACTCAAGTTATGAATTCTGATCACGTAAGTACAGATTCTTCACAAACCTTCAGCAGAACCAATCACATCCGACTGCGAAATCTCATTTCGGCTGTTCGTTGTCTCTCGGTCGGAGCCTGAGTGTGAGGCGTAAATAAACTGAGGGCCCGGTGATTTAGGCATGATCATTGCTTGTTGTGGAACATGTTGCTGAGGGGCTCTGTTATAGTAGTTATTGTAGTACATCGGTGATTGTGGCTGGGGGACACCCATATTAGCGCCCATATAGGGGGACGGTGGATACTGAGGAAACTCATTGTAGAGGACTTGTGAAGACACTAAAATAATTATAATTAGTATTTTTGAGAGAACTGGTTCTGTTATCTCCCAGGTCTCTAAGTAAACCGAACCAAATTTCAAAGAATTACTGTCTGAAATTCTTTAGAAAGCTGACGACTAAAATGGAGTCCACCAAACACTGACTATTATCAGATCGTGTCAATATAAGCAACTTTATCACGTTAGGCCCTTCCAATATAAGAAGTTGATTTTTTTTTTCAGTTTGATTAAAGAATGACGGACCCTTGTGGTAATGAGACAATAATATAATTGTTAACAAACGTTCGCTGCAATAAACGCAAACGGCAATAATCACGTTATTTTTTAGGTTATCATGAATTTTCCGCTGTTCCAAGCAATTGTCATTTAACCGCCAATAGTGCTGTTTTCGCTTTCATCGACAGCATGATTATTTATTTTACCATTTTATCACATTTACAAACCTAAAAGAACGGCGTTTCCAAACAAAAGATTTAACAAAGGAATTAGAAGGCGAAATTCACCCATCACGGCTGGTAAGTTGAGAGACCAGCGGAAGTTTATCTAAAATATAAAAGGAATGAAGAATATTGTTAAGATTGGATTTTCGTCATAGATCACCACACGGGAGAATATAGGGGAGGCGACCGCCCCCCCCCCCCCCCCCCACCCCCCACCCCCATCTTGCAAAAATATAAGTTCAGAAAGTCCGAAAATGTTTCTGGCTCTAGGATTTTAACTTCCCCCCCCCCCCCCCTCCCGGAACTTCACATGATCAAAATCAAATGCAAACATTATTAGGATGTATTAAAGGGACGCTGTTACGGATTCGCATGCGCGTACCAGGCTCACTTCCGGTCTACTTGAACACATTTGGCCGACATTATGGATCTTGGAATCGGTGGCAGAAAAGGCTCATTTTCAGCGTAATCTGCGATGATTTTCAAAAATCCAGACATGTTTTATGGTGAAAGGGAAATAGTTCTTTAACTATGGCTGAAAAATCGGATCGGATGGAGTTTTGGGACGCAAATCACCCCCGAGTGAAAGTCGGTCTTAAACCGAGTGTTGTACACGACACAAAATGATCCCGACGAACTGAATGATCCTCAAAAAGAAGTAAACACGACGCAAAATGATCCTTAAGGAATTATCTGAATGAAAAGGCATGACGTTTCAGTCCCGAAGATGCCAGAATTGCTAAAATAAAGTAAATTAAAGAAATGTTTACACGAATTGTTTGAAGCTAGTGTTCATGTATTTATTAATTTTGAACAATTTATTAAATAATTATAACTCATTTTTTAACGAATTTTCAAGAAACTTTCATAGTTCTAATTCAGATGTGTACTAAAATCGTGAAAATGGCATAATGTAACCGGTAGCAAATAAAATGTATTAAAGTTATCGCTTCCTGTAGTAGTATTAACATACGCAGTGTTCACATTACCGATTATTTCCGTCAATTCTAAAATCAATATTTGAATTGTGGGTACGAAAATCAGAAAAGTTTGAAGTGTAACTAGGACCGAATAAAATTCTCCGCTTCTATTTTATGAGAAGAAGTGGACATGAAGACCGTGAAATTAATTAATAACGAGAAATACAACAGCTAGGCGATTCAAAAACCTAAACCTGTTAACGTGTTGTAACGTTATAACCCGAACTATATTAAAAACATTGGAAAGAAGAAAACTGCATGTAATGTAAATCTAGATGTTTGTTTGCATGTTGTTTTAGGTAAATGAGCCAGTTGCGCCGTTTCACCTTTTTTCATCTGAAAACGTTTCTGTTGAGATTCAACTTAAAGCGTCGGGCGTTAAGCTATTCCTGCTCTCTTACCTGTTATTGTTATGAACAGTCAAATTAACGGAAACGAGATTTAACAATAACAGCGAATTTTCCTTAACCCTATGACTTCCAAGAGTGCCAGAAATAAAAATTTAAGAAAAATTCCAAATTTCAGTTTTTAATTAAAATTATTGAAAACAAATTATGCCATGCGAAAATACTGTTAAAGAGGTTTCATTTGAATGGAAAAGGACTAATCTAAAAATTACCTTATTCTGTTTTTCTTCTTTAGGCAATGGCGGATGACAGTTGATGACGCGGGATGACAGTTGATAACGGTTTTATCGCGCGCCGGTTATAACTGTTTAGATAAAGTAAGATTCATTAGAGCGCGCATATGAAAGACCTTCAGGTATCATTGTTACGGGTTGTCGATTTCTAAACAGGTTTCCTGTCAGTTTCAAGTGGATTTGAAACAATTTCGTGTGTTGATCGTGTTATATTTTAAAGCAAACTATGACTGCAACATTTAACTTAAGCGTTTCAATTTACATCCTAATTGCGAAAGATTATGCGATAACTCCCTTGAAAGTGGTCGAACTTGATACGAATGGCATACATTTTGATAAATAATTTAACTCTCATTCCAACAGGAAAACAAAAATTTATAATTCAATTTTTAACTGAACACTCAGAAGTGAAAAAAAATCCAAACAAAATAAGAAACTCTGTGAAAACTGAAAGAAACAAAACCAGTTCTGATTTTCTTTAGTCTGTTCACAGACTTTTCCTTTTGAGCCGAGCGCGCGAGCGAAGCGAGCGTGCGAGCGCGAGCGCGAAGCGCGTGAACGAGCCCGGAGGACGAGAAAAAAAAAAAAAAGAAAGTCTGTGGACTTCTTTTGAGAAAAGACGCTTTTTAGTCCCCTCCCCCATGTCAACACCTTCTCGTTATCACCTCCGCCTTGGCAATATTAATTAAATTGGACCAATGAAAATCGAGAATTTAATTTTGCATCAAAATACAAAACAGCGTGTGCGATGTCTGGCATGTGTTGGAGTATGTTGTCTCAGACAAATGCTTCGACAACGGAAAAAAAAAACGCAAAAAGAGGCTGAAAACCAAAGCAATGCCGACCGTCAGATTTCTGTAGGATATGTTCGTTTTCCATCCCTACAGAAACGGAAAATTTATTCCACGATACTGTCCGTCAAGGTGTTACCAGACTCAAGCTGGCGGACGTTTTGAGCGATATTGGGTTCGTTGTTTCAGAAAATGAAGAGAAACCAGTACCACAACATTACTTTCAGTTTGTTGCTGTTTTGCAGAAGAAAACAACTAATAAGTTAGACTTTTCCCGAAACCAGTGGGAAGAATGGCGACGACGTCCCTCTCCTCCCTCCCCTCGAGCAAGCTTAAAATAGCATCTTTCTGTTCTTCTTTAACTCATTGTCGACCGTGACTTTTTACCTTTTTGAGCGATTTTCTGCATATAAACGATCCATAGGATTTCGTGACTCCATATTTGGGGTTACCATGGAAAGTGCTGCTGTTCAAAAACACTGAAGGCTCGAGTTTACAAGAAACGTCATTCTTACGTAGTGTTTTTGCTTCGTTAAGCGATAAGAACAACTCACATATGTATGCGATTTTTGGTAAGTTTACAGCCATTTTTCATCTTTAGTAGCTGCCTGATGAGTATCATTAAGCGCGGTGAAGGTTGCTAAGAGTCCACTTTCTCAATGAAGAGAGTTGGGTATTGTACTTCGTTTAAAAATTTGAACTGGAAAAATGGCCGCCACAAAACGAAGCAGCTTTGGGACTCGACTCTGGATGAATTTCTCGACCTACCACGGCATATTATGGAAGAAGTGACCACTGAAGAACACAACAAGCGTGAAATTTCGGTGGTAGGTCTGAGTAGCGTTGGGCACGGCTAGCTCGCGGGCGCGTATGACGTCGCAAAACATGCGCGAATGACGCCACTCAACATCCGAGATGTTTGTTTTCATTACGGATTTCACAACCAAAGAAGCGGAGATTTAAAGAATTTCCAAGAAAGCGAGGGACTTAAAGGTAAAACAGATTACAACTGAAAATAACGACCTTCATTAACCTAGCCTCTTTTACCTGAGATCACAATTATAGTCTACCGAGGTTTCCTTAATGGCGGGGACTCCAATAATGGACGGCAGTTTTTTTGGTGTTGCAGAAGTTGCGATCACCAAATAACATAACACCACAAATAGCTAAAGTCAAAAAATATATACATGTCTGAAAAATAAATTGATAAATTTATATGTCTGGAAAATCCCAGACAATCGGAAATTTTGCTGTTCTCTATACCATCGCAGAAAGCTGGGACGTGTCAGGAAGATAGAAACGCTTCCGATTTTCCCGATTTGTCCCCGACCATCCCAGATGTCGGTGATGTCTACAATTGCGTGTTTAATATGGGACGGTCGGGAGACAGCGAAATCCCAGGGGGGTGCGCACCCCCCCGCCCTCCCTGAGATGACCTGCATCTTTCTAATATAACTAGTATTCTGTAAAGAAAAGAAAAATACTACTACGTGGTTTATTCATTCCTAAAAGGTGCACCCCCTCCTAAGAAAAATCCTGAATCCGCCCCTGTGTAGTGTGGTTCTAACGTTTGAGTCTGTTGACGAAATCCTATGGCGTGACCATTCAAATAAAACCTCTATGGAAGTACTTTTGCATGGTACCATTTGCTTTTCAATATTTTATAAACTTGAATTTGGGATTTTTCTCCAAATTTTGATTTTTTTACTTTTTTTTAGTGTCCACAATTAGCTAGTAAGCTAAATACTTTGACACTCAAATGAAGTTTATTATTATTATTATTATTATTATTATTATTATTATTGTTATTATTATTATTATTATTATTATTATTATTATTTATTTTGGCAGTTAAAGTGTCATTGTTCTAATAATAACTTCAACAGATTCGCTCTATTACGGAAACCCAATTGGGAATCCTAGACTTTCTTTAGTCTCCCATATAGCTGGAGTCGGGTGTAGTACTTCAATTATTGGAACGTAACAAAAGGTATAATAGCGGAGCACTTGCCAGGCCGAAGGCCTGGCTGCGCAGCTCCATACTCATAGAACCGATGCTCTTCATTTTTCATGGTCATGGCTAGCGGAATGTTTCGCGGGCGCGCGTGTGCCCGACGCCGCCCTCCGCCGTCGCGCAGGACTAGCTCGCGGGCGCGTATGACGTCGGAACACATGCGCGTACGACGTCATGTTGAAACCAAAGCGAGGCTTTGTTTTTCGCGCGGTTACACGGCCGAATGTCACGTCAGCTAGAAAAACACTTTGATGTTTTACTGTGAATTTACTAAGCGGAGAAAACCGTTTAAATTAAAGGCGTTATTTCCCTGAATATTTCGCGGTTTGCTACTCAAGACAAGGATACTAATTAAGGGATACTCAGAAGCCGCTTTAGTGTAAAAAGACGAGCTTTCAGGGATAAAATCTTGTTTTTTATCAATGCGGGAGATGTTTGTTTTCTACGGATTTCAGAACCAGAAGAGGAGATTTGAATTTCCAAGCAAGCGAGGGACTAAAGGTAAAACAGATTACTGTTTTCGATGAGAATTTATGTTGATATCAATCTGTGAGTGACTTTTTATTGGTGTTATTGTTAGTTTTGGAGAATTGATTTTAAAACGTGCTTGAATTCAGTTGTATCGATCTCTTGAATTTCATCGAAGAAAGCTTGAACTCGTACGCGTTTTGCTTTTAAACGTAAACTAATGGAGATTTCAATAAATTTTTTCGAAAGAAGATTGTGTTGTCCATTTTTATGCGTTTGTTCATTCATTAGATAGATTTAAAAGCGATTTTATATAAACAAAACAAGACTGATTTTATAGTACAGTTCCATCTTCACTCGCATCGCCTTATGCAAATATGTTTGTGTATTTTTGCAATTTCTAATTTTCAAATCAGTTTCTCTAGCAATTTTTGACAAACAAAAACTGTATTTTATTCGAAAAGTAGTGGTACTAGTTATTCCAGACAGAGAAAAGTTGTTTTTGTGAACTTTTGTACGGTCTATAAAAATGTACTGTGCAGACGGTTGCGTAATACTGTTTTTGAGAATTGCTAAAATTGAAAATAGCCCGTTCGTCAATCTTAATTCTTGTGCTTCCAACCTTTCACCTTAGTTAAGCTTGTTCAAAGTGCGACGCTGTTAGGCTTGGGCTATCTATATATATTATACAGTATGCCATGTAAAGCAAAACAAGTTTGTATCAAACTGACCTTTGTGACGCCAAGACAAACAGTGACTGAAGAACTACGTTTCGTTGTTGAGTGTTCGCTTAAGATATGATTCCTTCGACTTCATTATTGACAAATATTTTCCCATTTGACAGGTTTTGTATTCTTCTTTGAATTGAATGGATATTTATTTAAGATGAATACATCGGGAAATATTTACAAAAAAAAATACAAACAAATAAATTAGAACTGATTTAAAAAACATGAAAACAACATAACAAAATGCTTTAAAAAATCAGCAAAAGTCCATAAACATTTCATGTTAAACTAAAAATCAAACGAGGAGAGGACATCCGTCATTGTTTTTTTTCTGGTTGTGCAAATTTAAATGTGCGAAAAACCTGCCAGCTTTTTAGTTCTAAATGACCCGTTGTTTTCTTGGTATAACGCGTACGGTAAACTGATAAATTATCGAAACCTTTCTCGTATCAGGCTGACAATGGTACCATCATTGGTTGACCATTTTATTATTAACAGTGTTGTGGCCATGGAGTCCGACCATGGCCTGCGCGAGTACATATTTACCATGGTACATTGGCCGAATTTATACTAGAGACGAATTATCCGTCTGAGACGGATAATTCGTCTAGATATAAATCCGCTGCTTGGACGAATTATGAGCCAAAATTCGTCTTCGCTTGATTTGTCTGTCAGCACGTCTATGAAACGTGCGGACAGACGAATAATTCGTCTGAGACAGTTAATTCGTCTCTAGTATAAATTCTGCCAATGTACCAAGGTCAATACGTACTCGCGCAGGCCGCGATCGGACTCCATGGCCACAACACTGTTAATAATTAAAATAATATATTATAATTATAATAAGAACCTTCCCAGCACCGGAAGTGCTTTAAGTTTACGCATGCGCAAACGTTCTGCCGCGGAGTTATCTTTGTAAGGTTGAAATGCAAAGTTAAAATATTTCGTCACGTGACCAGAATGCAAGTTGACTGATTTTTTGAACTTTTTGGAACCATTTTTCAACTTTATTAATTCAAATAAATCCCCGTTTTTCCATCCAGTTGAAATTTATGATATTTCTGTGTATAAAAAAAGGCGATTATTACTCCTCCAGTAAAAATGAAGATGACGAAAAAACGTTTTACACGTTGGAAAACCATCCTTTCCTGATCCTGTTCAGTGACTTTTCAGTTAAAAACTATAAACAAATCTGCATAAGTGGTTTTTATCTTACCTCTTACAAATGGCGTTGGCCGTTTTCCTGTAGCATGTTTCTTTCATACCGATCAGGGGTTAGATTTTTTAGGAGAATATTCCCCACCCCACTCCTATCGGTCCACTTTCCCTTCCCCGCTCGGGTTTGCAGGACATGAATGGGATTAGTTTCTAGAGAAACTGCGGTGCAGCTGCGTCGGTGGGGGTGAAGCACAAGAATTTGGTTTTATCGACTGAGTCGATAAGGTAAATTAGCCACCGTAAAAAGATTCGAGAAAGCTGACGTTTCGACCGCTAGCCCTTCGTCGGAGCGACGAAGCTTTCTCGAATCTTTTTACGGTGGCTAATTTACCTTATCGACTCAGTCGATAAAACCAAATTCTTTTGCAGGACATGGTCAGCGGGAGGACTGGTTCGAGTTTTCACAACAACAATTTTTTGCACATGGCGTCAGCACTGAAAATTTATTTTATTTCGTCGGTTCAGAGTCGTGTTTAGCGAAAAAAGGCTGGTAAAATTGCTTTGCAAACTGCTCTTTTCGTGGCTAACTTACGATATAGCGCAAAAGACAAGAAAAGGAAGGTGACTTGAGTTTTAATTAGTAAGGGCTAACAGCTGGGCCATTTTTTTACATTCATTTCTCGTTCGTTCTTTAATCCGGTGTCTGACATTAGGGGTGTTTCTTGGTGTTGCGGAAGCCATTGTTGGTTAGCTTTTGTGTTGTGGTGTGGGTATTGTTCACTGTCTTTTGAATCTTTTGTTTTACGTCATTTGGTGATCACACCATCCGCAACACCAAGAAACTACCGACATCAGGGACCTTAAGCATCGACGACGAAATAGGACAACGACGCCGACCGGAAGTGAAATTTTCCCGCGTGAACCTTCTGGGCATGCATTAGATAGTCAAAACGTCGTCCAGCCTTCGTCGAAGACGAAATTCAGGGAGGTTTGCCGTCGTCGCTAAAACGTAAGTATAAAACTATAATTTTTGCGGAAAATCACTCTTTTTTCCCCTTGTCATTCAGTACAAGTAGAAATATATTCTTTGTGGATTAGAAGAATCCAAATGTTAAGCACTTTGTCGATTTCTTCGCCTGCTAACTTGAATTTACTTTTCAGGTTCGGTTTGTCTGAAAACCTGAGTGATGGCGGAACAACCAGTCGGAAAGACAAGTAAGCTTTCCTCTGCTATCTTCCGAACCTGTTAGATTAGATGCTGTTCGTTCCCTGACGGGTTATGTTTACTTGTTCACTCTAGGTTGTACTATAGGATAAATGTTCATTTTTTCGTGCTAAAATTTAATAATTTGCCATGTTGTTTTTAGCCGCTAGTAAAGACAACTTTCCAGTGGACTCAGCTGGAACATGATGTGGCTATGAGGACCCCTGAGAAAGGACAAATATGGGAGAACATTTCAGCAGCCGAAATTTAGCGTAACTGCAAGTCAAAAGCTGCTCGAGATTGTTATTCACTTTTAACTTCAAACAAAAACAAAAGCTGCGCTACGAACTAGAGCACTGCCTCCAAAATCGAATAATACAGGTCGAAAAGAACAATAAATTGCCATCGTCGATTAAACCATTGTCATAGCTTATAAGATGCAAGTACGGAGGTCTTTGAATGCCATAACAAGACTGTAACAAGACAAAGTTCTTTGCAAAGAAAAAGTCGTCGTCTATCTGGAAAGCTACACTGCTTAAACTTCGTTTTCCCCGCCGAAAACGAAACCCTTGGCCCAGTCTGCCTCGGTTGCGAAACGTCGTCGTCGTCCGTTTCGTTGTCGATGCTTAAGGTCCCTATTTGCAGACTGCAGACTGACTGACACTTAAAATTCTAATGATATCGATCAACGATATTTCCCGCGTAAAGTTAAGTCAGCCTCGTTCCCAAGATGCTTCGTGGACTTGTTCATTTGGAACTACGACCCATTCACCGTAATGGCGTTAGATTCCAGATAGGATTTGTTGTTCTTCTTAGGTTAATGTTAGCTAACTAATACGTCTCTAAGTGGCTAAGTAGTCCTTAAATGAAGAAAGTTCCGGTGTTTATCTTTGTGCGGCGCTAGAATAAATAGAAGCGAGTGTTGGTATATTTATTGAAAACCCATTCTCCTTTGCGCCAAATTTTATTGTTTGTGTAAAATGTGGCGCTTGACAGATTTTAATAAATGCGACTTCTGTTGAATATTCGACTTAAGTTCTTAATTCAAGACACAAATAAATTCGACGTTTCTGAATCAAATGTCAACTTTAACCGGGAACTCTTTTAATTCGAGTCCAACCAAATAGGTATTAGATTCGGCCCATGTAAAATGCGTCGTTTAAACCAGGGCATGCCTAAATCGCCGCTAAAATCGCATAAAAAATCGCTTGTGTAAACTGGCCTTTAGATTCTCGCTGACGTATACTTTTCATGTGCTTCAATGTGCTTCAATGACATACACACAACGTTAAAAACTGAATGCTGGAATTTGTGTGTCATTACACAAGACTTGACACATTCCCTTTTATTTCAGCACGAAAACGTTTTGCCGAAAATATTCCTCCCATCCAAAGTGGACGTCTCGATCGAAGTGTTCAGTCTGTGGTAGTCTACCTGTCTTAGCATCATGATTTGAAGTCGTCCTATCTGTTCACAAGTCCACCTACTTTTTGGCATCAAACAAGATCAGGGATAATTGAAACCTTTCGAACAATGCAAAGAGTTCATAAAACATCTCCGTGATATCACGTTGTTATACGGGAATATCCCAAATATCAAACAACAAATAACCTAAGAACAACAACAAATCTTACCTGCAATAGGACGGCATTACGGTTCTTTTAGTGTTAGCCAGTCTGCAGTCTGCAGTCTGCAAACGTCACACACCGTCTTTAATCCACTACCGAGTCAAACGAGCCACTAAATACATAGACCCAAAACTTTAGCGAGTATATTATTTATTTCTCGTTCTTTAATCCACTGCGAAGCCAAACGAGCCGCTAAATACATAGACCCCACACTGTAGCAAACATAAGTCAATTATTTCTCGTTCTTTACTCCACTGTCGAGCCAAACGAGCCAGCTCGTTTGGTATACGATAAAAAATGGCCCTGCATTCTGTAGTTGCTCCCTTAGTAAGTTTAACTTTCAACCTAATGTCCAACTGGACAAGGTTCAGGGTTATTTTAGACCTTTTGGGGCGATTAGTTTCTATTTGATATTGTGCACATCTAACTAATTTACAATTACAATAAAAATATCATTTTCCTGCTCTGGAAACATGTCAAAAAATATAAAAATTTCCGTACTCAGAGCGTAATAAAATCTGTAAAAATCGAGAAATATTTCGTTCGGTTCTCCCGAACTTCATCAGTCTCAAAGGGATAACGTTAATCAATGAGGTTATATCGTGTTTGTGGGGTGAGGGGGTTAAAAAAGTGTCATATTTTAGCTAATTCATAGCCATTGTCTCTGTTCAAAGAGGGCTTTTTTAAACTTTATCTCGATTGCCTCCATGCGTCGCTTGCCATCTCATGGGACATTTGAGAATAACACCTTCAAACAACGCATAAGGGAGTCAATCGAGATAAAGTTTAAAAAAGCCCTCTTTGAACAGAGACAATGGCTATGAATTAGCTAAAATATACACGATATAACCTCAGTTTTTTTATTTTTGTTCTTCTAAGGTCATTAGACTTTCAAAGACTACGGTCACATGTACATGTTGTGGTTTACATTTCAAAGAAGGAACAAGTCGGATAAAGGTAATCTGTTTGCTGGAACAAAAATCCCACAGCAATAAGTGGTGAACAAATATCAAACAGTCCTATCCATTCATGAATGCCTCGCATTGTCTTGAAAACTTGTATGCTGTTATTCGTCTTTCTGCTTCTCAAGTTAAAACACATGAGGCCATGAGATCACGAGGCCTCATGTCAACCAATCAAACCAGTGAGACAAAAATATGCATGCATAAATTTGCAGGCATTAATGCGACACAAACAAAAATTTATAACTTCTTCCTATGAGTAATAAATATTTAATATATACTTTGAGATAGGTCACGTGATTGTGATCGTATCAAATCAGCCAAGAGTCTACAATCTTGGATCTCCATACAGTATTAACCAAATTTGACTCAAAATTAATTTAAACCAATACAAGGATACTACAAGATCTGAAATGATGAAGAAAGATCTAAAATCGCGCGATTCGAGTCGAATCGTCAACATTTGCTACCCTCCTTAGTGTTCATAGCCTTCTTGCCTTATTTTTAAGTCGTGAATACGACTTGTCACGGTTACTGGAAAAGTCACTCGCTCATCGTAAACTTTATATTAAATTTGTATTAAATTTCCGCAGGCAAAACGCGGGCTCACGCAATCGCACGCGGTGTACTGTGTAAGTGTGTAGAAAATTTTCGTTACTATCGTCCGGGTGCTATTTTATGCAATTCTTCTGCCCTGTTTCATATTCTTTATACATTTACATCGATTGATAAGCAGAGTCCACATTGTTAAAATACAGGGCATTTTTTGGAAGAAAGTCGCTGCTTATCTTGCAGAGTACGCTCTGATTGTCAAAGTGAACTTAAATAGATCTGAAACTTTAGTTGAACTGATTATTATTCAAAGAACTTGAAAGCAACTCATACTTGGAGGTTGGATTAGCTTGAGCTGAGTCAGCTGTGCAAAGCATATATAACAGAGAAACCTGTTCGCATTTTGAATCGACTTGAGGAAGGCTTGAGGTAAGCAAAGTTAATTAAGCTTTTAAGTTTACGTTAAAATTGTTGGTATAAATACTGTATTGGTATCGACTACCATTTGCGTTCATCCTTGAAGCGTGACGAATTTAGCGCGAAGTTTTACTTTTCAAACGTTGAAGGTTTTGTCGGTTATGTGTCACTTTTGACCAATGAAACGTTGACGGTTAAGTCGTGAAATTTACAACGTTTGTGGCGCCATACTCCATCGCTTATAATTCTGTCAATGATGGAGCATTTGAAATCTTGACCAAGAGCGACTCCTGGACGATAACTCCTTCCAAACTTGTTAACTTTTGTCGTCTCCATGAAAAAACAACAACAAACGAGCAAAGACTTTCGTTGAGGCGGTCGTGCAAAAGCTGAAAACTTACATATCACGTGAACAAAACATGTTCGTATGGCGCCACAAACGTTGTAAATTTCACGACTTAACCGTCAACGTTTCATTGGTCAAAAGTGACACATAACCGACAAAACCTTCAACGTTTGAAAAGTAAAACTTCGCGCTAAATTCGTCATGCTTCAAGGATGAACGCAAATATAATGGTAGTAATATTTTCAAAAATACAACCACACTTAAGTTTAAGATATAGACATCGCTTTCGACAATTTCTGAGACTAGAGACCTACAGGTAATTTGTCTTGAACAGAACAATATATTTGTGCTGATATGGCAGCTTGTGTCGCATTTCAGAATTCTGATGATTATTTAGAGGAGACAACTGATGAAGTAAGCTTAAATGGAAATAATAAGCTTTAGTCAATTTGTAATTTGCGATCTCGCTATGAGAACTTTTGTGCTATTTTTACAAAAAAGCATAAAAATCATCAAAGAATTCGCTCACGTGTCCTCGGAAACAACTAGCACGTATTTTAAGAAAGAGCAGAAAGTTGAGAAAATTAGCTCGAAAGAGTATTTTAAAGAATTTTCCACGGTCATCAAAGATCCATTATTATACAAAAGCGACTGCTTTCCAGCGTGCAAGCATGTACAAGTATATGTATACGTGTAGAAATAACATCCGCTCCTGTGGCAAAAGGAATTCATCCAGGGTGAGAGTGAAACAAATCAATACCAAACTGAATATCAAAAACAGTGCCAAAGAGGATACCAATTATCAGCAATTACATGCAGACTGTGGGCAAAACTTGTATTTATCCGTTGTACGACTACGAACATTAAAGCATAAGAAGTCGCCTTTGATTTGTTTGTATATTAAGTAGATTGTTTTAAACAAATTAAAACACTGTAAGGTGCAGACCTATCGTGTATCTAGTAGAATCATATCTTAAAGTGGAGATATTGAAGAAAATCCAGGACCATCAGATCAGGGCACTAAGAATTTGGTAGTCAATGATAATTCAGTATCATTACTTGAAGCAAGGCTATCAGAATTAGGCAGAAGTGCACTTGATGTAGGAGGAGGTGGTGACTGCTTTTTTAGATCTGTCTCACATCAGCTCTATGGCAATCCTAATAATCATTCTTATGTCCGTAGTCTTGGAATTCAGTATTTAATACATAACCCTGATCAGTTCACAGAAAGCAATACAGAAGACTCTTGGCTACAGTATTTGAATAATATGTCGCATGATGGAACATGGGCTGATGCAATTATAATCCAGGCAATAGCTAATTGTCTTAATCTAACAATTTATATCGTAGAATCATATGCTAATTTTGTTCCAGTTACTGTTGTTCATTCAGTCTTTATGACAAGTGAAGGCACAAATATATACATTGGCCACGTAGGTGAAACCCATTATGTCTCTACAATACAAAAAGTAACTAGTAAGCTTCCACGTGGCACAAAAACAGATCACAATTTAAGTGCAGGAAATACAACCACCAAATCTGGAAGTACAGGTAAGAGAAATTACATGAGAGAGTACATGAAAAAGAGACGAGCTGATCCTGAGTTTAAAAAAATAAGAGAGAGAGAAAATAGACACAAGGATATTAAAAAAATTAGGGAAAAAAAACAAGCAAGCTTTCTTTAAACACAAAATGGCAAACCAAGAACAGAGAAAGAAAATAGATCTAAAGTCTTTCAGAAAACGTAAAGCAAGTAGTATGTCCCAGATGCGTAGATCAATTTTATTCATATATGCAGCAACCCTGAGTTAATGAGGTTGGCTCGGTCAAACCGGTTTTCGGTCAGGAGATAATGAGATGCATGCCGTATAGGTACAGGAGGGGTTTAATGAGATGCAGTCCGTATAGGTGGAGTCATTAAGGATGCATGAATTGGGAGAGATGTATTCTGAGATTTTATTGAATATTTATAAAGTGTTTTAGAGAGAAGTGTATGGTGTGATGTAGTGTTACGTGTCCACCCAACCATCCGGGTGGTGGTTTCAATTTAAAGGCAAAAGAACAAAGGACGGGTGATGAACCAATGAAAATACACTGACGTCATGGTCAGACCAGTTCATTCCAGTTGGTCTAGAGGTATATTATTCAAAATGGCCACTCTCTAGAAAAACGAGTCAAACCGGTTTTGTTCACCCTTATTAAGTATTCAAAAAGACACCCAGAAAATAAATACGACACAATATTTGATGCTGTCAAAATTATTTTATTAAGTAAACAAAAACAATGATTACAATCAGTTCTACTTTGTTGCAAAGAGTGTGATTTTTATGTTTATTTTACAAGCCATCTGCAATTAATTGTCCAAGATCTCTTTGCCACTTTGATTTATCTATTCTGCTAAATGGTCTCTGAAGTGTAGGTCGTTTGATCTTGTCTTGATTTTTAATCACCACGACATTCGCTTCAGTTTCTCTTGGTTTGTTCGTTGGAGGACCAAAGACATCTGCAGGCAATTCATCGGCCCATTGAAAGAACTGACACTTTTCTTTTTGTCTGCACATGAAATATGGCCTGAAAGGGTTCTTTTCTGATCCAGATACCCTCAAGGTTGACACTTCCATGTGTTTGCAACAGAGCTGTTTTCCACTTTCGCATACTTTATATGCAGGTATCACACGATCCTTGATACATTGTTGATAGCCATAGACATTGTCTTCACGGCAGAAGAAGGGGCACTCTCTCCAATTCAAACAGCGAATGTAGGGAATACCTGATGCGGGCTTGATCACCTCAAGGTCTTGTAGGCAGAGTCCACACTTTGAGTAACTCATCTTGAAACTGATGTGTGATAAACACTGTCGCAGAAACTTTATACAGTTTTTAAAAACCAGTTTTTTTGAGCAAACAATAAACCTGTTTAACAAGTACGAACTGGTTAGGACTGGTCCACCTCAACAATGCTATTTATTAATATGTCTAACCAGTACCAACAGGTTTTACAAAACTGATCTGGATTCAAAATGGCGCTTTCAATGCGTTCTCTTTCTTGCTGTGGATTATCAATCCAGTCTTGTTCATAAGGTGCTAGCAAATCCAGAATGTCCAATAAATTGTGCCATACCCAATATGCCTTTGGGCGATACTGATCCAAAACCGTAAACGCATGATCCAAACATGTCAGCTGTTTATTGTCTTGTACAGAACTGGAGTCTCTCTTCTGTATGTCGTCATACACCATGAAAGCGAGACATATCCAATAGGCGTCTTTTGTTTTTTCATCATTCACTTCTAACAAATGGTGCTTAATGATATCAGGAGTCATGATGTAAAGCCAATCCAATAAAAAAATGTTCTGACAACACAGTGTCTGTCCCTTATATTTGAATTCAGCTTGAAAAAACTGGTTCGTCCGGTTTAGTAAGGTTCCCATTGCTTATTGCTTCGTAACCTGGCCACCACCGGTGTTCTCGCCTTGCGTTTTTTCACAGTTTTGCGCATGGAATCAGGTGGCGTTTCCAAAAGCAAAGAAAGTGCTGATTCGTCGGGTAAAAGAGAAGACGGTGTTTCTTTTCGTCTAGGCAGTTTCGATTCTTTCGTAGACACAGGGGTAACAGGCAATTTTCTAACTGTTTTGGTCGTTTTTGCTTCAGATTTAGGCGAAGTGGTCGGTGGAGGCGATGGTTCTGGTGTAGGAAGTACCACTGTCGGTTTCACGGTGGTTTCATTCTTCATCTGTTTTGTCAACCCTTGATACCTCTGTAGAAGTTGATCCAACATGAGGACTTTTTGATCTTCTGGTAAAGACGAATCCATGATTTGTTTCATATCTTGATCTAAACGCGTCAGAGTCGGGAGCTGAGCGGGAGCAGTCAATCGATGTTCTGTTTCCATACTTTGCAATAAGTGTTCGGGCACCATCAACATCTTTTGTGCATGTTTCATTTTAAAACTTTACCCAATAAATCCACAGCAAGAGGCGCAATCAATGCAGCTAGAGCTGGTAGAAATCCTCCTTTCTGATTGAGCACTTCCTTTTTTCTTTTGAGGCTTGGTGTCTTGCGGGTCAAATACAGGAGCTTTGACTTGTGCGGCTTCAATCGTGTAAATGATGAACTCGGTACCACAATGTTTCCTTTAAGGAGATTTAGAGCAATCTCGCCAATAGCTTCCATTTGACCTTTGTTCGCATGGGATATCATATCTTTGCGTTGTTTTCCGTTGCTCTTAAAACACGTGCAAAGAAAGGGTAAATGTTGGCCAACTTTAGACTGTTTAGACATTCCTGGGCGCTTTCGTTTTGAGCGAGTCGTAGTAGTGCCAGAACGCAAGACCATTTTACCACCACGTTGATTCTTTTTCATACGGTTCGTTCGCTGATGCGGCTTGCAGGCAGGCATGATGTTAACTGAAATAAACTGGTAGTGGTTCATCTGTTTTATAGAGTTTCTTGTTTACGTAGATCACTGGGTAGGAATGTGCTGCAGGTAATATTCTTGTCCGTAGTCGTTGAATGTTGGGTGTACGAGGGTGTAAATCCAACACCAGGTATCCAAAGGGTTGTGAAGTGGCATCTTGAAAACTTTCCCATACGTACGGTACGTTTCCTGCAAATGCTTTCTGGGCCAATGTTCGAAACCCTAACGTATCGCGAGGATTATTGAAAGCGATAATGTAATGAGCATTCAAAGAGATACTCCGGGAAAACTTTCCTGGTGGAAAGAGGTTTTGAGTCAGATAAATACAGGTTACATCGCAATGATGTGACACTTTGGTAAACAGATCCAGAATGCGTTCGTCATCGCTACAATTTCTCATTAAATCATCCAACACGAGTATTCCGGGACGACAATTGGTTGGGAATAAACTTGGAATATCCTCAGGAATACCCTCTACAAATGTCACCTGCGTTGTCATATCCTTAAAACAGTCTTGCCACTGTCCATAACAATATACGATTTTACGAATAGGTCGCTCAAATAAAGAATCCGCCTGTTGAAGTAGTTGTCTTGTAAACGTTGTCTTGCCACATTGACTTGGACCCGCTATCATAATACTGCTTGGACATTTGAACTGAGACATGTTGTCACAACGAAAAGCAGATGCAGTTTGGGGGTTGTTTAAAGTCACACTCCCTTTAAATAGATATCAAAGATGCGCACACATTGTTTATGTTAACTTCAAGAATATTTTATTGATTGCTTTCGCCAACACTGAAATGTTTTACAAACTTGTTGTTCATTATTATTCCAAACATTGCTTATGGCTTTAACAAACGTGTGTACAAACTTTGCTACTTGTGCATCATTCCACTGTGAATCGTACCTTCTAAATTTAGCTTGTATGGCATTCAAATTTACATTGCGTGCTCGATGAAATAAGTAAAACAAACAATAGTCTCCACATGTGTCTGATCTTAGTCCCTGGAGCGGTTTGTCGTTGTAATATGTATCATCCTGTAACAAATACCCATTCATGTCATACGTCTCAGGAGGGAAACCATAACTGTCGAAGAATTCACTTTCATAAGGCGACACAAAGTACATTGCAACCCAATGTGTTCCAGGTAGATCATGAGGGTCTGTATTCACAATCAGGCAGGATGGAAAGGTGTTGATGATGGGTACTCTGTCACTGGGATATACGCCTCTCATGATAGGTGCCAGCACATGATCTTGTAAAGCAGCTTGCCATAATTCGTAGGTGGTGTGCATCTTTTAAGCGCCTTGAGACAGGTCATAAACCATGCGTCTGTTACGATCAATCTCCAAATGATTCTGGAATTCTGCGTACACAATTAAATTGAGAACTGCAGGGGTCTCAGTACCAAATTTTAAATACAAGTTGACATTTCCGCTGCGATGAGGAATCAAATGATCTGGATGACCACTTCCTGCTGGTGTTGTGTCCAAGCGAAATAAACCATACCCCTGCTCCCATTCTTCTCTGTCAATGTCTATTCCGTGACCACAGTTCATATCACCACTGCCTGAGAAAAGTGTGTTGTAGCCATCGATTTTCTTGCCACCTATCAAGTCGATGCCTGAGTAAGGCATTTCTTCTCCATTGACTGTTAGACGAACAGCATTCAGAGCAAACAGCTGGAAGTTGAATGGGTTCCTCCCCAAGTTTCCAT
This sequence comes from Cladopsammia gracilis, assembly GCA_022457155.1. Classification (NCBI taxonomy): domain Eukaryota; kingdom Metazoa; phylum Cnidaria; class Anthozoa; order Scleractinia; family Dendrophylliidae; genus Cladopsammia; species Cladopsammia gracilis. Next base: position 150,533 of record JAJGOT010000584.1, read on the forward strand.
TGTAAGCATCGTTCCGCACCATTCCAAATATGATGCATTGGGGGATGAGACCATTGAATAGATCGGTCTCTGTGTGATTCAACACACCTCTGGGGATGATCCTAGCATGCGTAGGGGTTCTTGTTAGTGTATAGATTGCAGGAAGCGCTTTCTGACCCGTCATGGTGTTTACGTGATCCAATTTAGTGCTGTCTGCCACATGAACGGTACGTACACGGAGCGTGCTTGACACAATTTGTAACTTGCAATCGTTGGCATCTTCACCACCCATCAGAACAAATTCATTGCTGTTGAGATTTATCTTGATTTTGATTTCCAATCCATCCAACAGTAACTTATCAATGTTGAATACATCACACAGAGGTACACCAACCATTCCAACTTCAGCATCTCCAGTGGTAAAAGAACCTCTCTTTTTTAGACCCAAATTTCGATCTGCTGTATTATCCACCTCATCCATATGCCCAGCAGTGTCTTTGTAGTACAACGATTTTGTCAAGTACGATTTTTTGGCCTGATCAGTAAAGTTAAGCAAGGTCTTGATATAAGCATTGTAGGCTTGTGTGTCTGATTGTTCTGTGACAAGGGTTTCATTGATCTTGATAGTGAACTGCTTGATGATAGAATGAAGAGCGTTGTTGATCAACGTATACTTCTTCCCAGCTCCTGTCTCTCCTCCATTTCGTTTTGTAATTTTCACCACTAACCGTAGTTCTGTCTTGTTGATATCGATGTAATCTGATAGAGGCTTGATAACAAATTCAATAGGATTGGTCCCGCTTTGAATTGGTTCATAATCCACCCATTTACTTTTAACAATGGAGACGTCTGTTACTGGTACTTGGAACAACTGCAAACTGGAGTTTTCACCTGGAGCAGAGCGAGGATGTGCTGAGGTCATATTCAGTCAAAAATAGTTTTGAACCTTGACGTTGATATTCTCGGTTTCTTGGTTTGTCTTGAACTGATTGGAGTAGCTTTCCGCTTGCGTTTAAGTACTCTTCCTCCACGACCTCGTTGCGTAATGTCTTGTAAAGCACCTGTCAGAAAGCTTTTACCAGCAGTTTTTGCTCTGGATTTGGCAGCTTTCTTTAAAGGCTGACCATTCATAACGTCTTGAACAATTTGCATCCCAGTGTCCAATCCCGTATTGAGCAAACGTTTCCCCACTTTCTTTACAGTTGTCTTGAGGTAGGGTGTAGCTGTTCGAAAGAGAGAACGAAACATTCCCCCTATTCCATTGCCTCCTTGACCATAAGGATGTTTTCCACCAAATATACTAATATCGCCTTACCTCGTTGTCCGAAAGGTATGACTTGTCGTTGGTAAGGGTAAAATTGATGGTTCATAGGCAAAATCATTTTATAGAATTGCACGACGTCGAAAGTGTAATGTTACTCGTACAGCACCAGACGCAAATGATATTAATTGCCCAGTGTCACCTCTTATATTAATCTCCACCGAAGAGAATATGGATGTACGTAACCGATGGTAGGTAGGTATGTTTATTTCCTCTGCCACCATCTCACCAGGTTGACCGCGAGGTACTATCATACGCAGCAGATTGGCTTGTACATCCCCTACCACTAAGGACTCTATTAGGTCTGAGTAGATGTACATGGTTTGAAACGAATGCTTGCTTAACATTCCCCATACCAGTTCATCGTTTCGTCGTACCGTGGTGGTTGTAGCTGTAAGGGTCACACTCTGGTTCTTATTCAGTTAAACAGATGTAGGACGTTTGGTCCGATAAAGGGCTGGTACGAGATCTCGATGGTTCAAATACCCTAAAGCTTTAGCCAGGTTCTTGGGTAACGTCACTTGAAAGCCAGGAGGTAAATTGAACTCGTAGTAACACTGTGCTTTTGTACGAATGTAGAAACACTCACTTCCTCCGATACATTTTACCGTTTCTCCACTTTTAAGAAAAATATCGGGAAATGCACTGTGCAGTCCTGTCACCATACCTCTAACTAAATCGTCCACAGTGTGATAAGTACCACTGGGCAGATAAATTGGTAACGTCCACGAGAAATCATGATGACAGCTTAGAAGATAAGATACTTGGTTGTGACGAACATTTTGCCAAGAATGGGGGTAAATGACATTTGTCATTGCAACTTCCCAATCCTCACTCAAATGCACTTGACTTGGTAGTTGCATTTTGAAACTAGCAGTCTTGTTGTCAGGGTATTGAGCTGTACTTGCATCGCTTGTTACGACAATGTAGAAACTATTACTCATCTTGTTCGTCGTCTGAAGTGAAGTGTCACGTTTACGATTCCACCTTGAAATGAAAGTAGTTGTCCACAACCACTTGTTAAATAGATGTCAATGGTTTGGAATATTTTGGTTCGTAGTGGAAGATAATGAATATGTTCTGGTTCCTCCATTACGGTCTCTCGAAACATGCCATGTGGTACCATTTCGTGTAGCAGATGAAGACGTTTTTCACCCACTTGACGTGGCTCTGTGAGATTGGTTTGCACTTGCACGACTCTGTGTTTGCAGCGACAGAGAGAAACGGTTAAAGGGATTACGAAGGTGCCAGAAAGGTTATAGATGAATGTAGCGGCAGTGTACACCATTCGTACCCGTAATCAGGGGTTGATTTCAAACTGTCTTGAATCTTTAATCCATACAGACCATAGCTTCGAATTGTCTTGTCATTGGTTATCCATCCTAGGGCTTGAGCAATTGGTACTGTAGCCATCATCCAAACGTCACGTGACGTGAGAGTAATGTTCCACTCGTCATCTACAGTAAGGTTAAAGTACCAGGGATTGCTTGGATTGTTCATGCACTGTAATAATCCTTCTACAACATCTAAAGCTGTTCGATATCTTCCCACGGGTAAAGTCACAGCGTCTACCTTTTGCGTACCAAAACGTCGGAACATGACGTGGGGATGATTGCATTCGTGGGGAACTTCGAACCACGAGAAAGGATAGATAACGTGATGGAGTCCAACCTCCCAGTCTTCCTCGTCTTTCAAATGAATTTGTCGAGGTAGTGCAACACGGTAGTATGATTCTGAATTGGTTGGGAACAAGTTCGTGTTTGCATTACTCGGAAGCATAACGTAAAAATCATCATCTTGAATCATGCTTGTTGCAGGGACACCAGCTGTTTATAGGGAATCCAACTGTCGTATTTCTTGGGCCAACCTTTCCAATGGACCAAAGCCTCTTTGTGGACACCTTTTCCGCGATACTTTAAAATTTTTTCAATGCGAAACAAATGATCAGGCTTCTCGATCACTTTCTGTAACTCTTGTTCGTAAAAAGTGCCTTGGATCCAATCACCGTCTGCTTCTTTTAAACGATACACGGGTGGATTTCGAGGAAGTCTCTTTGCAATTGTAAATGTTTCTTCTGTCCAAGATGGTAAGTAACCTTTCTCAAAGATGCGTTTATGCTTACTGATCTTGACCTGATCTCCCACTTGGAATTTATACTTTTTTGAGGCTGACTGATTACCATATAAGGTTCTCCAGACATCTTGCGCGTTGAACACGTTTACATCCGCAGGCTTCATCTTGATACTACGGTGAACACTCTGATTATAATTTTCATTGACCAAACTGTCCAATTTGTCCAAATAATGGTAGGAACTGGTGGTGGTAAAAAGCCTCCATAACAACTGTTTCAACGTTCTGTTGAAACGTTCGACAATCTGAGCCTTCGTCTCGTTGTATGTCACGAAATGACGAACCCCTTCTTTTTTGAGAAACGTTTGAAAGGTTTTGTTCAGGAATTCGGTACCAGCATCTGTTTGCAATCTCTCAGGTTTCCGTCCTTGTCGAAATATTTTCTTGAATGCAGCCACCAAAGCCGTCCCCGTTTTGGTCTTCAACGGTACTACCCATGCATGTTTCGATAAGACATCGATGCAAGTCAATAAGTATTTGTATCCACGATTCCATCGGCTTAAACTTGACAGATCTGCCAAATCAGCCTGCCACTGTTCATCAAGACCATTGACAAAAACTCGATTGCGACGAAAGTGTTTTCTTGCAGGCTTGTGAAGGGTGTAGCCTGGTTGTAATTGTAACCAATGAAGTACTTGCGAACGTTTTATACCATATTGACGAGCAGCACGACACAACTTTTCTACGCCACCTAAGGCTGAAGGACGATTAAATTCATAATACAGTGTCTCTAATAGACGGCTCTTCTGATTGCTGGTCTTCTTCTTCTTGGTTATCCGCTTCCAGCTCTTCTGGGGCATCTCTAAAATCGATGTGTACTTCGCTGCCGCAACATGCAACTAAACAACGCATCCCCTGACATATATCACTTAAAGCCAAGGTAGGCGATGAACTTCCGCAAAAACGACTTGTGACACCTCCCATGGTCTCAAAACAACTGATGAGAAACGTTTGTCCAGATGCCTTTTATAATCTGCCAAAACATCCACCAGGTGGAAGGGTAATGCGCTGAATACGTTACACGCAATGTTTGATGAAATCCGTATTGTTCAGCCAGTGTGATGTTACTTTGATTCATGTAAGCATAAAAAACCAACAAGCGGCCATAATTCATCGGTTCAAGGTGCTTGAGAACATCTGGCCAATGGTCATGTGATATAGTGCAGAATGCGTACTGCGAGAAAGAGTGTTGGGCACAAGCACGAACCAGGTAGAAATACAACCTGTTCATGCTGACAGCTCGATACAGTTTGAGCTTCAGATGGCCTCCAACTTCCCCTTATAGCCATCCCTAACCTCCATTTTTTTTTTGTTTTCATTTTTTATCAGTTCAGCGGTAACCGTAAGGAAGTGTTGTGAAACCATGCACCACTCTCTTGTCGTAGACGAGATTGTATTTCTTTTCCAACTTGACAGTGTGAATTGTTTTTGTTTGGGCGTCACGTTTGATGAAGTGTGGATTCTCGATGACGATCTGCTCTCCATCTGGGTTACACACTTGGGCACACATGGTGTTGAAGTTGAGTTTTTGAGAACCACGAAAATTCAGAGTAAAGCCTCGCACTTTGCAGACTGTTTTTTCATTCTTGGTTTGATAGGCATAATTTTTCGGTCCCCCAGAGACAAAGGTGGTAATATAGTCATCACCTTTAAGTTCATTGGTTAGTTCTCCCAGATAATCACCCAGTGGGGGCATCCATTCACCAGGCTGACTTGTAAATATGACAGAATCGGTGTCAAAATAAAGCACTCTTGTTTGTAGAGGTTCAAGGATAGAGTACAGTTTCAATCTGGCATGAGCTGTCGTGAACGCAGCGATTACCACATTTGTCTTGTTCGATGTGGAGACAAAATCTTCGCCTTGTGTGTAATGAACCTCCAAACATTCATCGTTGACAAACTGAATGTTCTTCACTTGAGTAGACTGGCAGGTAAGAAGTTTAAAGTACCGCTCTGGGTCCTTTACAAGCTCCACTTGAGGCATATTGTCACGCTGCCCAAATTTTCCCCAAAAAGAATTCAACATGAGTTTTGCCAGTGAACGAAGCCCGGGGTTCTTTTTAATGTTGTCATAATTTAGCCTGATCCCCTCTTTTCTTTGATAATCTCCGATGTAATTTTGTTTCTTCTCCTCTGTGTCACACCAACCTGGCCATCCGCTTGCTTCTTGTTTAATTTTTAGAAAGGTATCGATGTACCCACTGAACAGAGTGGATGATTTTTGGGGAAAATGCCACACCTCAACCATTCGAATCATTCTATACCCCAGTTGCAATGCCTTGTCAATTTCAATCGAACACCAGGTACCAGATAACATGCGTTCTTCGTCACTGTGTTCACAAGGTGTTTGCTGTAAATTTTCTGCACAAGTTCGACATAACGGGAACATCAGTTTGCCTTGAACGCGGTACGGGAGAACAGGATGAAAGAGGAAGGAAGGTGGTAAAATGATACACTTGATAAGGCCAAAGAATTCACTGGGTGAACGGTTAGTCAATGCTTCGCTTGTAAGAATTTCGGGATGATCAATGGGCACTTCACAGTACTTATTCGTCCAAGGGTACAGGGATGTAAAGTCCACGTAATGAATTTTTTCGTCTTGTGTCACTTCTTTGAAAAGACATACAGCATTGATCCGTCCACCAAAAAATGCATGACGAGGTTCTAAGGGCTTGTCGAACTGGAGGGTTTGGATATAGTCTTTCATCTCGGGATTACTGACCAGTTCCTGCTTGAAGCCACATTCCCATTTGACTTCCACTTGGTATCCAAGTTTTCTGAAACGTTCCATTTTACGAGTGGTTCCTTCTAGAAGATCTTCCATGGTGGTGTCGTTGACTGGATTGACCGTCTCGGGCAAATAGCATTTACTGCATCCATGGAACATGCACCCCATAAATTCATAGATGGTTTTCGTGACTGGATCGTATCCATCCATGTAATGCCCATCGATCCGTTGCTCGCCTCCGTTCAGCGCATGTAGAATACGGGCACCCGTCTGATATTGTACCCATGCTAACCACTGAAGACCCATGATTGAAAACTTTCGAGCAGGTTGATACCCTTGAGGAGGAATGAGGCCAATGGTTTTTTCTTCTAAAAATTCTTGACGGAACACACGGTTGCATGCACTGGCAATAGTGACACAATTCTTGAAAGGGTCGAGATTGCAGGTTTCTTCCATGAGTTGTTTAAACTTGAGGCAACATCTTCGCAAAATGTCTACATCGCTGCGACAATATTCTTCCATTTCATTCGCGAAGTCAAACACATATTCAGCCTTTTCTAACGCTTTATACCACGCCAGAAACTCCTCATGTTCATTTTCATCATCTTCCATTTTCATACTGTCTGGGTCATAGTTTTCAATAGGAGGGAGCGGACCAATGTAGTTTTGATTTTCTTTGCGATAAAAGAAATGGGGGAAGTAACCTTTTTTGAGTTCTGTCAACCCAAATGTTTTTGGTAACTTTTTGAGCGGCATAGGTAAAAAGTTGAGAGAATCGCGGAACTTGATGTTGGCTTGTTCGAGTTCCATAGACATGATCTTGGCACCGTTCAGGATCAGGCTTGGTAATAGACACTCTTTGTAGAAATATTCACAGAGGAGAAACCCGTCATAACCCCTGAGGTTGTGTGCGATGACGATAGCACCTTCACGAGTTCCATCCAGCAACCAAGAACCAAACTGATCAACACAGTCATCCCCCTTAAACACCATTTCAAACCCCGTTTCGTCTTGCACGATTAATAAATTTGCAATGTGTCGTCCTTCGTCTTGCCTGCTCTCGATATCGAAGAACAAATATTCCTGCCCTTCTTGTTCATCACCTTCCTCTACGTCATCATCGATCAACTCCTCTGCAACACGTCTTCGTTTTCGTCTGTTTTTTGTCTTTTTTCCTTGTTTTTCTTGACCTTCTGGACTTTCTACTTCGTCGTTGCCTTGAAACTCGATGGGTTTCATATAGCAACGGTGTGTGTTGGGGTCGACGAATTCTTCGCAATTCCAGCACATCTTTTCACCGCACGTGTGAGCTTCAGGGCTTCTTTTTTTATACGACATGACTTTGTGACACTTTGTACACTTGAAATATTTCTGGCACACTGACTGTCCTACTTTGTTGGGTCGACAGTGGTTAGCGTAGCAGTCGTCACCAGCAAAGATTCTGTGGCAGGTACCACACTCTCTCCACGGTGCTTTCTGAAAATACCCTTGACACCCCTCGGTAAAACAACATTTGCATACTTTACTGCAACGATGCTCTTCTTTCTTATCGTACCCCTTCTTGCATTCTAGACACCAATAATTTCTTCCGAGAAACGCGGAGACGGATGTGATAATGTCGTAGTGGTTTTGATGAAGGTATAAATAAATTTGTTTGTCTTTTTTAAGACCCTCGTAGACAATGGCGTTAAAGTGTTCAGCAGAGAGAACAACGATTTGGTAATCTGTGATTACTTCCTGGAACTTGGCCACCTCTCCGAGTCCACAGAGACCCTCCTGAACTCCAGCCTTCTGGTGCAGCTGTTGTGCAAGACGTCGTTGTTGCTTACGTCCTAGACGAATCGAGTTCCAGTCGGGATGTTTCTCTTGACGAGCCATGTCTGTCACCAAGGCACGAGCCAGGCAAAAGGAGTCTTTGTTCTGGATGCGAATGACGCATCGTTTGCTGTCAAGGAATTTCGACAATTTGAAACCAAAGTGTTTCCTCTTCCGAGTAGCAATCCCACCCTGCGGCATGCTAACGTGAACCAGATGGACACTCATTCCATCCTTTAGATTGACGTTTTCGTTAGACTGCAAAACTCGCTGCACTTCGCTCATGATCCGTTCGGCATTTAATTCATGTCGTGGCATAAAGGGTAAAGAGATGGGGTACTGTAGTGACTGACTTTGAAAGACAAAACGTACAAGATCGTTATCAGCCATACCTGATGTCATTTCATCGACCATTGAATCAAAAATGTTGCCTAGCTGCTCCATAAGAGGGATTCCTTCAGATTGGGGCTTTAATGAGAGAAGATAATCTGTGCCCGACGTGTTAAACTTGCGGACTTTTCTTGTGGCCACTTCACGAAGTGTGTAGTGTCGATCAGATGTCCATAATTTGTTTCCTTTTCCAACCTGTTCTTCGGCCATTAAGCGATCCTCATCTTCCATCTAAAAAAAATAAGAGCGAAATGTGAATTAAGCAGTAATATACTGACCTGGTATTAAAAATTAAAGTGAGTTACTTACAGAGATAAACAATAGACTAATGTCTGTTCCAAGTGGTTGAATGACTACCAGAACCAAAAGACAGTAGCGAAACTTACAGTGGTAATAGGAAGTTCAGCTAAAGATTGAAAACGAGGTTGAATGACATGCAAAACCAACAAACAGTAACGTAACTTACATTGCTAATAGGAAGTTTAGCTTAAGATTGACAACGAGGTTGAATGACTTGCAAAACCAACAAACAGTGGCGTAACTTACAGTGGTAACAGGAAGTTTAGCTAAAGATTGACAACGAGACTGAATGACTTACAGAACCAACAAACAGTAACGTCACTTACAGTGATGGCTGGGACACTTAATAAATTCAAAATGGCCGAGACATCTAATTAATTCAAAAGGGCAGAGGCATCTAATTTATTCAAAATGGTTAGGACATGAATTAATTCATAATGGCAGGACTAACTTACCGCATCGGTTAACAAGTAACCATAATCCCAACAGTCCAATGCAGTTTCCATTTCATTTTCCTCCCAGGTCTCCATCGCTTGTACAAGTTCGTCATCAGTCATATGCAGACACACTTGTTTTTCCATCGTGACTCTTGTCAAAGCTGAATGAAAAAATCTAGACTGCCTAGCTCTTTTTATAACGAGTATGCGAATACCGAGGGAACACTCCGGATCGAAAAACACCAATCAAAAAGTTTTTTATAACAATATACATTGTGCTTTTTGTTAAAAACTAGTTTCAGAAACAAGAATTACTTGTTTCTCAAAAGTTAATTTTATTCTTCTTGTTTAAGTTTGAATAGATAATAGAGTTTTGCAATTAACCAATTAAAAAAATAAACCATTTCCTCACGCGTCCGCATGCAGGGCAAAATCAAGTCGACTATGAAAATTGTAGGATCGAAACGCGCCAATCAGATAGCATAGTAAAGTGACTAATCAAATGATTTACCACAGTTACGAATAAGCGACGTACTAAGACTGTTACCCACTTGTTTCTACAACTACTATCAGCATTGTCGGAAAGTTTCAACTTCTTTTCAAGCCAACATGGATTGTCAAATTACAAGAGTTGAAATCAGAATGGTGAGTTCATAATACTTGTTTAATATGTCATTGCGCTCATTCGTTAGGATATAAGGTCGCGGGGGACAGGTTCCGCTCATCAGTATGCATTTATGAAAAGAGTATGCACGAAGTGCGACGGCTGATACCGAAAATGCGCGAAATATTCACGAACAGGCTCTGTAATGTTTCTGCATCAATAATTGCACGTGCAAAGCGCTGTCTGGTAAAATACATTATTTTTCAACGCATTGTTCTTTCTGCATGAAGTGTTAACAATAGCGGCCCGTGGATTAAAATTAGAAAAATTACCATAAATATACATATTTTGCATTCCTGTTTGCTCGGGAAGCCTTCGGAAGCGTAAAAACAAACAATTTTGTGTCCAAGAATTCAGTGCGGATAGAGAATTTCATGAGTTGAAACTGCAGGGAGGTAAACTAGGTGTATTGTAGATTGTCATATCTGACTCAAAATTTTTAAATAGGCTTTCAAAGGGAAGATATGAGGCTTCAAATTCTAACATGGACAATTTTACTCCTTTAAAAGCTAATAACTTTTAATTGAAGTTGAAATAAAAAAATCTGAGTCAGATATGACATAATAGACGTTTTGACGGACCAGTGAGTGGTGAAATCAACTTGCTTTGTGTTCTTCTCGAGGAGCAAACTTGGACACAAAATCACGTTTTTAAAATCATAACTTTGGTCGCTTACAGCATTGCCGCAAAGCGCGATCTCTTCAATAAAAAACAATCCTTATGCACTTTCATTATTCGCCAATATCTCTTATAAATTTTAGCGAAATCGGCTTCCAAACGTTCACGATATAACGTTTTTCAAAGTGGCACCCCTGCTACAATTTTGCCTCATGAATTTATTCATGGCCAGGTATCCCCCGCGACCTTAAAAGCAGACTTTCTCCGCGTGATCAACTTGATTAATTTCACTCGTTATTTAACTTAAGCGTAAAACGATTTCTGACAATGTATTGGTAAAGCGATTGGGTTGCAAGTTAAATTCAAAATCTCCATTCGTTCTTACTTGAAAGTAAATTATTGTCGGGCGCTAAACGCGAATAGCTTCGCTCCTTGTTTAACTGAATAGAAATCCGCACTACAATTTGAAGCGCGCTAAATTCGAATGGCTTCGCTTGCTGCTTGACTTAAATGTAAATAATTTCTGTGTATCAGTAAGTTGCGAGTTAAATTTAAAATCTCCATTCGTTTTGACTTGAAAGTAAATTATTGCAGCGTTTTAAATTCAAATGGCTTCGTTTGCTGCTTGACTTAATAAGCGTATGGTATTTCTGTGTATCAGAAGGTTGCGAGTTAAATTTAAAATCTATTCGTTTTGACTTGAAAGTAAATAATTGTCGAGAGCGCTAAATTTGAATAGCTTCGCTCGCTGTTTGACTTAAGCGTAAAGTATTTCTGTGTATCAGAAGGTTGCGAGTTAAATTTAAAATCTCCATTCGTTATGACTTGAAAGTAAATTATTGTCGCGCGCTAAATTCGATTAGCTTCGCTCGTTGTTTGACTTAAACGTAAGATATTTCTGTGTATCAGTAGGTTACGAGTAAAATTTAAAATCTCTATTCGTATTGACTTGAAAGTAAATTCAGTATTGTCGCGCGCTAAATTCGAATAGCTTCGCTCGTTGTTTGAGTTAAGCGTAAGGTATTTCTATGTATCAGTAGATTGCGACTTAAATGTTATGATCTGTATTCGTTTGGACTTGAAAGTCAATAATTGTCGCGCACTAAATTCGAATAGCTTTGCGCGTTGTTTGACTTAAACGTGAAACATTTCTGTGAATCAGTAGTTGGCGAGTTACATTTAAAATCTCTATTCGTTCTGACATGAATTTTAAAGTCTTTAACGCTCACCATTATTCGAAGTACTAAAACAATTGCTAAACAACTCAGCGCAAGTTTAATTGTGTTTTCCTGACTAAACATTAGCATAGTAGATTCGCTGCTTTTTCGGTTTGATGTTCAGTAAGTTAAAAGAAAAGTTTATGCGGCATTTTACTTTCTAGATAAGCGTATTTTCGCGTTTGAAAAGCAAACATTGCTTTAAAATGTCAGTTGCTGAAAACAATTTCACCGTATTTTTCTTTTCATGCGATCAGTTTCTTCAATTAATATTACAGTACGTTCAAGTTTGAATTACGCTACGCTCGTGGTTGAGTGAGTGTTAACAAAAGGTAATTACATTTATTGTTTCTTTAGAGTGTTTCTTCAAAAGCTATAAGTCATTTATATTCAAGAACACACTTGAATGCAAATGCTCGAAAGAAATGTTCGTTAATGTTAATCGAAGTATCGAGCAACTAATACAATCGGTTAAAACAGCGCTGCCGCCTTGTCCAGTTGAGTTTTGAAGTTTTGTTTTGACGATGTTTAAGACTATTAACTGGCCAAAGAAACCCGCGCTACGAATTGCAGTGCGCTAGGTTTCTGTATTAGTATTCCTTCTTGTTTAACTAAAGAGTAAAGTATTTCTTACAATGTATCTGTAATGCAGTTGGGTTGTGAGTTATATTCCAAATCGCCATTCGTTTTGACTCGTAAGTAAATTTTTATCGCGCTTGGTCAAAGAAAAAACCCCGCTAATTAAGGCAGCGCACTCAACTCGATTACCTTCGCTCGTTGTTTGACTTAAGCGTAAAGTATTTCTGTTAGGTTGCAAGTTAAATTCAAAGTCTCTATTTGTTTTGACCAGAAATTCACTCAATTTGAGTAGCGTTAAATCGCTTGGTCAAAGAAAAACCGCGCTAAGGAATGCAGCGCGCTAAATTCGATTATTTGGCTTCGTTCGTGTTGCTTGACTTAAGCGTGTAGCTCGCGCTTCCTTTTAAGCCATGCTTGAGTTTATATTTTGTTTACAATAACCTTATTTAGTTCAAACCATTAGCAAAGTAAATCCACTCACAAATTGAATTTTGTTTACCTTTTTCTCTTAAAAACACCGTTTACGGTTATTTGGTGTTTAAGCCAAGCGCATTGCAAGGACACATTTCGTTTTTACTTTTAAGTGAACAAAAAGCAAAAAAAAAACAGTGCTTAAAACTGTAGCGGACGTGATGATTAAAAATCAAGACAAGATCAAACGACCTACATTTCAGAGACAATTTAGCAGAATAGATAAATCAACGTGGGAAAGAGACCTTGGACAATTAATTGCAGATGGCTTGTAAAATAACCATAAACAATTCACTCTTTGTAACAAAACAGAACTGTTTGTAATCATTGTTTTTGTTTTCTTAATAAAATTATTGTGATTCCATGAAATATTGTGTCGTATTCATTTTCTGGGTGCCATTTTCATTACTAAATAAGGGTGAACAAAACCGGTTTGACTCGTTTTACCAGAGAGTGGCCATTTTGAATAATATACCTCTAGACAAACTGGTATCAACAGGTTTGACCATGACGTCATCAGTGTATTCTCATTGGTTCATCACCCGTCCTTTGTTCTTTTGCCTTTAAATTGAAACCACCACCCGGATGGTTGGGTGGACACGTAACACTACATCACACCACACCATACACTTCTCTCTAAAACACTTTATAAATATTCAATAAAATCTCAGAATACATCTCTCCCAATTCATGCATCCTTAATGACTCCACCTATACGGACTGCATCTCATTAAACCCCTCCTGTACCTATACGGCATGCATCTCATTATCTCCTGACCGAAAACCGGTTTGACCGAGCCAACCTCATTAACTCAGGGTTGCTGCATATATGAATAAAATTGATCTACGCATCTGGGACATACTACTAAAGCAGACAACCCAGAACACATCAGGCAAATAAACAAGAATGCTAGACGTAAAATTAGGAAAACAGTTATTGGTGGGACAACATCTGCTTACACACAATTAGAAGGTACAGGAAATATAAATGGATATGTCAGTTCCTTCAATGAATGAAGCAATAAATGTGTTTCACAATAACATTAAATGTGGTCCAGAATACATATGTACCTGTTGTGATCACTTGTGGTACAGGTCCTCAGTAATGAAATGCAATGGTAGCAAGTACACAAGATGCTCACCAGAGGTTCATAAGTCTTGCATCACAGGATTTAAGAGTGTAGATCATACCGAATGGATTTGTACAACTTGTGATTCAAATTTGATGCAAGACAAGTTGCCGACTTGTTCAAAAGCAAATAAAATGAGTTTTCCTGAGAAGCCACAGGTATTAAATTTGACGCCATTAGAAGAAAGACTAATTTCACCTCGTATTCCATTCATGCAAATCCGTGAACTACCTAGAGGTGGGCAATTATCTATTCATGGAAACATTGTCAATGTGCCAAGTGATGTAAATTCAACTGTTCACTGCCTGCCAAGGCCCATCAATGAATCACAGACCATTCCAATAAAATTTAAAAGACGTCTCAGCTATAAGCATCATTGTCAGTTTCAGAATGTTAGACCTAAGAAAGTGTTAGATGCAGCCAAATATCTTGTAGACACAAGTGATTTATTCAAAAGTGAAGGAATAGAAGTCCAAAATGCATGGGTAGATAACATAATCTCACAATCCAGTGACCAGGAGGATTACAGTAAGTTCCTTCACAACAGTAAGAGCTGTTGTGGTGATTTAGAAAGTAATGAAACTATTAAAAGCAAAACTCAGCCAGACTGTACTACTAATAAATCTACTGTTAACACCAATGATTCAATCACTGAAAAAAGATGACAACGATGACTGGTGTGAAATTGAAGGACGCCCCTCAGGACTTATAGACACACTACTACAAGAACCAGATATAACAGATAATGGTGAAAGAATTATTAGTTTTGCACCAGGAGAAGGAAACAAACCATTAGGAATATTCATGGATAAAGATTCTGAATATCTGTCATTTCCTACAATATTCTGTGGAAAACAAAGACCTGATAACAATGAAAGGAAGGTTCCTGTTTCATACAGTACAATTGCTAAATGGGAATTAAGATCATAGGATAGAAGAGCTGCAATGTCTGTCCCAAACATATTTTATAAGCTAAAAAAGTTGCAAATTAAGCAAATTCAAGATAGTGCTTGCATTTCCCTAAGAAAGTGTAAAACAAAAGACAAGAAGTACACTGCTGGTGAACTGAAATCAGAAGATTAGCTTAATAAGCTTGTGCGTCTTGATGAAGGTTTCCGAGTTTTAAGAAATCTAAGAGGCTCGCCATCTTATTTTGAAAAGTGCAAAAAAGACTTGTTTGCTATGATTCGTCAACTAGGCAACCCAACATGGTTTTGCTCTTTCTCAGCTGCTGAAACAAGGTGGACTCATCTTCTTAAAACTTTAGAAAGAATTGTAGAGAAAAAAGAGTACGGTGATGATGAGATCGAACAAATGACATGGGAACAAAAATCAGATCTTATACAAAAAGATCCTGTCACTTGTGCAAGGAACTTTGAGCACATGGTCCCGTTATTTATTCGCAACGTTTTAAAGAGTACTTTAATGCCAATAGGAGAAATAACTGATTACTTTTACAGAGTAGAATTGCAACAAAGAGGAAGCCCACACATTCATTGTTTATTTTGGGTGAAGGAAGCACCACAATATCAAAAAAGTACTGATGAAGAAATTGTAACTTTTATTGATAAATATATCACTTGCCAAAAGCCAGACAGCTCAAGCAAAATGGACAGTCTTGTAAACTTGCAAATACACAGGCACGCCAAAACATGTAAAAGGGCAGGGAAAAAAGATATGTAGATTTAACTTTCCATTGCCGCCAATGCCAAGGACAATGATTTTAAGACCTCTCGAGAATTACAGCCTTGATCAACAAAACCAGGAAAAGATAAAAGAAAATGGTGAAAAAATTAAAGAGGTTCTTGAGAGCATGAAATATCGTGAAGACATCACTTTTGAAGATTTTCTTGACAAGTTACAATTAACTGAAGAAAGTTACATCTTAGCTATAAGACACACCTTAAAACATGACACATTGTTTTTGAAAAGGAGACCATCAGAAATAAGGATCAATAGTTACAACAGTGATTTACTCAAAGCCTGGCAGGCAAACATGAACATCCAGTATGTACTAGATCCATACATACTCTCTTACATAACAAAAGGCCAGAGAGGTATGAGCAGACTTCTAGAAAAAGCGTGCGAGGAAGCTAAAAGTGGTAATACAGATATTACAAATAGAATCAGGTATATTGGAAACAAATTTCTAAATGCAGTTGAAATCAGTGCTCAAGAAGCTGTGTATCTTATATTACAAATGCCATTGAGAAGATCCACACGTGAATGTCAGTTTATCAGCACCTCACCTCCAGATGAAAGGACATTAGTGTTAAAGAAATTAGATAAACTCAAGAAACTGCCTGACCATTCAGCTGACATAGAATCTGACAACGTCATCAAACGCTATCAAAGAAGACCAAAACAATTAGAAAAGTTGTGCTTGGCAGACTTTGTTGCATGGTTCAACTGTGTTAAAGATGATCATGCTGATAGCAATAGTAATGAGCCGTCAGTCACATGTCTTGATGGCTTTATACCAGAAACTAATTTTGATGACAACACTGATGATGACCCTAATGCTATTGATTTCACTGATCCCGAATGTAAACCAAATGAGTACAAACTTAAAGGAGGTTTCAAACTAGTAAAACGAAGGAAGCCCAAAATCATCCGATCTGTCAGATACCACAAAGATAAGGACCCAGTAAACCATTATAGAGAGCAACTTATGCTTTATACACCATGGCGAAAAGAAACCACAGATTTAATAAAAAGCTGTCAAACTTACCAAGAACGATTTGAACTGATTAAGGATGAAATTCTGTGCAATAGCCTCCAATATGAATACCATTCAGAAATACTAGATAAAGCAATGAAAGATATGAATAATGCTGAATGTGACAGTTTTGAAAATGTTGCTCCAAATGCAGAACATATCAATAAGCAGGACTTTGCTGTTAAACAGAAAGCCAGCGAATTATTTGGTTGCTTTGACCCTGGTAAAAACAAGCAACACATGCGGTATGACTTGCTTGATGATATTGGTATTCTCCCAAGAAGTATTGATCAGGAGGAACTTGTTATAAAACGCATCACTGATGATGATTATTATACACTTGTCCGCTCTTTGAATGAAAAACAATAGCAGTTTTTTATCATGTCTTATATTCAATCAAAACTAACGACAAGCCTCTCAGATTATTTTTAAGTGGAGGTGCAGGAGTTGGAAAAACTACTGTGACCAATGCATTGTATGAAGCACTAATAAGATATCTAAAAACTGTTGCAGGTGACATTAAAGTTGTAAAAACAGCCCCCACTGGTAAAGCTGCTTTTCACATAAAAGGCAATACATTACATGCAACTTTCAAATTACCTGTCAATAGAGGCTTTGAGTATTGTGCTCTGAAAAGTGACAGACTGAATACCATCAGGACACAACTAAAGAAACTAAAGGTAATATTTATTGATGAAATCTCCATGGTTGGAAGTGGTATGTTCAACTTTTTGAATTTAAGATTACAACAAATAATGGGAACTAATGAGCTATTTGGTGGAATAAGCATAATAACTGTTGGAGATCTTTTCCAATTGAAGCCAGTTTTTGATAAGTACATCTTCCAAAATTCTCAAATGGGCTACAATGTCTTAGCAACTAACGTTTGGACAGAGTACTTCACCTTCTTTGAATTAACAGAAATAATGAGACAAAAAGATGACAAACAATTTGCAGAGCTACTCAACCGCTTGAGAGACGGAAAGCATTCTGAGGGTGACATTGCCATTTTTTTTTTAAATTTCCTCATTTATAATTAATTACAATATAATATTTACGCTACTTACAATACAATGCTTACACTACTTAACGATACTCTACTTACAACACGTGCAATACAATACTCACACTACTTACAATGCAATGCTTACACTACTTATAATACAATACTCTACTTATATACAATACGTACAATTACATTTCAATCAAAAAAGGAGTAACATTTAACAATGACTAACAACAATAATAATACATTAATACATCACCTATTACTTACAATATTTGAACTACAAAGTTTTTCAATTTTATATTTTAGGAGAATTTTGCGCATGAATTCTTGTACAGAAATAGCTTTCTCTTCTAGTTTCGCACTATATATATAATACTGCATGAACAGGAAGGTGTAATTCAGTCTTCTCACCAGTTCTCCAGTTTTGGTGTTATTGATAAAAATTCCAAATAATATATCCTTTTCACTTGGGGTGAAATTACATTTATTTGTATTATTAAACCATTCAAGAGTTTTTTCAATAAATGATTTAGTGAAAGAGCAGTCTTTAAAGGTGTGTTCTATAGAATCTTCCTCGCCACAATAAATACAGTCACTATCTGGTTTGATACGAAATTTAAAAAGTTTCTTTCTGGTAACGACGATCCGATGAATAAATTTAAATTGAAATTCTCGTAATTTTTGTTCTTGACACAGTTTCGGTATAGATTTAAAAAGCTGGCACCAATCATTCTCGTTGAGGGGGAAAGTTTTATTCCATTTCTGTGTTCCAGTTTGATAGGCAGTATGGATTTTGTTATTTAGGAGTTGATAGTAGTCCTTTGGTTTCAGCTTACCTAGATCAACTTGAGTCGTGGAGTCCAAAGAGAACATTGTTGAAATTTTAATACAGTTGATTGGTAGAGAGACTATTTGTTGTTGTGCTAAGATCAAAACACTGGACGAAAAAATGGATTTACTCAGGTTTGCAAGTTGAGCAAATATGTAGCAAATTTGGGGCTCCAAATTTGAACCGAATTTGCGCTTGGTGTAAACTTAACGTGAACATAAATATTTGTTCCGGTTGAATTCACGTGCAAATGTGACGTAAATGTTGATATTTGCATCAAATTTGCCTCACTTTTGCTACCGAGGCAAATTTCTAACTTTCACATACAATTGCCAAACATTTGCTTCCTGCGCAAAAATATCACGTTTACTGATGTTGGAAATCCAGGCAAATGCGGTGCAAAACAATTTGTTTACACTGATCTGTTTCCTAACATTTACTTACGGGACAAATCAGTACATTTGCGTTTAATTTACTCTTATTTGCAAAATAAGCGAAGCTGTTTATTTGCTATTAATTTGCATTGATGTCAAACAAAAACGATTACTTTAATTTTGCTCACATTTGATAAGGAGCAAATACGTAACTTTGCAAGGCGGTACACTATATGTCCCCATACACCACGTAACAAAGAACGACGCTGACCATTTTCAACGAAGACTCCCAGACTCTCTCTCGCATCTGGTTCATGTCAATCGACACCTTTCCAGTTGGAGCCAATTGGGAAGAATGCTAATAATATTTTAGCCTTGTATTGGCTCAGGTTTGAGCTGTTGACAGCAAAAGAGCTTTCTATTCTTCCCTGGTGGATTTGAATTCACGCGGTCGATATTTTCGTTCTTTCCGTTCTGCGACGTTTGAATAAATTCGCTTCGATCATTCTGGGACGCCAAGCACCAAAAAAAGCCTAGCGAGCACAAGAGCCCCAAAGACAACAAATCTGTCTAGCGAATCTTCGACTGGACGCAACCCTGGGAGTTTTTATTCGGTAAATTCGACCGCGCGATGGTTTTGGCGCCACAAAGTTCGGTTGAAGAATCCACGCCAGAAAGGGAAACTAGGGCAGCTAGTAGGTCTGGATATTCGGAATGTTCTCCTGGCAGTACGAGTGCAGACTGTTATCCGTTTTCTTCGCCTTCCCTGATTCCTGATTCCCCTGATTCCAAGCTCTCCGCTAGACACTGAAAGAAGGTCTCGACCTGGCCTCAGCGATCAATCGAGAAGATGCTAGTGGTGATGATTTTACAGCTGAGCTGTATGTCCAAGCAAGAAACCTATTTAGAAAGGCAGACGTATAATACGGCCGAACGGCTAGAAAAAGAAGCGGCCGAAAAAGAGCGGGAAAGACCACGAAAAAGCAAGCGATTGCCAAAAGTGTTGTCGGTAAGCCTTCTTGCTGATATAGTTTTCAAATAACAAGTGTTATTTAATTTAATTGTATATGTATGTGGTTCAACATTCTTTTTTGCTTTGAAAATTTTTAAACTAAAGAAAAATTCAAACCCAAACATTTCAGACAGTTTTAAATGGAGTAAACTGTCAAGTATAGGACGATAATTCCATTGAGTGACCAAAGAGTAAAATGATTCAACTCCAGTCCTTCAAGATTGTAATGATTATTATTTTCTACACATTGTAGCTTCTCTGATCCATCTAACAAAATTGTCAATAAAGCCATCATGGATGGAGTGACCATAATAATTTGTTCTAAAAAATTGAGAGTTGTTTGGCCTTGAAATTGCCATGATTATAATTGCACTGTGTCAGCTGTTTTTGGGTTTGATTTTGTGAGGTCTTAGTTCTGGTAGAGTCTGAAAGTGACAAAAGTCTTGCTAGAAGAACACATATTGTTCCAAATTAAAAGTGATTTTGTTTTGAAATTGCCATGTTCATAGTTGAGCTGTGATTTTGTGATATTTTAATTCTGGTACATTATGTGAGTGATGGCAGTTTTGTCGAATCTTGAAGCATTTGCACCATGACGAGTGATCACAATTGTCCTAAAAGATTAACAGTTGTTTGGCCTTGAAATTGCCATGATTATAATTGCACTGTGTCGGCTGTTTTTAGGTTTGATTTTGTAAGATCTTACATGTAGGTCTGGTACATTCTGTGAGTGATGGCAGTTATAATTTTGTCAGATCTTGAAGCATGCGCACCATACCGAATGACCACATTGTCCTAAAAAGTTAAGAGTTCTTTGGCCTTGAAATTACCATGATTATAATTGCACTGTGTTGGCTGTTTTTGGGTTTGATTTTGTGAGATCTTAGCACTGGTACATTCTGTGAGTGACGGCAGTTTAGTCATATCTTGAAGCATGTGTACCATGATGAGTGACCACATTGTCCTAAAAAATTGAGAGTTGTTTGCCCCCTGAAATTGCCATGATTATAATTGCATTGTGTTGTTTGGCCTTGAAATTACCATGATTATAATTGCACTGTGTTGGCTGTTTTTGGGTTTGAATTTGTGAGGTCTTAGCTCTGGTACATTCTGTGAGTGACGGCAGTTTAGTCAGATCTTGAAGCATGTGTACCATGACGAGTGACCACATTGTCCTAAAAAATTGAGAGTTGTTTGCCCCCTGAAATTGCCATGATTATAATTGCACTGTGTTGTTTGGCCTTGAAATTCCATGATTATAATTGCACTGTGTTGGCTGTTTTTGGGTTTGAATTTGTGAGATCTTAGCTCTGGTACATTCTGTGAGTGACGGCAGTTTAGTCAGATCTTGAAGCATGTGTACCATGACGAGTGACCACATTGTCCTAAAAAATTGAGAGTTGTTTGCCCCCTGAAATTGCCATGATTATAATTGCACTGTGTTGTTTGGCCTTGAAATTACCATTATTATTATTGCACTGTGTTGGCTATTTTTGGGTTTGATTTTGTGAGATCTTAGCTCTGGTACATTCTGTGAGTGACGGCAGTTTAGTCAGATCTTGAAGCATGTGTACCATGACGAGTGACCACATTGTCCTAAAAAATTGAGAGTTGTTTTCCCCCTGAAATTGCCATGATTATAATTGCATTGTGTTGTTTGGCCTTGAAATCACCATGATTATAATTGCACTGTGTTGGCTTTTTTTGGGTTTGAATTTGTGAGATCTTAGCTCTGGTACATTCTGTGAGTGACGGCAGTTTAGTCAGATCTTGAAGCATGTGTACCATGACGAGTGACCACATTGTCCTAAAAAATCGAGTTGTTTGCCCCCTGAAATTGCCATGATTATAATTGCTCTGTGTCGGCTGATTTTAGGTTTGATTTTGTGAGATCTTAGTTCTAGTAGATTCTGAAAGCGACAATAGCCTTGTTAGACCTCAAGGCATGACTGTGTACCGTAATGAAGGACCACATATTGTTCCAAATAAAGAGTGATTTTGCCTTGAAATTGCCATGTTCATAGTGGAGCTGTGTCAACTGCTTTAGGACACTAAATGTACATGTATGTGGTCCTTGATCATGTGGTAAACATGCTTTGAGGTAACATTCCATGAGTGATGGCACTTTTGTCAGACCTTGTATCATGTGCATCAACTTATAACAATATGTTATAAATTAAGAGTGAAATTTCCATGTCCAAAATTGAGTAGTGCCAACAGTTTTAGGGTTTGATTTTTCAATAGTGCAGTGATAACATACAGTGCATGCATGTACATACAGTTGAATTTGACATGCATTTTAAATCTCTTCCTTGCTGGATTTCTAATAATAATACAATAAATAATAATAATATTATTTCTTTGTTAATATACAATATATATATGGTAATGAATGAAAATAAAAACACAGGAAAATGAAAATTGAACTACAGTGTACAATGCATGTAACTAACATGTTCTAACACTTTTCCATTTCAAACAGCTGTGATGCAAGTCCATTTGCATACCAAAATGAGGCAGCAGAAAAATGTTGACAAAAAGAAGCAGAAGTATTAGTGTTGCAGGAGCCGCGGAAGAGAAGTAGAAAGAATACGGTAAGCAAAAGATGTTTAATGCCTGTAGTAAACACAATTTTTTTTACTGTGAACACTCCAGTTATACATTGCCGGTTTGTCCTCAAACATTTTTATTTTGAAATGGGTAAATTAATATTACCTACTGTGTCATATACGATTTGCTGGCCGGGAGGTCTGTACTGGGAAAAACTGGACCCAAGGGCAATTTTTTCCCAATATGGCCCGACCTACATTGTAGGCCAGCAAGTAACATAATAATTTTTTCTCTGTGGGAATATTGGTTTAATTTGTACATACTTGTAAAAGCCATATGTCTGGCAGAAATGTGAACTCTAACAGTAAAACCGAAGTCATTATTGCTTAATAATATTTCTTTTTACATTGTTAAGTGTTTTACATTTTAGGTACAAAAATTTTGTAGCTGTACATTCTAAAAATTCGGAACAGTCTGTATATGGGGTCCAGATGGGAATATCAGGACCTCTAGAGAGTGTGTCCTTAACCAATCAAATTCAAGGATTTAGTATTATGGACTGCTGCGATGCAACAAAAAAAAATAAACATATATTATTTTAATGATAAATCAATATCACAACCTTGTAATCATTTTCAACCATCCCTTTACAGTCTAAGGTAAAATTATTAATCACTACATTGTACATACACATGTAGATCAGCCTCCCTTGCCCTCTTCCCCAAAAATTTTTATTTAATTTGGACTAGCAAGAAAGACCTTTGTAGTTGTAAAAACTGATTTTTATATGCACCCTGTTATACACATTTATCTAGAAGTAAAAAAAATTGTCTGTAAACAACCTTATGAGTAATGGCTCATAAATTGTTGTGCAATATATTCATTCATCGTCTTGGGTTGTGGGTTTCACAGTAACACTGTAATTTCATTGTTCAGTTACTTATTTGTGCTTAGTTAATTCTAGATTTTCATCTTTTACAGAAATGAATTAAGCGGGTAAAAGCATTAAAGGAATGGACATCGATGCAACAAGAAGATAAAGAAAAATATAACGTCTGCCTGACGATGGACTATATGTCATCTGGGGAGTCCATTTCGGAGCCTGAGGGTGAAACCAATGGCAGCACATCGGGTTTAGATGTAGAAAACAAACAGTATAAACATGTGTACAACCCCTCCTTTGTAGGAGCACAGAACTTGATGATTTGATGAAGAGCCTTGACCGTATAACTAAGTGCCGAAGAAGTATAGGGGGACCATGCAAACATGGTTTTTGAAACGAGTCAAGGGCCATCATCAACCTGGGAGAAACCAGAAGATGCCCCTGACTTTGCATTGTCAGCACTCCTCAGTTAAGGAACTGGGTCATGAAATAGAATGCAAACCAGTTTAATCATTGTTTCACAGGAGCATCTCTATCCTGTGTTTGTGTGGGGGACTGTGTTTTTAAATGGCTGTGTCGGTTATGAATTCAATTTCTAAATGCAACATTTAGTGCTTTTTTAATGGTTAAAATCATGAAACAAAAACACTCAAACACATGAATACAATGTTTAAAACCTTGAAGTTTGACTTTCACTCTGTCAAACTTCAAGTTTCTAAAACCGCTGTTGCAAACTTTAAATCAACAAAACAAACACATAACAACAAAGTATTCATGTTTTTGAGTGTTTTTGTTTTATTGTAATCTTTAAAAAGTGCTAATTGATATTGCATTTTGAACAGCTAAATATTATTCATAACTGACACAGCCATTTAAAAGCACAGTCTCCTACACAAACACAGGTTTGGTTTATTGGTGTTCAAACTCTAGAAAGCCAGGAGCCCATTACCAGGGGCATACAAATGCCATAAATTTGTGCAATGGCATTTTTACCAGTAGGTTTATTTTGAGATAAGCTTTTCCCTTTCCCGCAAAAATAATTGTTTCTGATTCTTATGTGGACGAGTTGTCATAGTTATGTATTACATTTACGGTAAACGTTTATTATCAATGCAATTTCTTGTGATTGGCTTTCAATTCCAAAACCAATTTGCGGGAAAGGCTTATAGTCTAAAAATAAACCATCTTGCAAAAATGCCATTTCATAGGTGCAGTATGGCAGTCGCATGCTCCAGGTAATGAGTTCCTGAGAAAGCTCAGTAAAATTAATGATGACTAAATTGTCTACAGAGCAAACAAGAGTTTGACTTTACAGACTACACGTACATTAAGCTTCTATTTGCATGAATTTTCCATGACCTGCTCCTTCGACAATTATGGGATTTGGTGCATAAAAGGCCAGTGTACACTTTCATAGGTTCTATTTCAGTTTCACTAGGAATAGCCTTGTTTTTTGCACTCCATTTTACTCAAGAAACATTCCCATTTCACAATACTGCTTTGTGGTTTCTTTTTGTTTGGACAAGGTTATGAGATATGATGTCATAAGTAGATGTGGTTTTATAGTGAAAGAATCCTATGGAACTTATCTTCTAAATGCCAACAGAACTCAGGGATAAAAAAAAAAAACATGGGTATATTTGTTTCGCAAGGCCACGTGCAAAAAGTGAGGCAAATCCAAACAAACATTCACCCAAAATTACATTTCCATCAAGATAGGCCCTTTATGCACCCCCCCCCCCCCCCCGCCCAATTATTTTTGGCTTCCAAGTAGCAGTCTTCCAATTACATAATTATCAAACAGGTATGCAGATAAACAAGGCACTTAGTATCTTGCATGCATGCACCGCAAACAAACACAATTATCAAAAATAATATCTTCCATTTCAGTTATATTTCCAATTTGTTCTTAAGTCTGGTTAACTTTGCAAACCGATCATAAGCCTCACATTTCAGTTTGATTGGTGTCGTGTGGTGTAGATGCGTGAAATATCTTCAGATTCTTGGGATCAATAAACCTACTTTTCAGCAACTATTTGTATTTATCGGCATTGAATTGAAGTGTTAATGAATCTGCAGACTACATGCAGCACGTCTTTTGTGAGACGATTAATTTGCATTTGTGGATGGTTTGAAATTCTATTTTGGTCACAATAACATAAACTAAAGCTGTAAAATAAGTGATTGTACCACACAACACTGGTTGAACTGAAATACAAGGCTTTCATACATTTAATCTGCCGTTTGGAAAAATAATAAGCCTTAAGCCTTATTAACTCTGCCTACATTTAGAGAATATCATGGATTTCTTCAGCAAATGTTTCCAATACAATCAACTGACCTGGTAAAAAAGAGCTGCTGAGTACCTGTAAAAAGAGCTGCTTGTGGGTCGCATGTAGTTTGTTTGCAGTGCATGCCAGGAAGAAAGTAATCTCCTTTGAGTATATGTGCACAGATCAGTTTTTTTTTTTTAACTTCCCCCTCCCAACTCCTCTCTATTAAGCCCCCCGAATTACATAAACCCCAGGGGCTAATAGAGTTTTTACTGTGTGTTCAAATTGAAGAATAACCTGTATTTAGGGCTTTTTGTATGCACCTGTTGAAATGATTCCTGATTGAATTGAGCTCATGTAACATGTAGCATTTTACCACCCAGTTAAATCGTGTAAAAGAATTATTTTGTAACAGTGTATTATTTCGTAGTTGATCTATTCTCAACGTGATTCGACATTGTAAATACGGTTGACAACGTGATTTGGTTTAGTTAGATAGTTATTGAATTAATTAAAGTAATTTCATTTATGACTTGAATTTATTGTTACTGCAGTGTGGTGTAGACATTAATTGAGCAAATATAGATGTCGAAAACTGACTCACCGATCACATTTACTGTCCTAGGGAAAATATTTTTTTTCATCCCATTTCTAGAGCATAAAAGTGGAAAAATGATTCTTTGATCACATTTACCACCCTGAGCAAATACGTGGAAAATGCCGAAGTCTTTGATCACTTTTACCACCCTGGGCAAATACGTTGAAAAATGATTCTTTGAACACATTTACCACCCTGAGCAAATACGTGTGGAAAAATGACTCTTTGAACACATTTACCACCCTCAGCAAATACGTGGAAAAATGATTCTTTGATGACATTTACCACCCTGAGCAAACACGTGGAAAAATGATTCTTTGAACACATTTACCACCCTGAACAAATACGTGGAAAAATGATTCTTTGATCACATTTACCACCCTGAGCAAACACGTGGAAAAAATGATTCTTTGAACACATTTACCACCTGAGCAAATAAGTGGAAAAATGATTCTTTGAACACATTTACCACCCTGAGCAAATCCGTGGAAAAAATGATTCTTTGAACACATTTACCACCCTGGGCAAATTATGTTCAAAAATGATACTTTGATCAAATTTTCCACTTCAGGCAAAGTACATACAAAATGTCACTTTTGATATCGTATTTGCTACCCTGGCAAATGCCTAGAAAAAAACAAACTTTTCACTATTTTTATGCATGGGAGTAAATTTAAAGCAAATATGGAATTTACCAGCTTTGCCATGATAGCAAAATTGGGGCAAAATCAGATCGTTGTCTTGAAGTAAATTTGAGCAAATGTGAGCAAATGTGGAATTTGCCATACGTTTGCTGCACATTTGCTATACAGGAAAATCCGTTTTTTCGTCCAGTGTTAAAGGTGACTAGGAATTGCACTAATAATTTGATAAAATTGGAGGAAGTTTGTTCTACAATCGTATTTTGTCTGGAAGTCGGAAAAAGACATAAATTTACCGTTTTCATTTAAAAGGTGTCCAATAGAGATTATACCTTTGGAAAACCATTCTCGATAAAAGATAGGCTTTCCTCCAATTAATATGTTCTTGTTGTTAAAAAGGATAGTATTTTGTTCTTGTTGATGTTGGTATAAACATTTTAACTCTTTGAAATAATTTAACATTTCGATATAAAACTTTGGTAAATCCTCAAAGTATTTAGGTTCATAATTACACCTTAGGAGGAAGTTAAGACCACCGCATTTCTTAAAATAATAATTGGGAATAGCACCCCAATTTGATTCACCGGATTGCAGTAATCTCGATATCCATCCTAATCTTAAAGACTTCGCAGTTAAAATCAATATCCACCATACATAAACCACCTTTATCATAACTTTGATATACTCCTTCACGCTTAATTTTATCGTTTTTGTTGTTCCATAGAAATTTAAAAAGCTTATCCTTTACAATTTGGAGGATACTCTTCAGAATACAAGTGTTAGAGAAAGAATGTATTAACTGCGAAATTCCCAAGGACTTAGTAATCAATATCTTACCGTATAAAGTTAACGCCCTAGACTTCCACATATCTAAGTTTGATTGCAACTTCTGAACTTTCAGATTAAAATTAAAGTTGTCGTTGCCCGTTTCATCATACGAGATATAAGTACCTAAGATCTTAGTGGGACTTTTGACCCATTTCAATCGTAATGGTTTTGTATCGTTTGGGGCCCATTTTCCGAGCCACATGGCTTTTGTCTTCTTCAAATTTAATTTTAAACCGGAACATCTGCCAAACTCAAAGTTCAGCGCGATTTTTAATGAAGTTAGATCTGAGCAAAAGAAATTTGTATCATCAGCAAATTGATTTAGTTTTATTTCCTGTCCAAAGATACAAATTCCTCTCACATCAGGGCTCTGGCGTATTTTGTTGGATAGCATTTCTGCCGCTAAGATAAAAAGATAAGGAGATAGGGGACAGCCTTGTCTAACGCCTCGTGAAGGTTTGAACCACTTGGTGGAAAATCCATTATTCATTACTGCAGTTTCAATGTCAGTATAGAAAAGTTTTATCCAGCTCTTCACGCTCTCTCCAAAATTGAAGCATTCTAATACGCGATGTATAAAGGACCATTCTAGTGTGTCAAAAGCTTTCCGAAAGTCTAAAGAAATTAGAATGCCTGGAAGTTTTTGTTTTAAAGTTATATCCAATATGTCACTAATTAACCTGATATTTTCTCATATATATCTACCTTTTATAAAACCAGTTTGATCAGGGTGAACTATTTTAGGAAGTAACGGTTCTAGTCTCTTAGCAATTGCCTTTGAAGCGATTTTATAATCTACGTTTAGTAGTGTAATCGGACGCCAGTTTTGCAGAAGTGTTAAAGATTCGTCTTCTTCTGGAATAAGGGTTGCCATTTTAAAACATTGCCATTTTAAAACAAAGATGTCTCACTGTAGCATCTGAAGAAGACCATTATCCTACAAACATGCCACATTTATTTCCTACAAATAAATCAGTAGATGCTCACAATAATGCCCTATATACCGTCTCTGAAACTCATAAAGCTCCGATCAAGGCTGTTGACATTATAGTTGGGGATATTTCTGATGATCTGAAGAAGCAAGTGAAAAATAATATACCACTTGATCCAACAAAGACAATGGGTTGATATTCAGTAGTGTCCATAGCAACCAAAGCAAAATATGACTTGACAACCAATGTTGATGTGTCTGACGGACTCACAAATGGTGCAGACTGTGTGATAGAGAAAATGGACTACAGAGTCAACAATTCCACTAGACCAAGTATTATTTGGGTAACATTTCCATACGCTGACATAGGCATAAACCAGCGCAGAGAAAATGCACATTTGTACATAGAAAAAAAATTGGACACCAGTTTTAGAAGTAACAAGGCAATTCTCAATCAACGAAAAAGGTCAAGTACAAATTCTGCGGCGACAATTTCCACTTGGACCTGCTGCTCCTAAAACTATTCACCGTTGTCAAGGTGACACTTTAGATGAAGCTGTTGTTGATTGTCCAGCATACAAAAGGGATCACATGCATTATGTTGGCTTGAGCCGAGTAAGAAGCAGTTCTAAACTGCATATTCTCAATTTGAATGAAAACAAAATAAAAGTTAGTGAGCAAGTTAAAAATGAAATGAACAGACTGAGAACAGAAGCAACCCTCATACCTTTAGCAACGTTACAGGTCATAAATTTTAAACAAACAAAAACAATCTTGTTTCAAAATGTATGATCTCTCCACCTTCACATAGGTGACGTGCGAAGTGATTACAATATTCAAAAAGCTGATGTCAACATTTTCGTTGAAACAAAGCTTTGCTTTTCAGACAAAGATGATGTTTATCAGCTGACTGGATTTACACTTTACAGAAATGACTTTAATCAGTCTAACATCAGAACTTGCTATGGAACTGCTGTGTACATTAAGAATAATTTGAACTGTATTCAAATTCCATACAGGTTCAACTTTAATAATGTAGAAATTACTATCATGGTTCTAAACCATCCAATTCCAAATCTTCATGTTGTTGGTATCTACCGCTCGAAAGGTAATGTCACAATTTCACATTTAATTGAAGCCCTTACTCATCTTCATAACTCAGTATTGACAGACCCTTAAATTTCCACAGTGCTGCTTGGGGATTTCAATATTAATCTAATGGAGAAGACTACAGAACAAAAGGTTATCAAAAAATCACTATTAACAGACAGAGCATATACACAATTGATTAACCAGTATACTACTGACTACCATACACAAATAGATCACCTTTCTACCAATACACCACAACTTGTACAATCTGCAGGTACCCTGGAGTCATACTACAGTGACCATAAACCTATTTTTATTTCCCTGAAAGCTGTGTAAATATATAATTTTCCCAATGAACTTTGTCAACATTGATGTACATGTATCATACATCATATCTTATGGTATCTTAATACAGTATGGCAAGCAGACCAACAACTATGGTCCAAGATACCTAAAGATACTAGATTAGTAGGTCAGAGTTAGCAATTTTTTAAAACTATTTAGAACAAAAGACCTGTAAGTATTTTAATGAGTTTAAATAATTATTCTTGCCTGCAATTTCAGTACAAATGTGATTTTTATTGTGACCATCACTTTAATTCTAAATACAATCTAGTTAGCTTGAAATCATTTTGTAACTTTTATTACCTCTTATACTTGAATTGTAAATACGTCTTTTAAAATACACCAAATTGAAGAAACGTTGTCGGGTGAAAAGTATAAACCATGAACGATGCGACCCAAAGGCTTACTGGGAAGTTGGGTAAATTAATCTTTGTCTGTCACAGAATACACATTTTATTAACACAGGATGCATAAATCTATGCTCTAAAATGTCTCAAACAAATAAAATATATTGATATATTAAGAAATGGAATATTAATGCAATGCTGCCTACCCAGAATCCCATTCGGTCTCACCATTCATGGTTTATGCTTTTCATGGGTCAACGTTTCTTCAATTTGGTGTATAAAATAGGCAAATTTTGTAATTCAATCACCATTTTAATTCTAAATACTTAGCTTAATTACGTAGCAGAAATGCTAAATCTGTTTGGACACAGAAATAGTTATCAAAAGTACCTGAATGAGATAACACAACAATGTCAATGCATTCAGTAACTTTGAAATATGACATGAAGATAAACAGAAATATTTTTTATGCAAACAAAGAATATTGTGAACTACTCGTACTTTTAATGGTTTCCAAATTCTTGAATTGCATACAGACTCCACTCAAAGTTAACACTGCAGTTATTTGCACAACACATGCATAAATTATGCAAATGAAAAAATACTTAGCTTCTTTATTCCCTGGAGGTGAGGATGGGATGTTGAACTGACATTCAATTCCCTTCCAAGACCCCTTCCTTAAATGAGATATCCAACCTGTATACATAATTAAGGTAAGTTGTTTATTATTTTTTGGAGGCAGGGAGAGAGGGAGGGAGGGTGGCGACACAACAATTCAAAGATAACTTTTTTTATCCATTAATTTTATGCACATTGTTATTTATGCTCTAACCCATTACTTTTGATGTCTATTTCAGGTAAAACATTTTATCATATGACCTACATACATGTATCTATGGAAACAAGATAACTATTGCAGCACCAAACACAGTTATACAGGTGACAGAGAGTGTGTATTAACAATACCCTAAAAAAAGCTTCAACAAGTTGAAAGGCTCATTAAAGTGGTAATTTACTGGGACACAAGACCTGTCATATCCATGCAATAATGATCTGAGGAATATTACAAATGAAGCAAAATTTCCTACAAGCATTCCATGAGGAAATACAAAACTCTACAATGTACCACCATAGCACAATAATAATTGATATCTATTGGAACATCATCAAGTATATCAGAGCTGCAAGACAACCATGCACTCTGCATCTGTAATTACAACAATGAGTTCCTCTGGATTGTCAACAGACACACTGCAGTAAATACAGTTATAGACAGCAAAAAAAAAAACTGAAACTGAAAGAAAATACATAATTTGTACCTTCATGTCGATGCACAACTTGCAAAGAAGACCATCCTGTACTGATGTATTAACTGAAAGTTTGGCATGTTTATAAAAACTGCACTGAGAGCACCCACAGTTTGCATAAAAATACACAGGAATATTCTGTGCATCATTCAACCGTATCAAATACATCTTTAAATGCATCATTAGCAAATTCATGCCTATAAAACAACGTTGCTTTTGGATTTCTGATAACAAACAAGCTTTCTGTTCAAAACTCCTCTGCTGAAGAGAAACAAGAAACATTTATTTTTATGCAGTACGTTAGTTAAAAGCATCTGAGTGCACTCAAATAGATGATGATAATGCAAATCAGAGACATTCAAATCATTGGATGGTGAAAGTCTCTGCTTCAATATTAAAGCAGCAACAACAAAGCAACTTTTTTTATAAATTTGCACTATTTGACAAGAAACCTTGAACAGAAATTACATATGTACAGCAAACCATGTTCTACAATTATAATTTATAGATAGCATTGTGAACATTTGTCATGCATGTAATATAACACTTACAATTATATATTCAAAATATATAAATTTATGCAATTTACTTATGACAATTAAGAATACAGCCAGTTATCTAAGTCCCAAAACTATTTTCATAAAATTATAATACTGTAAATAAAACTAAGCAGGCATCTCTACTTAGTAACCTGTCTTATTGTTTTGACTGCTGTGAAACCTTTAAGCCCCAGGAGTGATCACATTCAATCCAGAAACAGTGGAAGTAAGAGCCACTCTGTGGATTTCCACTAAAATTCCTATTTATTTTATTTATTATTTTACGATCATATTTTCTCATAACAGTAGCAATACATAGTCATGAGAAAATGTTCTGAGAATTAAGGAAGTGATCAACAAAGACCGACTGATGTGAATTTTAAACAAATTGTCCCTACTATTACTATATACTATGAGCTAATACCTCTGTATTACTGTATAGAGACTAGTAAGGAGAATTTGTACATTGACATCACACATGAAACTTTTCAGAAATTACAACCTCGTACCCAGGGCCTTCTGTGGTTCTACAATTCCAAATAACGGGCCGAGCAAAGACTCCCCTGCACAAGACTGCCAAAATGTCTAGGAGAGAGGAGGGTCCAAAAGAGTGAATTCATGAGTTAGCTATAAGGTCGGATAAATTATACTCGAAAATTTGAGCACTATGTCTTGGAGCGTCACCGTTGAAAACATTGCATTATGCCGAAAATTATATTCTCATGTTTTTGCATTATGCTCCATTTTAAAAAAAACCTCCAACCCACAACCCCCCCCCCCCCCCACACACACACACACACACACACACACACACACACACACACACACACACACACACACACATACCCTCTCCCTTCCGCCAATAGGTAAAAGTAACTAAGTAGCTTCCGCTGACAGGCCATTTTCTGGCCGGGTTTCAGCAGCTAATCCGACAATATCCGATTCAGCCATATTTGTTAGTAAAGCCTTAGAAACCTAGCATATTGAGGACGAGGTAGTAACCAGGGCTCCAATTAAGTAACTTAGCCTACAAAAAATGCAAAAAAAAAAATACTAGGAACGGCATTTGAGACGTGTATGCTGAAGACTTCATAAAATTACTAGAAACGGACGGACTATCCGACCCTATCTTGGCTCATAGGATCCTTTGATTCTTATGCTATTTTAGACCATTTGTAATTAAACCCCACTGAAAACTGCATTAGCGCCTGAATTACCGCCTATAGGGGAATCTTTGTTTACCATTTTTGCTTCATTAGCATATGCGCCTCGTTCTCACCTACCTACAAAAAAAACAACTCTGAATATTGAAAGGGCATAGCACAATTAGCTTTCTCTGAAAATTTGAGCCCGATATACTAGATACACTTCATGCAATGCTTCATAAAAAACTCAAAATTTTACAAAGAATGTATGGGTTCATTAGCGCTTTTGCCAACCAACAATTTTACAGTTTTTGATCGCAGATATTTCCTTAAATATTTCATGAAAAAAGCTAGAAATTGCAAAGATTACTAAGTTTAACAAGCTTTTTCGACTTTTGAAGTCAATTCGTATTTAGCATGATGCCTTCTCTATTCAGATTCGTATGTTAATAATGCAAAATGTAAACAATGACGTCAGCAAAGATTCCCCTTCTAAGCCAGCGGGCCCGCGATACATTAACGGGAAAATGCCATTACTGTTTCCTCTGCGGTCTGCATTTTGAATCGAAATGCACCAATTAGAAGAGCTCACATGTTTCCTCAGAGGTACACATTTATTTTTAACCAATCAAAGAACACTATTTTCGATCCGCGATTTTCATATAAAAAGATGAGAATCTGCTTGCGGAAACGCAAACAAACTTTAACAATGTCTTCGCGAAAGCAAAAGCCGTGGAAAAGAAACTCTTCCAGTTCATCCCGCCCGCCAAAAAACGCCGCAACCAAACAGCCATCAACATCAAAATCATCTAACGCAACAAAACTGCCTGCAAACCTTTCAGACTTACCAATGGACACTCCAAGAACGCTCCCCGAAAGAAAACAACATACTTCACAACCTCAACAGCCATCTCTTGCAACAGCATCAAGTTCAACAAAAACTAACCAGCGAACTTTAATCGCCTACGTACACCAACTCAGTCCACCAACAAGAAACAAGAACAATTATATGCATTACTCAAAATTGTTGTTGCAAACTAACAGCGACACACATCAAGAAGCGTTACTGTACTCGAAAGCCAAACGACGCCTTCTGGAAAACAGTGAAAACACACATACCCCCATCAAAATACAGCGGTTCACCTACACTGATGATGCCAAAAAGATCATCATTAACGACATGACAAAGCTATCAATCCCAGATCAAAGAGAGTATTGCTTCCAGTTCAAAGACAAAAATAATAAGCTTATTATCACTCGCTCATTATCCTTTCCTTCTCTCGGAGCCATACTGCATTTAGGTGCCGCATTATGATACACTTATACTTTTTATATTAGGTATACATTTCATAGTTACTATGATTGGTAATCTATCTATATTTTACACTATTATATTTTTCTCCTACTACGCCACATTAAGACGCGCGCGTTTCAGTGCACGCTATTTAACCCACATTAGTGCTCGCACTTTCTAGCGCGCGCATAACTTTGTTAGTTTATCTACCAATCATAGACGCCATACAGGTCACGTTATAGTTTTGAATAGCCAACGGTTTACGCAAGCCTTAACACACTTGTAACTCCCCTGAAGAAGGCCGTGATGGCCGAAACGTAGGGTCAATAAAGCAAAATCAAGTCAAGACATGGAGTTGGAAGCTTGATAATTACAACGCATTCTACATTAACCTTTTCAAGCTACAAGATCGCACTTTACTAGAGTGATCCTCTGTCTTCGACAAGGCATACAGCATTGTTTGAGAGACCTGTCACAACACTATATATATATATATATATATATATATATATATATATCAATATATTAGATAATTATATATTAAAACTCTGAATGAATTTATGAATCTGTTTGGGTAAACCAATTAGGTTTCTACCATTCAGATCAGTATGATTGAAATCAAACCGCCACGGCGGTTTGTAATTAAGTGGGTGATTTTGCATTTTTTATGCAGGAACAAAGTTTCAATCTCTTCATTGTTTGTATAATTTCTTTCAGTTTTTCAGAATTTATTTTGATTTTAAAGGCCATTTTAGTTGGGGAAATTAAATTTCAAACGCTACGGCTTAATTGAATTCAATAGCAAATACAACGTCATCATGCGTGATCTGTTCAGTTGTATTTTTTTTGTAAATTTCAATCCATATTATATCATGTTTTGATAGGTTCATATTTATGTTAAATTCCTGTCGCCTTTCATTTTCAGTTGAGTCAAAGCTTTGATTTTGTATATTGGTTCCACTAACTCTGACTTTTAAAGTAATAAGAAAATCAGAATTAGTTAATGAGCCAAAGTAACAATTGATGCCTTTTAAAATACAATCATAAGGTATAATTTGAAATGGATTTTCAAAATTCAAAAATAAGCGACTTGGATGCCGTGATTTTTCGAAGTAAGCCGTAATGAATGTTTTTGATGTTAATGAAGGATTTAATATTCTATGACCATTCATATCCAAATCAGCCTCCATGACCATCTTTTGATTTTCAAAAATGAAAGGTGCATCGAAGACGCTGCTTTCAACATCAGGTTGAGAACCGTTGACACCATATATGATCAACTTTGCGGGTCCTTCTGCAGCTGACTCGGCAGTTCCCCGCCATTTCAGATCCAGAAATATATATTCAGGTGGAGTGATCTCCCATTTATGCATGTGGATGATGGATCTGGCATAATTCGAAAACTTCTTTGTTGATTGCTGGTTAATATTCAGACTTGTGCTCACGACATTAACACTCACACCATCCATTGACGCGGGGAAGAATTCAATGCAAATCGTGTATTCTCCGTCTGGGAGTTTGAACATATTGAATCCAAGTCTCCCATCGTATTCATTGAAATGATCTTTTGTGATTTGAACTGTATTCAAATTCCATACAGGTTCAACTTTAATAATGTAGAAATTACTATTATGGTTCTAAACCATCCAATTCCAAATCTTCATGTTGTTGGTATCTACCGCTCGAAAGGTAATGTCACAATTTCACATTTAATTGAAGCCCTTACTCATCTTCATAACTCAGTATTGACAGACCCTAAAATTCCCACAGTGCTGCTTGGGGATTTCAATATTAATCTAATGGAGAAGACTACAGAACAAAAGGCTCTCAAAAAATCACTATTAACAGACAGAGCATATACACAATTGATTAACCAGTATACTACTGACTACCATACACAAATAGATCACCTTTATACCAATACACCACAACTTGTACAATCTGCAGGTACCCTGGAGTCATACTACAGTGACCATAAACCTATTTTTATTTCCCTGAAAGCTGTGTAAATATATAATTTTCCCAATGAACTTTGTCAACATTGATGTACATGTATCATACATCATATCTTATGGTATCTTAATACAGTATGGCAAGCAGACCAACAACTATGGTCCAAGATACCTAAAGATACTAGATTAGTAGGTCAGAGTTAACAATTTTTTAAAACTATTTAGAACAAAAGACCTGTAAGTATTTTAATGAGTTTAAATAATTATTCTTGCCTGCAATTTCAGTACAAATGTGATTTTTATTGTGACCATCACTTTAATTCTAAATACAATCTAGTTAGCTTGAAATCATTTTGTAACTTTTATTACCTCTTATACTTGAATTGTAAATACGTCTTTTAAAATACACCAAATTGAAGAAACGTTGTCGGGTGAAAAGTATAAACCATGAACGATGCGACCCAAAGGCTTACTGGGAAGTTGGGTAAATTAATCTTTGTCTGTCACAGAATACACATTTTATTAACACAGGATGCATAAATCTATGCTCTAAAATGTCTCAAACAAATAAAATATATTGATATATCAAGAAATGGAATATTAATGCAATGCTGCCTACCCAGAATCCCATTCGGTCTCACTATTCATGGTTTATGCTTTTCATAGGTCAACGTTTTTTCAATTTGGTGTATAAAATAGGCAAATTTTGTAATTCCATCACCATTTTAATTCTAAATACTTAGCTTAATTACGTAGCAGAAATGCTAAATCTGTTTGGACACAGAAATAGTTATCAAAAGTACCTGAATGAGATAACACAACAATGTCAATGCATTCAGTAACTTTGAAATATGACATGAAGATAAACAGAAATATTTTTTATGCAAACAAAGAATATTGTGAACTACTCGTACTTTTAATGGTTTCCAAATTCTTGAATTGCATACAGACTCCACTCAAAGTTAACACTGCAGTTATTTGCACCACACATGCATAAATTATGCAAATGAAAAAAATACTTAGCTTCTATATTCCCTGGGGGTGAGGATGGGATGTTGAACTGACATTCAATTCCCTTCCTTGACCCCTTCCTTAAATGAGATATCCAACCTGTATACATAATTAAGGTAAGTTGTTTATTATTTTTTGGAGGCAGGGAGAGAGGGAGGGAGAGAGGGAGGGAGGGAGGGAGGGAAGGAGGGTGGCGACACAACAATTCAAAGATAACTTTTTTTATCCATTAATTTTATGCACATTGTTATTTATGCTCTAACCCATTACTTTTGATGTCTATCTCAGGTAAAACATTTTATCATATGACCTACATACATGTATCTATGGAAACAAGATAACTATTGCAGCACCAAACACAGTTATACAGGTGACAGAGAGTGTGTATTAACAATACCCTAAAAAAAGCTTCAACAAGTTGAAAGGCTCATTAAAGTGGTAATTTACTGAGACACAAGACCTGTCATATCCATGCAATAATGATCTGAGGAATATTACAAATGAAGCAAAATTTCCTACAAGCATTCCATGAGGAAATACAAAACTCTACAATGTACCACCATAGCACAATAATAATTGATATCTATTGGAACATCATCAAGTATATCAGAGCTGCAAGACAACCATGCACTCTGCATCTGTAATTACAACAATGAGTTCCTCTGGATTGTCAACAGACACACTGCAGTAAATACAGTTATAGACAGCAAAAAAAAAACTGAAACTGAAAGAAAATACATAATTTGTACCTTCATGTCGATGCACAACTTGCAAAGAAGACCATCCTGTACTGATGTATTAACTGAAAATTTGGCATATTTATAAAAACTGCACTGAGAGCACCCACAGTTTGCATAAAAATACACAGGAATATTCTGTGCATCATTCAACCGTATCAAATACATCTTTAAATGCATCATTAGCAAATTCATGCCTATAAAGCAACGTTGCTTTTGGATTTCTGATAACAAACAAGCTTTCTGTTCAAAACTCCTCTGCTGAAGAGAAACAAGAAACATTTATTTTTATGCAGTACGTTAGTTAAAAGCATCTGAGTGCACTCAAATAGATGATGATAATGCAAATCAGAGACATTCAAATCATTGGATGGTGAAAGTCTCTGCTTCAACATTAAAGCAGCAACAACAAAGCAACTTTTTTTATAAATTTGCACTATTTGACAAGAAACCTTGAACAGAAATTACATATGTACAGCAAACCATGTTCTACAATTATAATTTATAGATAGCATTGTGAACATTTGTCATGCATGTAATATAACACTTACAATTATATATTCAAAATATATAAATTTATGCAATTTACTTATGACAATTAAGAATACAGCCAGTTATCTAAGTCCCAAAACTATTTTCATAAAATTATAATACTGTAAATAAAACTAAGCAGGCATCTCTACTTAGTAACCTGTCTTATTGTTTTGACTGCTGTGAAACCTTTAAGCCCCAGGAGTGATCACATTCAATCCAGAAACAGTGGAAGTAAGAGCCACTCTGTGGATTTCCACTAAAATTCCTATTTATTTTATTTATTATTTTACGATCATATTTTCTCATAACAGTAGCAATACATAGTCATGAGAAAATGTTCTGAGAATTAAGGAAGTGATCAACAAAGACCGACTGATGTGAATTTTAAACAAATTGTCCCTACTATTACTATATACTATGAGCTAATACCTCTGTATTACTGTATAGAGACTAGTAAGGAGAATTTGTACATTGACATCACACATGAAACTTTTCAGAAATTACAACCTCGTACCCAGGGCCTTCTGTGGTTCTACAATTCCAAATAACGGGCCGAGCAAAGACTCCCCTGCACAAGACTGCCAAAATGTCTAGGAGAGAGGAGGGTCCAAAAGAGTGAATTCATGAGTTAGCTATAAGGTCGGATAAATTATACTCGAAAATTTGAGCACTATGTCTTGGAGCGTCACCGTTGAAAACATTGCATTATGCCGAAAATTATATTCTCATGTTTTTGCATTATGCTCCATTTTAAAAAAAACCTCCAACCCACAACCCCCCCCCCCCCACACACACACACACACACACACACACACACACACACACACACACACACACACACACACACACACACACACACACACACATACCCTCTCCCTTCCGCCAATAGGTAAAAGTAACTAAGTAGCTTCCGCTGACAGGCCATTTTCTGGCCGGGTTTCAGCAGCTAATCCGACAATATCCGATTCAGCCATATTTGTTAGTAAAGCCTTAGAAACCTAGCATATTGAGGACGAGGTAGTAACCAGGGCTCCAATTAAGTAACTTAGCCTACAAAAAATGCAAAAAAAAAATACTAGGAACGGCATTTGAGACGTGTATGCTGAAGACTTCATAAAATTACTAGAAACGGACGGACTATCCGACCCTATCTTGGCTCATAGGATCCTTTGATTCTTATGCTATTTTAGACCATTTGTAATTAAACCCCACTGAAAACTGCATTAGCGCCTGAATTACCGCCTATAGGGGAATCTTTGTTTACCATTTTTGCTTCATTAGCATATGCGCCTCGTTCTCACCTACCTACAAAAAAAACAACTCTGAATATTGAAAGGGCATAGCACAATTAGCTTTCTCTGAAAATTTGAGCCCGATATACTAGATACACTTCATGCAATGCTTCATAAAAAACTCAAAATTTTACAAAGAATGTATGGGTTCATTAGCGCTTTTGCCAACCAACAATTTTACAGTTTTTGATCGCAGATATTTCCTTAAATATTTCATGAAAAAAGCTAGAAATTGCAAAGATTACTAAGTTTAACAAGCTTTTTCGACTTTTGAAGTCAATTCGTATTTAGCATGATGCCTTCTCTATTCAGATTCGTATGTTAATAATGCAAAATGTAAACAATGACGTCAGCAAAGATTCCCCTTCTAAGCCAGCGGGCCCGCGATACATTAACGGGAAAATGCCATTACTGTTTCCTCTGCGGTCTGCATTTTGAATCGAAATGCACCAATTAGAAGAGCTCACATGTTTCCTCAGAGGTACACATTTATTTTTAACCAATCAAAGAACACTATTTTCGATCCGCGATTTTCATATAAAAAGATGAGAATCTGCTTGCGGAAACGCAAACAAACTTTAACAATGTCTTCGCGAAAGCAAAAGCCGTGGAAAAGAAACTCTTCCAGTTCATCCCGCCCGCCAAAAAACGCCGCAACCAAACAGCCATCAACATCAAAATCATCTAACGCAACAAAACTGCCTGCAAACCTTTCAGACTTACCAATGGACACTCCAAGAACGCTCCCCGAAAGAAAACAACATACTTCACAACCTCAACAGCCATCTCTTGCAACAGCATCAAGTTCAACAAAAACTAACCAGCGAACTTTAATCGCCTACGTACACCAACTCAGTCCACCAACAAGAAACAAGAACAATTATATGCATTACTCAAAATTGTTGTTGCAAACTAACAGCGACACACATCAAGAAGCGTTACTGTACTCGAAAGCCAAACGACGCCTTCTGGAAAACAGTGAAAACACACATACCCCCATCAAAATACAGCGGTTCACCTACACTGATGATGCCAAAAAGATCATCATTAACGACATGACAAAGCTATCAATCCCAGATCAAAGAGAGTATTGCTTCCAGTTCAAAGACATAACCCCATCACCTCCAGTTTCAACGGAACATATCTTAAGCTCCTGCAATGAATGGGATCTCGCCACCTTCTGTGGAAAAGCTGTCCATCTGAGCCAAACGGAGATAACCCCTTCAAAGAAGCTAAAGTTGGCGAAAGGTACATTTGCAGAGAAAACCGGGATAATCGAAGTTGGTTTATGGGAGCAGTACATTCCAATGATTCAAAAAGGCCACATCTACCGGATCAGTCCAATACAAGTTCGCATTTGGAACGAAAAAAAGAAACTAAGTACAACTTTCCGTTCAGTTGTAACTGAAATCCAGGATCAATCACTCGCCCAGCTAACTGTCTCCGAAGACCAAATTGAAGCGGATGCTCCTTCTCCGATAGAAATCACGGTACCAAATATTAACTCCGTCCAACAAGTACAAACGCTTATCCATTGCGTGAACTGTTCCCGGAGGATTATTCAGGCTACAGCTGCCAAGATTGTGCACTGTGACGTATGCCAGCACACCATGAGAGCAGACAACTGTTCAAGACAACTCTATGCAAAGCTTTCAGTTCAATCGCCTGAAGGTCAAACCATAAATTTAACTGCATTTCAGAGCACTTTAAGCACTGTTGTACAAAACATATCTAGTCTTTCTGAAGCCGAAGTTACGGAAGAACTTTTACTGTTAGATGAAGTGACTATACAATATAATCCCGAAACATTGACCATCACGGAACTAAAGTTTTCAAAACCAATGCAGTAGTTAACATTGTCACCAGACCAATAAATAGAAACAAAGCTTGCGTTTAACTGTTGATCACGAACCTAAGTTTAAATTCTTTGGTTATAGCTTATTGTTTTTTACAATTATCGTCCGGTTATTTCTTAACAGTACCACTTGTTACTCTCGAAAGATCCCTCGTTGTTTTAAAGACTTAAATTATGTCGCTGTTTTGTTCATTATTAGTCCGTTATTTTTGTTTACAGTTACATTTAAATTGTACGTTCCTTTATGTAATAAACTGCTCTTTGTGTTCCAACAAGTCTACTACTTTAATATACAGAATCACTCCATCCAACGAATAAGTGACTTTAAGGAAGACCATTAGATTATTAGGACAACTGGGGATGAAGAAAAAAATATATGCCATATGGGGAGGGGGGGGGGGTACATGTTCCCTATAAAAAAAACAATTTATCCCTTGTTCCCCAAAAATAAATTCTAATGTTCCCCAAAATTTATTTTTACTGAGTTCCCCTGTTCCCTGAAATTATGTTCCCAGGTTACCGCGCGCTCAAAAGCTCGTCACCAGTTCTTTTGTGAAGAACAAAATTGCGCCCAGGCCTCTCTCCTCTTGCACCGGGAGACAAAGGAGAAACGAGTGGCCTTCTTCTGAACTTTTTTTGCCATAAAGAAGTATAAAAATTTCTCGAAAATCTAAATAATCAATGTTCCCTTGTTCCCCAAATACTCAAAAGTTCCCTTCTTCCCTAAAAGTAATCTTAAGATATTCCTTGTTCCATCAAAATAAATGGCCTTGTTCCCTAAAACCCCTGGGAGGCCCTCATCGACCGAAACGGTAAATCCTGCAAAGCCTCACAGAAAAAAAAAACATATCTTGCAAGGTTAAAGAAATTAAAACATTTTCTTTGCGAGCCATGTTTCCATGTTTGACGGCCTCTGTCATAGTTAACTTGTCTTTTCTCTAAGACGCGTTGATTGAAGTTACCAATTTTTCTGTACTCGCTTTTAATATTTAATTTATTGATTCCCGATCAAATCCACACTCGTCTATTACTTTCCAAGCCGTGAATTATTTCTGTTACATTTGAGAAGACAGCTTAAAAAATAGGCAGTCGAGGACTGCATGTGACCCACATGCTGTAAAAAGAAAATC
Source organism: Cladopsammia gracilis (assembly GCA_022457155.1). Lineage (NCBI taxonomy): Eukaryota > Metazoa > Cnidaria > Anthozoa > Scleractinia > Dendrophylliidae > Cladopsammia > Cladopsammia gracilis. The sequence goes on from JAJGOT010000584.1 coordinate 193,539, forward strand.
GATAATCAGTATAAAGACTTAGTTTTCCTGTGTTACTAAATCGCATGCAACCGGTGTAAAATGGGTTATTCCAGAACCCCCGACGGATGCAATATTTTTTTTACCCCTCCCCCGCCCGGATTTCCCGGCCAGGCCGACCCACCCTCGCACCTTGATTTTTAGTTGGTAGTTGCTATAGCAACTACGAAGTTGCTATAGAGCGAGAGAGAGCGGTCGGCTGTTCATGTAAGCGAAATAGTATATCTTGAGCCCAACGTGTCTTTGTATTGTTGTCTGTTGGACACAATATTTTAGCTTACTTGAACAAGCTATCATCGTCACTTCCGTCGTATGCGTAAAGTTCCGGTGTATGCGTAAACTTTTTTTGAGCGTGAAGTGGTGTACGTTCGAGGCAGGTTTTTGAGAAGTTTTTTCAAAGTTTGGCGCTGTTTCTTCGGTAAAGAACTTTCAAATCTACGACAGAATATTATTTCTCAGCCTTGTTGGAAAGCAAACATGATTATTGCCTCGGTATTTTTTCGAGGACTTCTTTGATAAAAATGTATACGGTAACAAAGCAGGGAATAGTCCATTTTACAGTTGTGTGCTTGGTGACCTTGCCTTTGAGTGGAAGCGAGGCTGAAGGAGTAGTATTAGAGTTGGGGGCACCAGATCAAAAAAATATTTTTTTGATCTGATACCAACCCAACTCTATACTACTTTCCATATGATGGTAATCAGTTTTTTGTTTCCATTTAATGTAAACCAGTTTTTGGAAAACTATATGTTTCCATAAAATAATTAAACTATATGTTTCCATAAAATAATTAAACTAAATGTTAATAAAAACAAATGGTGCGTTTATTCCATTGCGTGATTTCCTTTGCGTAACATGATTCTCGGAAAAACAGGGGTTTTCCCTATGAAATGAAGTCATCCAATGCTATTGTTTTCTTATCTTAAAATTCGTTTCCCACGCGTGGGAAATAGGAAGTTGATGATGTCATAGGGGTTCCCGATGAAATGCTTTATATTTTTCGGCTTACGCGTAAGTCAGTTTTTTTAATCAACTGGTAAACAGGAAGTTGATGATGTCATGGGACTTTTCCCTGCTGACTATTTTTGTTCTATTGAAATATCGCTAACGCGTTAGCCGATTTTTATATGTTCGCTATTTTTTCTGATAATATGGTCACAACTGCGGTTTTGTTTTAAAAATATAATCTCATATAATAGTATAGAATGAATTGTAATTCTGTAATCCATGACGAATTTGAGAATATGGGAGAGTTGACCTGTCCCTTTTGTGACCAACGATTAGCAGATGTTGGTAGAAATACGGAAGTTGTTGAATCATGTTGTGATAAAAAAGATTTGTTTAATGACAATGGAATGAATGTTTGTAAAAATTGTGTTGTTGTTAATGGATATGATTTACAAGCTCCATATATTGATTTCCATGATAACAAATATAAAATGACGAGAAAGAGTGTGCATATAAGAAAATATCATATTTTAAACGTTGTCAATGATATAGCACAACAGAATCATGTACAAATCAGCAATGTTAATAGAGAGAAAATCCTAAGAATATTCGCTTTGGTTAATGAAGTATTATCGCAGGTTAACAAGAACCGTAAACGGATGATTAGTATTAAATTTGTTATCAAGCAATTATTTAGGATGCTTGAGCTTCCATACAAGAGTATTAAAGTAACGAGGTCAATGAAGACATTAACATTCTATGAGACTTGGTGGAAACAGGTTTATAAATTAATAAAGAATGATGTCAGCAAAATTATTAAAAGGTGACCTGTTTGTTGCGTGATTCTCAGAAAAACATGAAGTCATACGTCATGTAAAGGGAAAAACCCCTTTGAATGAGTAACAAAATAAAAATTTATGGTAAAGTTTGTTAGTAAAGTTTATCGTAAAAGTTTACTCGGAAGTGAATTTTTTATCATACTGTTTCTCAAATTTATCGGCAAGAGGACAAAGATCGATGATTATTTCATCTAACTGTCTCATTTCATTTATAAATGCGGTATGGTTAAATTGATTTCCTCTGAGACATGAGCGTAAATCAACTAATACTTTTTGATATGTTGTGAATGTAAAATGAGACAATTCGATTTTCTTTTTTATAATTCTTAAGTTCACTGTATGTATTAAGCAATAAACCACTACCACTAATTACTCCTAAAATAATAGGATTTAATGTTATTGAACCAGGTACTGTACCAATAACTACTAAGCCTGTTGAAGTTACATTAATAATTAAATTCAATCTCTTGAAATATTTGAAAGCCTTCTTATAACACCAAAAGCGTTTATGATAAAATTTATACAATGCTTTGATTTCAGATAATTTTTCTGGGCTTATGTTTTTATCAATATGATTGAAATCGAATATTTCTGTTTTATCTGTTTTAGTCATTTATATTATATATTTGGATTATATTTTAGAATTTGAAAGAAAACAATATAATGCACCACTTATTTGGCCCATTATTGGAGATCTTTTTATTTTCTTAGGCAATGAAAGGCAGCAATATGTGTATCCAGGCCCCTGTTCATAGTCATTGTATAATCTTCCAAATGCATCATGAAAAATAGCATGTTTAATTAAAAATTGGTATTTGGTGTTTATAGTACAAGAACCTGGTCCTATTAATCCAATGTCAGGGTGTTTTTCTAATATTTGGTTCATTGATATTGGCTCATTCAAATAGTTTACATACAAAAATTGATATATTAAAGCCGATTTTAATATTTCATCTTTAGTATTAGGATGTAGGTATTTTTGGGTTGTGAAAAATTTATTACAAAAATTAATTGACTGTGTGAGAATTGCCATTTATATATATATATATATATATATATATATATATATATATATATATATAGAATGCGTTGTAATTATCAAGCTTCCAACTCCATGTCTTGACTTGATTTTGCTTTATTGACCCTACGTTTCGGCCATCACGGCCTTCTTCAGGGGAGTTACAAGTGTGTTAAGGCTTGCGTAAACCGTTGGCTATTCAAAACTATAACGTGACCTGTATGGCGTCTATGATTGGTAGATAAACTAACAAAGTTATGCGCGCGCTAGAAAGTGCGAGCACTAATGTGGGTTAAATAGCGTGCACTGAAACGCGCGCGTCTTAATGTGGCGTAGTAGGAGAAAAATATAATAGTGTAAAATATAGATAGATTACCAATCATAGTAACTATGAAATGTATACCTAATATAAAAAGTATAAGTGTATCATAATGCGGCACCTAAATGCAGTATGGCTCCGAGAGAAGGAAAGGATAATGAGCGAGTTCAGTCAAAAATAATAAGCTTATTATCACTCGCTCATTATCCTTTCCTTCTCTCGGAGCCATACTGCATTTAGGTGCCGCATTATGATACACTTATACTTTTTATATTAGGTATACATTTCATAGTTACTATGATTGGTAATCTATCTATATTTTACACTATTATATTTTTCTCCTACTACGCCACATTAAGACGCGCGCGTTTCAGTGCACGCTATTTAACCCACATTAGTGCTCGCACTTTCTAGCGCGCGCATAACTTTGTTAGTTTATCTACCAATCATAGACGCCATACAGGTCACGTTATAGTTTTGAATAGCCAACGGTTTACGCAAGCCTTAACACACTTGTAACTCCCCTGAAGAAGGCCGTGATGGCCGAAACGTAGGGTCAATAAAGCAAAATCAAGTCAAGACATGGAGTTGGAAGCTTGATAATTACAACGCATTCTACATTAACCTTTTCAAGCTACAAGATCGCACTTTACTAGAGTGATCCTCTGTCTTCGACAAGGCATACAGCATTGTTTGAGAGACCTGTCACAACACTATATATATATATATATATATATATATATATATATATATCAATATATTAGATAATTATATATTAAAACTCTGAATGAATTTATGAATCTGTTTGGGTAAACCAATTAGGTTTCTACCATTCAGATCAGTATGATTGAAATCAAACCGCCACGGCGGTTTGTAATTAAGTGGGTGATTTTGCATTTTTTATGCAGGAACAAAGTTTCAATCTCTTCATTGTTTGTATAATTTCTTTCAGTTTTTCAGAATTTATTTTGATTTTAAAGGCCATTTTAGTTGGGGAAATTAAATTTCAAACGCTACGGCTTAATTGAATTCAATAGCAAATACAACGTCATCATGCGTGATCTGTTCAGTTGTATTTTTTTTGTAAATTTCAATCCATATTATATCATGTTTTGATAGGTTCATATTTATGTTAAATTCCTGTCGCCTTTCATTTTCAGTTGAGTCAAAGCTTTGATTTTGTATATTGGTTCCACTAACTCTGACTTTTAAAGTAATAAGAAAATCAGAATTAGTTAATGAGCCAAAGTAACAATTGATGCCTTTTAAAATACAATCATAAGGTATAATTTGAAATGGATTTTCAAAATTCAAAAATAAGCGACTTGGATGCCGTGATTTTTCGAAGTAAGCCGTAATGAATGTTTTTGATGTTAATGAAGGATTTAATATTCTATGACCATTCATATCCAAATCAGCCTCCATGACCATCTTTTGATTTTCAAAAATGAAAGGTGCATCGAAGACGCTGCTTTCAACATCAGGTTGAGAACCGTTGACACCATATATGATCAACTTTGCGGGTCCTTCTGCAGCTGACTCGGCAGTTCCCCGCCATTTCAGATCCAGAAATATATATTCAGGTGGAGTGATCTCCCATTTATGCATGTGGATGATGGATCTGGCATAATTCGAAAACTTCTTTGTTGATTGCTGGTTAATATTCAGACTTGTGCTCACGACATTAACACTCACACCATCCATTGACGCGGGGAAGAATTCAATGCAAATCGTGTATTCTCCGTCTGGGAGTTTGAACATATTGAATCCAAGTCTCCCATCGTATTCATTGAAATGATCTTTTGTGATTTGAACTGTATTCAAATTCCATACAGGTTCAACTTTAATAATGTAGAAATTACTATTATGGTTCTAAACCATCCAATTCCAAATCTTCATGTTGTTGGTATCTACCGCTCGAAAGGTAATGTCACAATTTCACATTTAATTGAAGCCCTTACTCATCTTCATAACTCAGTATTGACAGACCCTAAAATTCCCACAGTGCTGCTTGGGGATTTCAATATTAATCTAATGGAGAAGACTACAGAACAAAAGGCTCTCAAAAAATCACTATTAACAGACAGAGCATATACACAATTGATTAACCAGTATACTACTGACTACCATACACAAATAGATCACCTTTATACCAATACACCACAACTTGTACAATCTGCAGGTACCCTGGAGTCATACTACAGTGACCATAAACCTATTTTTATTTCCCTGAAAGCTGTGTAAATATATAATTTTCCCAATGAACTTTGTCAACATTGATGTACATGTATCATACATCATATCTTATGGTATCTTAATACAGTATGGCAAGCAGACCAACAACTATGGTCCAAGATACCTAAAGATACTAGATTAGTAGGTCAGAGTTAACAATTTTTTAAAACTATTTAGAACAAAAGACCTGTAAGTATTTTAATGAGTTTAAATAATTATTCTTGCCTGCAATTTCAGTACAAATGTGATTTTTATTGTGACCATCACTTTAATTCTAAATACAATCTAGTTAGCTTGAAATCATTTTGTAACTTTTATTACCTCTTATACTTGAATTGTAAATACGTCTTTTAAAATACACCAAATTGAAGAAACGTTGTCGGGTGAAAAGTATAAACCATGAACGATGCGACCCAAAGGCTTACTGGGAAGTTGGGTAAATTAATCTTTGTCTGTCACAGAATACACATTTTATTAACACAGGATGCATAAATCTATGCTCTAAAATGTCTCAAACAAATAAAATATATTGATATATCAAGAAATGGAATATTAATGCAATGCTGCCTACCCAGAATCCCATTCGGTCTCACTATTCATGGTTTATGCTTTTCATAGGTCAACGTTTTTTCAATTTGGTGTATAAAATAGGCAAATTTTGTAATTCCATCACCATTTTAATTCTAAATACTTAGCTTAATTACGTAGCAGAAATGCTAAATCTGTTTGGACACAGAAATAGTTATCAAAAGTACCTGAATGAGATAACACAACAATGTCAATGCATTCAGTAACTTTGAAATATGACATGAAGATAAACAGAAATATTTTTTATGCAAACAAAGAATATTGTGAACTACTCGTACTTTTAATGGTTTCCAAATTCTTGAATTGCATACAGACTCCACTCAAAGTTAACACTGCAGTTATTTGCACCACACATGCATAAATTATGCAAATGAAAAAAATACTTAGCTTCTATATTCCCTGGGGGTGAGGATGGGATGTTGAACTGACATTCAATTCCCTTCCTTGACCCCTTCCTTAAATGAGATATCCAACCTGTATACATAATTAAGGTAAGTTGTTTATTATTTTTTGGAGGCAGGGAGAGAGGGAGGGAGAGAGGGAGGGAGGGAGGGAGGGAAGGAGGGTGGCGACACAACAATTCAAAGATAACTTTTTTTATCCATTAATTTTATGCACATTGTTATTTATGCTCTAACCCATTACTTTTGATGTCTATCTCAGGTAAAACATTTTATCATATGACCTACATACATGTATCTATGGAAACAAGATAACTATTGCAGCACCAAACACAGTTATACAGGTGACAGAGAGTGTGTATTAACAATACCCTAAAAAAAGCTTCAACAAGTTGAAAGGCTCATTAAAGTGGTAATTTACTGAGACACAAGACCTGTCATATCCATGCAATAATGATCTGAGGAATATTACAAATGAAGCAAAATTTCCTACAAGCATTCCATGAGGAAATACAAAACTCTACAATGTACCACCATAGCACAATAATAATTGATATCTATTGGAACATCATCAAGTATATCAGAGCTGCAAGACAACCATGCACTCTGCATCTGTAATTACAACAATGAGTTCCTCTGGATTGTCAACAGACACACTGCAGTAAATACAGTTATAGACAGCAAAAAAAAAACTGAAACTGAAAGAAAATACATAATTTGTACCTTCATGTCGATGCACAACTTGCAAAGAAGACCATCCTGTACTGATGTATTAACTGAAAATTTGGCATATTTATAAAAACTGCACTGAGAGCACCCACAGTTTGCATAAAAATACACAGGAATATTCTGTGCATCATTCAACCGTATCAAATACATCTTTAAATGCATCATTAGCAAATTCATGCCTATAAAGCAACGTTGCTTTTGGATTTCTGATAACAAACAAGCTTTCTGTTCAAAACTCCTCTGCTGAAGAGAAACAAGAAACATTTATTTTTATGCAGTACGTTAGTTAAAAGCATCTGAGTGCACTCAAATAGATGATGATAATGCAAATCAGAGACATTCAAATCATTGGCTGGTGAAAGTCTCTGCTTCAACATTAAAGCAGCAACAACAAAGCAACTTTTTTTATAAATTTGCACTATTTGACAAGAAACCTTGAACAGAAATTACATATGTACAGCAAACCATGTTCTACAATTATAATTTATAGATAGCATTGTGAACATTTGTCATGCATGTAATATAACACTTACAATTATATATTCAAAATATATAAATTTATGCAATTTACTTATGACAATTAAGAATACAGCCAGTTATCTAAGTCCCAAAACTATTTTCATAAAATTATAATACTGTAAATAAAACTAAGCAGGCATCTCTACTTAGTAACCTGTCTTATTGTTTTGACTGCTGTGAAACCTTTAAGCCCCAGGAGTGATCACATTCAATCCAGAAACAGTGGAAGTAAGAGCCACTCTGTGGATTTCCACTAAAATTCCTATTTATTTTATTTATTATTTTACGATCATATTTTCTCATAACAGTAGCAATACATAGTCATGAGAAAATGTTCTGAGAATTAAGGAAGTGATCAACAAAGACCGACTGATGTGAATTTTAAACAAATTGTCCCTACTATTACTATATACTATGAGCTAATACCTCTGTATTACTGTATAGAGACTAGTAAGGAGAATTTGTACATTGACATCACACATGAAACTTTTCAGAAATTACAACCTCGTACCCAGGGCCTTCTGTGGTTCTACAATTCCAAATAACGGGCCGAGCAAAGACTCCCCTGCACAAGACTGCCAAAATGTCTAGGAGAGAGGAGGGTCCAAAAGAGTGAATTCATGAGTTAGCTATAAGGTCGGATAAATTATACTCGAAAATTTGAGCACTATGTCTTGGAGCGTCACCGTTGAAAACATTGCATTATGCCGAAAATTATATTCTCATGTTTTTGCATTATGCTCCATTTTAAAAAAAACCTCCAACCCACAACCCCCCCCCCCCCCCACACACACACACACACACACACACACACACACACACACACACACACACACACACACACATACCCTCTCCCTTCCGCCAATAGGTAAAAGTAACTAAGTAGCTTCCGCTGACAGGCCATTTTCTGGCCGGGTTTCAGCAGCTAATCCGACAATATCCGATTCAGCCATATTTGTTAGTAAAGCCTTAGAAACCTAGCATATTGAGGACGAGGTAGTAACCAGGGCTCCAATTAAGTAACTTAGCCTACAAAAAATGCAAAAAAAAAATACTAGGAACGGCATTTGAGACGTGTATGCTGAAGACTTCATAAAATTACTAGAAACGGACGGACTATCCGACCCTATCTTGGCTCATAGGATCCTTTGATTCTTATGCTATTTTAGACCATTTGTAATTAAACCCCACTGAAAACTGCATTAGCGCCTGAATTACCGCCTATAGGGGAATCTTTGTTTACCATTTTTGCTTCATTAGCATATGCGCCTCGTTCTCACCTACCTACAAAAAAAACAACTCTGAATATTGAAAGGGCATAGCACAATTAGCTTTCTCTGAAAATTTGAGCCCGATATACTAGATACACTTCATGCAATGCTTCATAAAAAACTCAAAATTTTACAAAGAATGTATGGGTTCATTAGCGCTTTTGCCAACCAACAATTTTACAGTTTTTGATCGCAGATATTTCCTTAAATATTTCATGAAAAAAGCTAGAAATTGCAAAGATTACTAAGTTTAACAAGCTTTTTCGACTTTTGAAGTCAATTCGTATTTAGCATGATGCCTTCTCTATTCAGATTCGTATGTTAATAATGCAAAATGTAAACAATGACGTCAGCAAAGATTCCCCTTCTAAGCCAGCGGGCCCGCGATACATTAACGGGAAAATGCCATTACTGTTTCCTCTGCGGTCTGCATTTTGAATCGAAATGCACCAATTAGAAGAGCTCACATGTTTCCTCAGAGGTACACATTTATTTTTAACCAATCAAAGAACACTATTTTCGATCCGCGATTTTCATATAAAAAGATGAGAATCTGCTTGCGGAAACGCAAACAAACTTTAACAATGTCTTCGCGAAAGCAAAAGCCGTGGAAAAGAAACTCTTCCAGTTCATCCCGCCCGCCAAAAAACGCCGCAACCAAACAGCCATCAACATCAAAATCATCTAACGCAACAAAACTGCCTGCAAACCTTTCAGACTTACCAATGGACACTCCAAGAACGCTCCCCGAAAGAAAACAACATACTTCACAACCTCAACAGCCATCTCTTGCAACAGCATCAAGTTCAACAAAAACTAACCAGCGAACTTTAATCGCCTACGTACACCAACTCAGTCCACCAACAAGAAACAAGAACAATTATATGCATTACTCAAAATTGTTGTTGCAAACTAACAGCGACACACATCAAGAAGCGTTACTGTACTCGAAAGCCAAACGACGCCTTCTGGAAAACAGTGAAAACACACATACCCCCATCAAAATACAGCGGTTCACCTACACTGATGATGCCAAAAAGATCATCATTAACGACATGACAAAGCTATCAATCCCAGATCAAAGAGAGTATTGCTTCCAGTTCAAAGACATAACCCCATCACCTCCAGTTTCAACGGAACATATCTTAAGCTCCTGCAATGAATGGGATCTCGCCACCTTCTGTGGAAAAGCTGTCCATCTGAGCCAAACGGAGATAACCCCTTCAAAGAAGCTAAAGTTGGCGAAAGGTACATTTGCAGAGAAAACCGGGATAATCGAAGTTGGTTTATGGGAGCAGTACATTCCAATGATTCAAAAAGGCCACATCTACCGGATCAGTCCAATACAAGTTCGCATTTGGAACGAAAAAAAGAAACTAAGTACAACTTTCCGTTCAGTTGTAACTGAAATCCAGGATCAATCACTCGCCCAGCTAACTGTCTCCGAAGACCAAATTGAAGCGGATGCTCCTTCTCCGATAGAAATCACGGTACCAAATATTAACTCCGTCCAACAAGTACAAACGCTTATCCATTGCGTGAACTGTTCCCGGAGGATTATTCAGGCTACAGCTGCCAAGATTGTGCACTGTGACGTATGCCAGCACACCATGAGAGCAGACAACTGTTCAAGACAACTCTATGCAAAGCTTTCAGTTCAATCGCCTGAAGGTCAAACCATAAATTTAACTGCATTTCAGAGCACTTTAAGCACTGTTGTACAAAACATATCTAGTCTTTCTGAAGCCGAAGTTACGGAAGAACTTTTACTGTTAGATGAAGTGACTATACAATATAATCCCGAAACATTGACCATCACGGAACTAAAGTTTTCAAAACCAATGCAGTAGTTAACATTGTCACCAGACCAATAAATAGAAACAAAGCTTGCGTTTAACTGTTGATCACGAACCTAAGTTTAAATTCTTTGGTTATAGCTTATTGTTTTTTACAATTATCGTCCGGTTATTTCTTAACAGTACCACTTGTTACTCTCGAAAGATCCCTCGTTGTTTTAAAGACTTAAATTATGTCGCTGTTTTGTTCATTATTAGTCCGTTATTTTTGTTTACAGTTACATTTAAATTGTACGTTCCTTTATGTAATAAACTGCTCTTTGTGTTCCAACAAGTCTACTACTTTAATATACAGAATCACTCCATCCAACGAATAAGTGACTTTAAGGAAGACCATTAGATTATTAGGACAACTGGGGATGAAGAAAAAAATATATGCCATATGGGGAGGGGGGGGGGGGTACATGTTCCCTATAAAAAAAAACAATTTATCCCTTGTTCCCCAAAAATAAATTCTAATGTTCCCCAAAATTTATTTTTACTGAGTTCCCCTGTTCCCTGAAATTATGTTCCCAGGTTACCGCGCGCTCAAAAGCTCGTCACCAGTTCTTTTGTGAAGAACAAAATTGCGCCCAGGCCTCTCTCCTCTTGCACCGGGAGACAAAGGAGAAACGAGTGGCCTTCTTCTGAACTTTTTTTGCCATAAAGAAGTATAAAAATTTCTCGAAAATCTAAATAATCAATGTTCCCTTGTTCCCCAAATACTCAAAAGTTCCCTTCTTCCCTAAAAGTAATCTTAAGATATTCCTTGTTCCATCAAAATAAATGGCCTTGTTCCCTAAAACCCCTGGGAGGCCCTCATCGACCGAAACGGTAAATCCTGCAAAGCCTCACAGAAAAAAAAAACATATCTTGCAAGGTTAAAGAAATTAAAACATTTTCTTTGCGAGCCATGTTTCCATGTTTGACGGCCTCTGTCATAGTTAACTTGTCTTTTCTCTAAGACGCGTTGATTGAAGTTACCAATTTTTCTGTACTCGCTTTTAATATTTAATTTATTGATTCCCGATCAAATCCACACTCGTCTATTACTTTCCAAGCCGTGAATTATTTCTGTTACATTTGAGAAGACAGCTTAAAAAATAGGCAGTCGAGGACTGCATGTGACCCACATGCTGTAAAAAGAAAATCGATAATCAGTATAAAGACTTAGTTTTCCTGTGTTACTAAATCGCATGCAACCGGTGTAAAATGGGTTATTCCAGAACCCCCGACGGATGCAATATTTTTTTTACCCCTCCCCCGCCCGGATTTCCCGGCCAGGCCGACCCACCCTCGCACCTTGATTTTTAGTTGGTAGTTGCTATAGCAACTACGAAGTTGCTATAGAGCGAGAGAGAGCGGTCGGCTGTTCATGTAAGCGAAATAGTATATCTTGAGCCCAACGTGTCTTTGTATTGTTGTCTGTTGGACACAATATTTTAGCTTACTTGAACAAGCTATCATCGTCACTTCCGTCGTATGCGTAAAGTTCCGGTGTATGCGTAAACTTTTTTTGAGCGTGAAGTGGTGTACGTTCGAGGCAGGTTTTTGAGAAGTTTTTTCAAAGTTTGGCGCTGTTTCTTCGGTAAAGAACTTTCAAATCTACGACAGAATATTATTTCTCAGCCTTGTTGGAAAGCAAACATGATTATTGCCTCGGTATTTTTTCGAGGACTTCTTTGATAAAAATGTATACGGTAACAAAGCAGGGAATAGTCCATTTTACAGTTGTGTGCTTGGTGACCTTGCCTTTGAGTGGAAGCGAGGCTGAAGGAGTAGTATTAGAGTTGGGGGCACCAGATCAAAAAAATATTTTTTTGATCTGATACCAACCCAACTCTATACTACTTTCCATATGATGGTAATCAGTTTTTTGTTTCCATTTAATGTAAACCAGTTTTTGGAAAACTATATGTTTCCATAAAATAATTAAACTATATGTTTCCATAAAATAATTAAACTAAATGTTAATAAAAACAAATGGTGCGTTTATTCCATTGCGTGATTTCCTTTGCGTAACATGATTCTCGGAAAAACAGGGGTTTTCCCTATGAAATGAAGTCATCCAATGCTATTGTTTTCTTATCTTAAAATTCGTTTCCCACGCGTGGGAAATAGGAAGTTGATGATGTCATAGGGGTTCCCGATGAAATGCTTTATATTTTTCGGCTTACGCGTAAGTCAGTTTTTTTTTATCAACTGGTAAACAGGAAGTTGATGATGTCATGGGACTTTTCCCTGCTGACTATTTTTGTTCTATTGAAATATCGCTAACGCGTTAGCCGATTTTTATATGTTCGCTATTTTTTCTGATAATATGGTCACAACTGCGTTTTGTTTTAAAAATATAATCTCATATAATAGTATAGAATGAATTGTAATTCTGTAATCCATGACGAATTTGAGAATATGGGAGAGTTGACCTGTCCCTTTTGTGACCAACGATTAGCAGATGTTGGTAGAAATACGGAAGTTGTTGAATCATGTTGTGATAAAAAAGATTTGTTTAATGACAATGGAATGAATGTTTGTAAAAATTGTGTTGTTGTTAATGGATATGATTTACAAGCTCCATATATTGATTTCCATGATAACAAATATAAAATGACGAGAAAGAGTGTGCATATAAGAAAATATCATATTTTAAACGTTGTCAATGATATAGCACAACAGAATCATGTACAAATCAGCAATGTTAATAGAGAGAAAATCCTAAGAATATTCGCTTTGGTTAATGAAGTATTATCGCAGGTTAACAAGAACCGTAAACGGATGATTAGTATTAAATTTGTTATCAAGCAATTATTTAGGATGCTTGAGCTTCCATACAAGAGTATTAAAGTAACGAGGTCAATGAAGACATTAACATTCTATGAGACTTGGTGGAAACAGGTTTATAAATTAATAAAGAATGATGTCAGCAAAATTATTAAAAGGTGACCTGTTTGTTGCGTGATTCTCAGAAAAACATGAAGTCATACGTCATGTAAAGGGAAAAACCCCTTTGAATGAGTAACAAAATAAAAATTTATGGTAAAGTTTGTTAGTAAAGTTTATCGTAAAAGTTTACTCGGAAGTGAATTTTTTATCATACTGTTTCTCAAATTTATCGGCAAGAGGACAAAGATCGATGATTATTTCATCTAACTGTCTCATTTCATTTATAAATGCGGTATGGTTAAATTGATTTCCTCTGAGACATGAGCGTAAATCAACTAATACTTTTTGATATGTTGTGAATGTAAAATGAGACAATTCGATTTTCTTTTTTATAATTCTTAAGTTCACTGTATGTATTAAGCAATAAACCACTACCACTAATTACTCCTAAAATAATAGGATTTAATGTTATTGAACCAGGTACTGTACCAATAACTACTAAGCCTGTTGAAGTTACATTAATAATTAAATTCAATCTCTTGAAATATTTGAAAGCCTTCTTATAACACCAAAAGCGTTTATGATAAAATTTATACAATGCTTTGATTTCAGATAATTTTTCTGGGCTTATGTTTTTATCAATATGATTGAAATCGAATATTTCTGTTTTATCTGTTTTAGTCATTTATATTATATATTTGGATTATATTTTAGAATTTGAAAGAAAACAATATAATGCACCACTTATTTGGCCCATTATTGGAGATCTTTTTATTTTCTTAGGCAATGAAAGGCAGCAATATGTGTATCCAGGCCTCTGTTCATAGTCATTGTATAATCTTCCAAATGCATCATGAAAAATAGCATGTTTAATTAAAAATTGGTATTTGGTGTTTATAGTACAAGAACCTGGTCCTATTAATCCAATGTCAGGGTGTTTTTCTAATATTTGGTTCATTGATATTGGCTCATTCAAATAGTTTACATACAAAAATTGATATATTAAAGCCGATTTTAATATTTCATCTTTAGTATTAGGATGTAGGTATTTTTGGGTTGTGAAAAATTTATTACAAAAATTAATTGACTGTGTGAGAATTGCCATTTATATATATATATATATATATATATATATATATATATATATATATATATATATATATATATAGAATGCGTTGTAATTATCAAGCTTCCAACTCCATGTCTTGACTTGATTTTGCTTTATTGACCCTACGTTTCGGCCATCACGGCCTTCTTCAGGGGAGTTACAAGTGTGTTAAGGCTTGCGTAAACCGTTGGCTATTCAAAACTATAACGTGACCTGTATGGCGTCTATGATTGGTAGATAAACTAACAAAGTTATGCGCGCGCTAGAAAGTGCGAGCACTAATGTGGGTTAAATAGCGTGCACTGAAACGCGCGCGTCTTAATGTGGCGTAGTAGGAGAAAAATATAATAGTGTAAAATATAGATAGATTACCAATCATAGTAACTATGAAATGTATACCTAATATAAAAAGTATAAGTGTATCATAATGCGGCACCTAAATGCAGTATGGCTCCGAGAGAAGGAAAGGATAATGAGCGAGTTCAGTCAAAAATAATAAGCTTATTATCACTCGCTCATTATCCTTTCCTTCTCTCGGAGCCATACTGCATTTAGGTGCCGCATTATGATACACTTATACTTTTTATATTAGGTATACATTTCATAGTTACTATGATTGGTAATCTATCTATATTTTACACTATTATATTTTTCTCCTACTACGCCACATTAAGACGCGCGCGTTTCAGTGCACGCTATTTAACCCACATTAGTGCTCGCACTTTCTAGCGCGCGCATAACTTTGTTAGTTTATCTACCAATCATAGACGCCATACAGGTCACGTTATAGTTTTGAATAGCCAACGGTTTACGCAAGCCTTAACACACTTGTAACTCCCCTGAAGAAGGCCGTGATGGCCGAAACGTAGGGTCAATAAAGCAAAATCAAGTCAAGACATGGAGTTGGAAGCTTGATAATTACAACGCATTCTACATTAACCTTTTCAAGCTACAAGATCGCACTTTACTAGAGTGATCCTCTGTCTTCGACAAGGCATACAGCATTGTTTGAGAGACCTGTCACAACACTATATATATATATATATATATATATATATATATATATATATATATATCAATATATTAGATAATTATATATTAAAACTCTGAATGAATTTATGAATCTGTTTGGGTAAACCAATTAGGTTTCTACCATTCAGATCAGTATGATTGAAATCAAACCGCCACGGCGGTTTGTAATTAAGTGGGTGATTTTGCATTTTTTATGCAGGAACAAAGTTTCAATCTCTTCATTGTTTGTATAATTTCTTTCAGTTTTTCAGAATTTATTTTGATTTTAAAGGCCATTTTAGTTGGGGAAATTAAATTTCAAACGCTACGGCTTAATTGAATTCAATAGCAAATACAACGTCATCATGCGTGATCTGTTCAGTTGTATTTTTTTTGTAAATTTCAATCCATATTATATCATGTTTTGATAGGTTCATATTTATGTTAAATTCCTGTCGCCTTTCATTTTCAGTTGAGTCAAAGCTTTGATTTTGTATATTGGTTCCACTAACTCTGACTTTTAAAGTAATAAGAAAATCAGAATTAGTTAATGAGCCAAAGTAACAATTGATGCCTTTTAAAATACAATCATAAGGTATAATTTGAAATGGATTTTCAAAATTCAAAAATAAGCGACTTGGATGCCGTGATTTTTCGAAGTAAGCCGTAATGAATGTTTTTGATGTTAATGAAGGATTTAATATTCTATGACCATTCATATCCAAATCAGCCTCCATGACCATCTTTTGATTTTCAAAAATGAAAGGTGCGTCGAAGACGCTGCTTTCAACATCAGGTTGAGAACCGTTGACACCATATATGATCAACTTTGCGGGTCCTTCTGCAGCTGACTCGGCAGTTCCCCGCCATTTCAGATCCAGAAATATATATTCAGGTGGAGTGATCTCCCATTTATGCATGTGGATGATGGATCTGGCATAATTCGAAAACTTCTTTGTTGATTGCTGGTTAATATTCAGACTTGTGCTCACGACATTAACACTCACACCATCCATTGACGCGGGGAAGAATTCAATGCAAATCGTGTATTCTCCGTCTGGGAGTTTGAACATATTGAATCCAAGTCTCCCATCGTATTCATTGAAATGATCTTTTGTGATTTGCAAGTCATAAGCCTTCTTATTGAAAAGATGTAGCGAATTTGGAAAATCACTGATTGCCGTTACTGTCATATTATGTTCAGAGCTGGATTCATCCACATTTTTCATCAGATAGCGGAATGCGTCCTTCGGATGGGAGGTTGACGTGATATGCGATTCATTTACGTATTTTTTAAGCTTCTCTTCTAATTCTATCGTGTGAACTACCACACCTCCTATCTGGTTATCCACATAAGATTTTGACGTGGGTTGATGCTTCAGAGTTGGCGCTGCAATATTATTGATTTGTTGCGAGTTCATATCCAGGTTTCCAGTCATTTTTCCACCTTCCAACGAAAGCTTTTTCGCGGATTGGGCATCCACATATCTTTTATTTGCGCCTTGGTCGGCGACTTCGGGATCTTTCACATTGAAAATGGTGTGATTTCCCATATCCAAACTAGTCTCCATTGGAAACGCCTCTTTGCGGCTGAGAAAGATATTCTTGACGTCATTATAAGAAACCAGATTGTTATAATTGGCTCCCAAATCATGCCATGTTTGTTGTTTTGATTGGACAATATTGTACATCTCCTTCAAATCAATATCTTTGGTCACTTCATGTGTATGTGCTGGGGCATCAGGGTGATATTTTTTCAAAGTGATCATATTCACAGCACTGAAATCATTGTTTTCATCCGTATTTATATTTGTGATCAGTTTTCGATCCATATCAATTTCTCCAGGTAGAATTAATTTATTTCCTCGCAGATCCAAATCTGCAGTCATATGAGTTGTTCCATCTAACTTTAAATAATGCGTGTCTCCATACTCTTTATTAACAGCATCTTTTTCTGAAATTGGTGTTTTTAAATTTCTTATATTATTGTTTTTCATATCAAGATTACCTGTAACTAACGGCAGATGTTTGCTGACGAAAGTATTTCTAGCAAAATTGAAATTAATCACATTATCCAAGCCAGTAACTTGTCCTATATTTACTAATTGTTTACCTTGCATGTCGTAATCACCGTCCTCTGTTAATTTGAACCCTACTCCAGGCAACCCACGTTGCGGTGTCGCCGTTGATGTTGACGATGGTAAAATTCCATTTGAGTAACTCATATATAATTGAGTTATATTATATTTTTCCATTGAAATTCTGAGTTGTGAATTTCCGTGGCTTATCAATATATACGAAGGAATATGGTTCTTTAGTTGCTTTCTCATATAATTCTTTTGGAATACTGTTTTCACGGCAAATTAGACTCTTCTCATTAGCACTTGGGAATTCGTAAATAGAGAAATGTGAACAGTTCAATCTTATGTCTTTTGGTGTCTTATAGTAGCTTTGACTCAGATAAATCACACTACAATTTTTGTATCCCTCGTATAAAATAGTCGACCAATGGTTTTTGGTTTTCATTTTAATACGAAATCGTCAAATACTACTAATTTCTGTGAGTCACAGTCAATTTCTTCAACGGGAAAAATCTCATCATTGTTTGCTTCGATAACTTCATAGCCAACTTCATCACTTATTGGTTGGAACATATCCATAAGATTCTGGTACTTAGGCTGCTCTAAGTTTTTAGCATAAAGATATACTTTATCAAAATACAACAGATGGATGATCATATGCATTAGTGCATTAGTTTTCCCCGAACCGCTTGGTCCGCAAACCAACATCCGAAATGTTCGATCAGGCATGAATTCATATAACTGTTTAAAGTTTGAGGCAACATCGTCTTCAACGTCATAATTTGGTATTTTCATTTATATTATATGGGTATATTATTTCAATATAATATGGTGTATAACACGGTGTACAACACGGTGTATAACACGGTGTATAACACTGTGTTAAACGTTTTTTTTATATATGATTTTCATTTTTTTGTAAATTTTTTTGCAATAATTTTATGTAACATAATAATATCAATGAGTTTACTTAAGTGGAAAGAACTCGCAAAGAGTAAATCTGAATTAGGGGATAAGATTAATTATGTTCATAATATAATATTGAAACATGATATTGGTCAGCAGACCAGTCAGGAGTCATTGGCGAAGGTATTTAAACCAGTGACTAGTAAATTAGATGATGTTATTGACAGTAATTTAGTTTCGAGTATACCTCAGAGAAAAAAGCGACCACCTAAGAAAGGTGAGCCTGGTATTGACTATATGCCTGAAGTTGATCCTTTTGAAGAAATGGAAATTGATGATCTATTTGGTGATTATGTACCACCACAACAAGATAAACAACTGGTACCAAAACCTCCAACATATGAAGAATCTTTACAAGATCTTATTGAAGGAAAGAAGCAGATTTATGTTGATCCTCAGTACCTGCCTCCGGAACCTGAGGATTTACCACCAGAATATGATGACGACGAAGAGATCGATTATGCATTAGATGATGAAGATACGAGTAATGAGATTTTGAATGATATTGGTATTGTGAATTATGAAAATGTGGATAAGATATTGAATCAATCAACAATAACACCCCAAAAGACTAAGAAATATCTTAATAAGATTATAAAGGATGCTAAAATAAAACGGAGTCAATTAAGTGGCTATAAAGCATATGTTACAAAACAAAACAATTCACTTGTAGACGGTCAAGATACGGACATCATTTATTCCTTCTCAACCAGTGTTCTCCAACCTAGTTATTCGTTCACCTTAGAACCCCGGAGAGTCACCTACAATCCTGTGAATAAGAATACGATTTCTAGTATAAGGATTTATATCACTGATGGAAAAAGAAGATTAGTTAACCTGAATGGAGCAGATACATCTTTCTCACTAATTCTGAAAAGTTTAGAATAATATAACATAATAGTATAAATGAAGCCATATGAATTCAAAAGATTTTACCATTCAAAACTTGGTAAATTTGTATATCAACACAAAGGGTCTGGGCTTATCGTTGACAATATTTTCAAACCATTAAAGAGTGTGGCATCAGCTGTTTTTAAGAAGGCACTAGAATCGGGGATATCGCATGCAGGTGAGCGACTGGGTAAGGCGGTATCACAGAAGTCATGAGACCTAATAATGAAAAGATTAGCTAATTTGAGAAAAGGAGCTACAAGACAAACGGCAAATGTTCCATCCTCACCCATTAAACAGCAACAGCAAGATGAAAGTACTGATATGATACTCAATAGATTGATATCAGGATCTGGTATAAAAAGAAGGCGTAGAGTAGGAGTAGTATAGAATAAATAAAATGTTTGAGAATAGTGTTATATATAATAGTATATAATTGTAAAATTATCTAACATAATAATATAATGACTTTTAGAACAAGGGAATTTCTACAAAGATATGAGTTGGTGCGATTCCAACTTGATGATGTAATCAGAGCCC
Source organism: Cladopsammia gracilis (assembly GCA_022457155.1). NCBI lineage: Eukaryota > Metazoa > Cnidaria > Anthozoa > Scleractinia > Dendrophylliidae > Cladopsammia > Cladopsammia gracilis. Next base: position 213,737 of record JAJGOT010000584.1, read on the forward strand.
CAGCTAACAATCAACACCAAGTGAAAAATGGGTATAAATTTACAATTAATGATCGATCGAGTTTCTTCGATTGGTACAATGCTTATTTCGAGGTCCAGTTCCAGGTACAAAAATTGGCTGATGGTACAGCCTATGCTGATGATAGGGTGACAGTTATTAATGGAGCCCATAGTTTGATTAGTCACATCATGATAAAAAGTGCTGGGAAAATTGTGTATGATACTGATAATCTCCATAAAGTGACTTATGTAAAGAACCTGCTTGAATATAGTGACGATTTTGCTCGTAGTGTTGCTAAAAACTCTATGGTATTTGGACACAGATAACACTACAGCCAATACTAATACAGGGTTTGAGTCAAGACGTCTTTTAACGACAGGTAACCATGATGTCAATGTAGTCATACCTCTTAATCGTTACAGTTTCTTCGAAGAGCTAGAGGGTCGAATGTTAGTCCCAATGCAACTTCAGTTTAATATACAGTTACAGAATAACAATGAATTAATATTTAAGGCAGGTGCAGTAGATGACGGACGAGTTGTTATTGATAGATTACTACTTTGGGTACCAAAATTGACACCAAAAGACAGTCTCTACGATAAGTTTGTTAGTTCTTTTTTGAAAGATGATAAATGGACATATCTGAGAGAAATGTATGAGGTGTCCGCACCAACACATAGCAGTGGATTCTTCCAGATATCATCCAGTATTGATAATGTTAAGGCTATATTTGTATATCTACAACGAGCTAAAACAAACAATGCAGAAGCGAATCCGTACCTGTTTGACACTTTTAAAGTAAATTCAGGTGATAATACTTGCAGTCTTACAACATGCAGATTGGAATACGGCAATGGAGTATTCTACCCAGAGACTGAATACGATTCAGAATCAAAAGTAAGGATCTTCAATGATTTAATGTCCTATGGTATGAGAAAGAATGATTACAACAGCGGTACACAGCTTAACCTATCGAATTACAATGGTCTCTATCCACTAATCTATTTCGATCTATCATATCAAACAGAAAAAGTAACAAGAGACCCAAAGCAGTTGATCTTCAGGTACAAACTGAACGCCAATAGTGCTGGAAATAGTGCTTTCAGTGCTCATGCCGTTGTTCTATATGAGGAGACTGTCGTCATTGACAAAGTGGGAAATGAATTGGTTATAGTGTAAAAAAAGTAATAAATTACTAATCAAATAATATCTTTATTTCATATATGTTTTATAACCAGAAAATTATATAACATATATTATATACAACAAATGACTCAACTTTATGAGATTAATGTGGAATTGTCTGACAATCAAAAGAAAAATCTTAGCAATGCTTACCACAAAAGGGAAACAATTGTTCTTCGTGGTAATGATACTCTACATGTCCCGGCGATGGTAAAAAAAAAGGTTGGAGAAAAATCGGAATTTGGGTAAGGGTATGGACATTAAGCTTGCGAAAACAAATATTAGAAAACAAGTCGGTGGAAGTTTGTTAACTACCATTCTAACCCTTGGACGTGCAGCTTTACCTACTATTGGTAAAACCCTTGGTCTTTCAGTTCTTGCTGGTTTGGCTTCAGAAGGTGCTTCTCAAGTGGTTAAAGCAATATCTGGAAGAGGTGTACAGTCGGGTGGGCTTCTTATACCCCAAGATAAAATTAATAAGCTGATAGCATATAAGCATCTTTTAACGACGAAACAAAAACAGGATATATTGAATGCTCTTCAGTCAGGGTCAGGTGTTCATGTAAAACCCACAAAAACACAATCAGGTGGATTCCTTGGGACTTTACTAGCAAGCATCGGTATCCCACTCCTTCTAAATACTCTTACTAGTAAAACTGGAAGCGGTGCTCCTCGAATGGGAACTAAGAAAAAAGGGGGTAAGGGAGCTCCGAGAATTGGTGCATACAGACCACCTCCATTTATAGGTACATGGGATAATCCAATTGGTATGGGGATAAAAAAAAGCTCCAAAGAAAAAGACAACAAAAAGAGGCGAAGGCTTGCTATTAGGGAAAAACAGCCCATTCAATGGCATCCCACTACTAGGGGCAATACTGTAAAACCGAAATTCCACAAAGACATCCCGTTAAGTAATCATGATCTAATAAAATGGTGCAGATATTTAAACATCCCAATCAGTGATGTTCTGTCAAGGGATGAAAGAGTTCCACATAATCATAGCCAAGCATTATTTATTTACAATCTAGAACCTAGTTATATGGCAGGATCTCATTGGGTTACAACTTATGTAAAAGACAACGTGATAAATTATTTTGACAGTTTTGGTATGCCTCCATTTCAAGAGATCGTAAATCATGCGAAAAGAAGGAATATGACACTGCTTCACCAAAACAACCAAATCCAAAACATAAAAACGTCTACATGTGGCTACTTCTGTTTATACTTTCTGAACGAAATGAATAAGGGAAATTCATATTATAATTTATTGGAAGTGTTCGACATATATGACACAATGAAGAATGAGAGATTCCTCGAACATTATTTTAGAAATATCTAACTTATATATATAAATGGTCAAATCATATTGCGTTAAGGAAAAACGACAGACGGAATCAGTACCTGGTTCTGAACGATATGTAAGAACTAAAAACAATCGATTGATGTTGAAATCACAATGTTCTTCTTGTGGAATAATAAAAAGCCGATTTGTTAAGAACAAGGGAAACTAGATGAGCCCATGCAAGCCATGGGCGGATCATTATTTAATATTTATAACTCTCATTCTCTTGGTGAAATTGCTTTTAAAGGTTTGGCTAATTCTGGAGCATATTTAGCAAGAAAAGCATTATCACAAGGAGTCAAATCCGATTTTGTAAAAAAGAAAATAAAAAATGTTGCAAATAAATACCTTGATCAAGCTCTTGACAGTTTTACATCGGATTTATCCAAGAAAATAACGCCAAAAGGAGGTGCTATTGATATTCATAAGGCTATATTAAAGATAGCACCCACGAAGGGTTTTGTACTACCTGGACATCATTATACAGGACCTGGAAACCCTATAAATCAACAATTAAGATATGACCCAAACACTGGTCAAATACTTGCGATCTATCAGCAACCAACGGGTAAAACAGATGCTGTCAGTATGCAGCATGACGTTGATTACTCAGTTTGTGGAAATAAACCAAAAAGTAACCAAGTGAAATGCAAGAATGATGCAGATCGTAAGATGGTTAAGGCTCTTGATACTATTCCATACAATGAAAGACAATGGGGACATACTGTAGCTCGAAATCTTATTAATACAAAGCAGAAACTAGGTCTTGGTGTAAAACAAAGGAAGTCAAAAAACGTAAAAAGCCGTCGAGTGAAGAAAACTGGCAAGAAAAATTAGCTGATGAGTTGCATGCACCCATAAAACGCAACTTCACTCGGCGGCGTGTGATAGTCAACCATATTGATGAATTATGGGCAAGTGATCTAGTTGAAATGCAACAGTTTAGTAAATGGAATAAAGGTTATCGATATCTTCTTATGGTTATTGATGTCTTCAGCAAATATGGTTGGATTGTTCCATTGAAGGATAAGAAAGGCGAATCTGTCACTGAAGCATTCAAAACAATATTCAAGGAAGGCAGAAAACCACAATGGTCCGTGTACCTTCCGTCCATTCCATTTTTATAAAAATCAAAAATGGAAAAATCAAAAATGAAAATCATTATTTGAGATTATTGAATTCAAGAAACATCAAAATTAAATGTCTGTTTTCAATTTTCGTCACTTTCCATCAAAACAAAAATTAAAAATGGTTTTACTATTTCGATTTTTATTCTTTCCAAATAAATCAAAATCGAAAATCGACACTCATTTATCTAAAATTTATCTGTGTAAAAAAATGAAGTATTGGTTCCCTATACCCTTTTTCAATCAAATGGATCTAAAACACACCATATCGTGACTGACAAATCGGAAATCAAAAATCAACTTTCAATTTTCGTTTGGATGAAAAATCAAAAATTGAAAATTGACAAAAATTCCCTCGGGGGGAGGGTAGGGATAAATGCCATATGTTAGGCTCGGTTACTAAGTAAACAAGATGGCGGCCAACGAATGCCTAAAATGTTCTCAATCCAAAGAGAAGAGCTCCACAAATCATGGCTACGGGTCCAAAACCTTTCCGGATGCACTGTTCTGCCGTGGTCAGACTGCAGAGATATTTCTGGAGACTTATCAAGTATTAAAATTTCAAGAATAACCGAAACGGTGAGTTTGTATCTCCCAGTAACACTACACTTGAAGCCAGGGAAAAACCCAAATCATAATAATGAAATATAGCGTTCTTCCTGTCACCTTTGAATACTAATACTATCGGGCGTAAAATTATTTTATGGAAAAAAAGGGCAGTACACAGCTCTTACAAGGTCTTCCCTGATTTGCTGAGAAAACAATAGAACAAACAACACAACAATGGACCCTAGCCCTGAAAACAATAGAGCTGCATGATATACAGGTCCAATGAAATTAGAGGTTGTAAAGAGCTGTGTGGTATCTGTATTTACATGTAAGTGTATATACTAGGGTAGTGCCTTGTTTCCATACTATGAAAGGACCTTCTTCCGGTCAGCAGTTGCTGGCAGTGAAAACATGTTTTGGGGTGGGGGGGCGCATCGTGGGCTCAAAAGGGCAGTCTGAGATATGGAAACAAGTGTTTTCCATTTACTAGCCTGTAGCCTGCGTAGCAAGCTTTCCCGTATGAACGAATTATTCTGCATTGGGGCGAGAGCAAAAAATCGGAGGGCGGGAGTAGGGGGTGGGAGTGGGGAGTTACTGTGTTCACAGAGGTGTTACTTGACCCAGATTTAACTGAATTTTTTATTCCTTCTCAAAATCACCATAGATTGTCACATACATTGTACTCATATTTTTTAATTAACTTCATCTTAACAGGAAACAGAAACCAGTGCAAAGTACATGCATAACAACGGGATATACAAAATGAACTTAATAAACAAGTTGTGGTAGTCGTGTACTTTTCAGTTATTAATTTTTTGTGAATTAGAAAATTTTATATTTAATTTACTTTAAGTCAGTCTACAATGTCTATAAATATGTAATGTTAAATAACAATAATGTAAACTGTAAGTTTAAACCAAAATACTCAGTAAATCTACCACTAAGGTAGACATTTTTAATAAGGAAACAGTTAGTCTTCCAGTAACAAGTAATCATTTAGCCTACATATGTAGCATGTGTATCATAAAAGAACAATTTAAAAATAATAATTATGCCCCAACATATATAATTAAGGCTAGTTACATTATAAGGCATTGCCTTTTTCACAAAACAAATGTAAATTAAAATCATAATTTTAAAAATAAAAATGTCATTACATTGCAAGAACAGTAGTTTGCAAAGTTTGTTTTACAAAATGTGAAATGCATCTTCTTGGACCTTATAACTAAACTATTATTGCACTCAACTTAGGATTTGTATTCCTGAATACTCCGTGAAATGAAATGAATGTAGCATATATAATGATATCCATCAAATTGATTAACAACAGTACTTATATTTGAGATCTCTATGTAGTAAAATGGCCCTTCTGAAATTAGTTATGTCACTGTTTACTACTTCATAAAAAATGTCATTGAGATTAGGAAAATTGATATTGAATTCCCTTGAATGTCTTGAGGCTATTATGTCTTGACCACTTAAAGGGTCAGTGCCAAACTCTGGCCAGAAGGTAGCTGTCCCCCTCTATCTTCATAGAACTTTACGGCTTCATCTCTTGTTGGGACTAGTCCCTCAGTAATGGGTGCTGTTTTCTCATTTTGAGCCTGTAAATCATTTGGTGTGCCTTTTCCTGCAATACAGAAATGAATTGAGGAAATTCAGTTCAGAAAACTATTTGATATATGAAAAAGGAAAGTACATTAATTATGAACCATGATCAGTTGAGGTAATGAGTCATTTATGTATGTTTAATAAAATAATTAAAACTATGATCCTGCTGACACATTTTTAAATTTAGTTGTGTTTTTAAGCATACATGTATGCATATACATTTTTGTGCAGGTACATTATATAAACCATCAATGGTTGCATTAATTTATCACATAGCAATGTAGCTGCTAAAAACAGCCAGCTCATTGCGACAATATTAAAGAACTAGTACAAGTGTTTTAAGGTCATTTTTTTTATCCTTTTACCTGGAATCACATGCGCGTTCCATGAGTCAATTACTTGGTGGACTTCAGTGAAGAGAAGCGGGCTCCCAAAAGGAAAAAAACTGATAAATGTTTTAAAGGAGAATTACAAATGATGAAGGAAGAAACAAGTATGTTGAGGGAAGAACTCCAACATAACAATTCCGCTTTGGAAGAATGTAAAACTATGCTCCAGGAACTGACAGTAGTCAACAAATTTCTATCTCTACCTCCCAGTGTAATTGAGTTAGTTTGTGATGCATTTAAATGTAAAATATGCCTAAGGCACCAATGTGTCCACCAATTATTGCAACCAGGTGTTGTAATGTGCTGCTTGGCTGCAGCCATTGTGTCAATGAGTGGTACAGTGGGGATGGGGGACTAGATAAAAGTTGCCCCCATTGTAGAGAGGCAAGGGGCTATGCCCAAACGTTTCAGTTCAAAGGGATAGATGAATTTTTAAAAGGGTTTAGGGAACTGATGGCTGACCCATCTGCAGGAGATGGAGAGTAGAGAAAAGTGCTCTTAAACTATAGATTTGGGGATCCCATATGTAACTAGTAACAAGTTTTTGTACTGTTTTCTTAGTACAAAATGTATATGGGCTAGATTCATGTGAAAAGTGCCCTATACCTGGGACCTCATATTAAGTAGTGTTCTTTACTATTGTGTTTATATGGTCTAGATTCACATGAATGCATTGAGCATTTTGGATGCATGTAGGAAGTTGCGAGAGCACGAGAGAAGTGTAAGAGTTACTAGAGACACAGTCAAGGTCAACTCTAGCTTTGCAAGTGCTCGCCTAACTTCCCAAGTGCAGCCACAACTATAATCTTTTTAATATTATTATAAGTAACATAGAGACAAGAAATTCTGAGCGTAAAACAAACTATTTGGTATGTTAATTTTTACAAAACTTTATATTGAAACATTTGTTGTCAGTAATTTAAATAAGTTTTACAATGACAACATTTTGGCAGTGTCTTCCTTCCCACAGACCAATTTGTGGGCTCTTAAGTTTTTGCTAAATGTCTGTCCACCAGAATTTCCTGTATTTAAGGCTCTTATAAAGTCACAAAATGCGATGGCTGTCCTCCATTTTATAACTATTCAGAGATCTCATATTTACGTAACAAGTGTTCTTTACAGTTGTGTTAATACGGTTTTATATTGTCATATACAGCTATATTTTCATGTCACTGACTATATCCTTGACCATTTGTTTAGTCTCCCAAAGACAAGTTAGATTAAAATTTTGCATAAACACATGCTATATTAAGAAGGTCTGTAGCTTGACAGTAGATATTTACTGGTTCCATCTCATCAGGTGGTTGGTTATTGCCTTTGGTATCTAATACAGCTGCATTGTATCTTTAAGTTGTTCCAGTTTTAAGGTAAATAAAGTGCAAAAAAAAAAAACGGTTCAAAAACAGCCTTTTCTTATGGAGCAAACAATGACATCACAAGATGATCCACCTTATTGGCTCCATTTTCAACCCAATACATTTAATATACCCCCAAAAGCCTTGGGGGAAGGGGGGGGGGGTACTTAGGGTGTAGTAATTAGAGTTTTTTGGTCTAGAATAGGGTATCATTTTCTGCGAAACTGATCAGTTGCAAAAGAATTTAGTCCAGACGAGGTTTACTGGCAAATGGCATTTACAAATCAGTATGGCAGGCAGTACAGTATTTTTACTGACCCCTGGCATCTTAGATTGTGAGATTGTGATACTGAACGAGTTTCTGGAAAATAGCGAGTCTGAAATAAGTCTAGGATAAGGTAGGGTTTTTCGGTTTAGTCTAGAAAAATGGTCTTGTATAGGTTAAGGGTCTCAGAGTCCCAGCAGCACACCCCCGCCCACGCCCGGGCCCAAAAGGAACCTGTTTGCAGACTAGTATATAGACTTACATGTAAATACAGATGCCACGCAGCTTTCAATAATCTCTAATTTCATTGGACCTGTATATCATGCAGCTCTATTGTTTTCAGGGCTAGGGTCCATTGTTGTGTTGTTTGTTCTATTGTTTTCTCAGCAAATCAGGGAAGACCTTGAAAGAGCTGTGTACTGCCCTTTCTTCCATAAAATAAGTTTACGCCAGATCGCCTAAAAAAAAGATGGGGAGGGGGGGGGGGGGCAACATTATAAAGACAATAGTATTCAAAGGTGACAGGAAGAACGCTATATTTCATTATTATGATTTGGGTTTTTCCCTGGCTTCAAGTGTAGTGTTACTGGGAGATACAAACTCACCGTTTCGGTTGTTCTTGAAATTTTAATACTTGATAAGTCTCCAGAAATATCTCTGCAGTCTGACCACGGCAGAACAGTGCATCCGGAAAGGTTTTGGACCCGTAGCCATGATTTGTGGAGCTCTTCTCTTTGGATTGAGAACATTTTAGGCATTCGTTGGCCGCCATCTTGTTTACTTAGTAACCGAGCCTAACATATGGCATTTATCCCTACCCTCCCCCCGAGGGTTTTTTTTGTCAATTTTCAATTTTTGATTTTTCATCCAAACGAAAATTGAAAGTTGATTTTTGATTTCCGATTTGTCAGTCACGATATGGTGTGTTATAGATCCATTTGATTGAAAAAGAGTATAGGGAACCAATACTTCACTCTTTTACACAGATAAATTTTAGATAAATGAGTGTCGATTTTCGATTTTGATTTATTTGGAAAGAATGAAAATCGAAATAGTAAAACCATTTTTAATTTTTGTTTTGATGGAAAGTGACGAAAATTGAAAACAGACATTTAATTTTGATTTTTCTTGAATTCAATAATCTCAAATAATGATTTTCATTTTTGATTTTTCCATGTTTGATTTTTATAAAAATGGAATGGACGGAAGGTACACGGACCCACAATATCTATGGGTTGACAAGGGAACAGAATTCTATAACAAACATGTGAAAGACCTATTAGAGAAAAATGGGATACATATATACTCAACTGAGAATGAAGAGAAGTCATCAGTAGTTGAAAGATGGAATAGGACAATTAAATCCAAAATGTGGAAACAGTTCACAGTTCAAGGTAATACAATGTATCTCGATATGCTCCCCAAACTAGTAAAACAGTACAACAACACAAAACATTCAAGCATAAAGATGACACCCGTTGAAGCATCTGATAAGAGGAATGAAGGAACTGTTTACTTCAATTTGTATGGTGATATAGAATCATTAAAACAGAAACCAAAATTTAAAATAGGTGATAAGGTCCGTATATCTAAGTATAAAAGAAAGACTTTTGATAAAGGATATACTCCAAATTGGACTGAGGAAGTATTTATAATTGATAAAATCCAATATACAAAACCAAACACTTTCAAATTAAAAGATCTCAGCGATGAAGACATACAAGGGAGTTTTTATGAACCTGAACTATTAAAAGCCAAGCAGGATGTTTTCCGTATTGATAAGGTCATTCGGAGGGATTATAAGAAGAAACAAGCTTTGGTGAAGTGGAAGGGGTAGAGTGATGAATTTAACAGTTGGATACCGTTAAAAGATGTCAAAAATATATAATGTTATATATATCATGAGTGGCATTGAGAAATATATCAAAAAAATAAATTTTCAAATTCAGGAATGTGAAGATGAAATAGACAATCTTCATGATAAAATATATGATAATGAGCGTAGATTGGATCTGTTACAATATAAAAAGAAATTATTGAAACTTTATCATAAAAAAATACATGAAATTGATGAAGATATAACATTGAAACAATTATTGAATATTATCTGCAATGAGATAGAAAACAATAGATACGATGATGAATGTAATGTGTTGAAACAAACCAAAGTTGATAATGTCAAATATCTCAAACGTGAAAATAATATTTTTACACCTGTGAATACAACAAGTAATGCAAATTTGATTAATGAGACTTGGCTTTAAAAAAGGTTTAAAGACATGTTACTATTTACAAGTATCCCAGAAATTTCTAAGATATTTATATCTTTGCATTCGCTATTCATTGGTAGCCAAAAATATTAATGTTTCTGGCTATTATCAACCATATTTAAACGCACTAAAATGACTTAAAAAATAATCATACTATATAGTAATGGTAAAACAATCAAGGGGAAGACCTAAAAAGTATATGACCGATGAAGAAAAAACGTATTATGGGACGTCTTTATTGTAAGAAGTATAATGACAATCCAGATAATAAATATCATTGTATTGAATGTAATAAATATTTTCATCCTGCAAGTAAATATAGACACAATAAAACTATGATTCATCAATTGAATTCACAAAAATACAACAACGAATAACACAAGGATATCATAAAAAGATAATCATATATGACCAATCATATATAACTATCTCAAATTATTTAAAAAATGATTCCAAAAATAAACGCACTATGAAAATGACTTAAAGAAATATTATATATAATTATATATATAGATAATGGAAAAATCAGAATTAAAAAAAATTGAGTAAGTCTCAACTAATCAAAATGCTATTGAAGCAAGAGAAAAAGAAGCCTAAAATTATAATAGTGGATGACGAAAAACAACGTAGGAGCCCAGTTCCTACACCAAGAAAATCTGTCAGACAGATGGTCACGGAGTATGAAGACAATATCATTTTACCACCTATTGAGTTCAGAGATAATTACAAACCAATTCCAGCACCAAGAACGAAAAAACAAGTGTTGGAAAAACCAGTTCCTGCTCCAAGATCTAAAATAGAGCAAACAGACAAAGCTCTGAAAGGCTATACAAAGTCTTATGAAATAAGTATTAAAAATAAAAAAGACCCACTAGTGCAACTACAGAACACAAGAACGGCTACTGCATATCATATTATAAGTCTACTAAAATCTATGAAAGGACTGAAATTTGTTGAAACGCTTAAGGTAACATTTACAAAAATGTCAGACGGAGAAATAGTGTATAAGACCGCATATTTCAACAGTCCAGCTCAAACAATCATAAATAATCTAGAGATTACTGAATCACTTCAAATGTCAAAACAAAACATACTTAATAAGATTGCAGTTTGGATTTCAGAGGGATCTGGTTGGAATATTCAATCTATTGATAATCACTATCTAAACATTGTAAAATATCAACCAATGAGAGGATCTTCATATATACAACTACCATCAGAGTTGCGAAATAGCAAAAAAGGATTGATCAATTTAAAAAACAAGGATAATGAATGCTTCAGATGGTGTCACATTAGACACTTGAACCCACAAGAAAAATATCCTCAGAGGATTAAAAAATCTGACAAAGAATACATTAAAAAATTAGATTACTCTGGAATTGAATTTCCAGTAACTACCAAACAGTATAACAAAATAGAAAAGCAGAATGAGATTAACATAAATGTTTTTGGTTATGAAGAAAGACAACCATATCCAATCTATGTGTCAAAAGAAAAATATGCAGACCGTATGAATCTGCTTCTTATAACAGGAAATGAAAACAAGCACTATGTCTTGATTAAAGATTTTAACAAGTTAATGTACAATCAGACAAAACACAAAGAAAGAAAACATTTCTGCATGTATTGTCTTCAATGCTTCAGCTCTGAAAGAGTATTAACTGATCATAAAGAAAACTGTATACAAGTGAATGGCACACAAGCGATAAAAATGCCTGAGAAGGATAATAATATACTAAGATTCAACAACTTTCATAAACAACTACCAGTACCATTCGTCATTTATGCAGATTTTGAGGCTATTACTGAAAAAATACATGGTTGTCAACCCAATAATGATAAATCATACACAGAGGCTTATCAAAAGCATACAGACTGTGGTTATGGATATAAGGTCGTTTGTTGTTATGATGATAAACATACCAAACCAATACAAATTTACAGAGGTGAAAAGGCTGTGTACAAATTCATGGAAAAAATGATAGAAGAAGTTAAATATTGTAAAAATATTATGAAAAAGGAATTTAACAAACCATTAAAAATGACAAAAGATGATGAAGAGGAATTTCAAAAAGCCAAAGAATGTCATATTTGTAATAAAAAATATACTGATAAGGACATTCGAGTCCGAGACCATTGTCACATCACTGGTAAATACAGAGGCTCTGCTCATCAAGAATGTAATCTGAAACTCAGAGTAAATCCAGCAGAGATAAAAATTCCTGTTATATTCCATAATTTGAGAGGTTATGACAGCCATTTTATAATGCAAGAGATTGGAGCTATTGTTAAGAAACATACATACAAAAATAAGAAAGGAGAGGAGATACAGATGAATATTAATGCCATACCTAACAACATGGAAAAGTATATGGCCTTTATGCTGGGCAATCATCTAACCTTCATTGATAGTTTCCAATTTATGAGCTCTAGCTTGGAAAAACTAGTGAGTAATCTACAAAGAGAATCATTAAAATATACCTCTCAAAAATTTAAAGGTAAAGAGCTTGATTTAATGGCTCGAAAAGGAGTATATCCTTATGACTACATGGACAGTTTTGATAAATTCAATGAAAAACTACCAACAAAAGAAGACTTTTTTAGTATCATGAATAATGAGCATATAAGCAATAAAGATTATCAACATGCTCAGACTGTATGGGAAACATTCATGCTTAAAAGAATGGGTGAGTATCATGACATGACTTTAACTAACATAAGCCCATATTGTAATTATTGTATTAAGACTAGTTTATTTTTAAGTGAGGAAACCTGACTCATTATAAGCCTCGTGGTTTCTTTCAGGTCTCCTCGCCATTCACTTTTTTCTGTAATCTTTTATTATTTCCATCTGTAAAATTTCTATCTGTAAAATGTTGTATATATGGCAAATAAAGAATGAATGAATGAATGAATGAACTTGTATTTAAAATCTGATATCCTTCTATTAGCTGATGTGTTTGAAAACTTTAGAATACTGCTTAGAATATGCTTAGAATACTATAAACTTGATCCATGTCATTATTTCACATCTCCTGGTTTGTCATGGGATGCTATGCTAAAAATGACTAACATTAAATTAGAGCTTATGGTTGATATTGATATGTTTCAATTCATTGAAAAGGGTATGCGTGGTGGTATATCGTATATAGCCAATCGATACGGTAAAGCAAACAATAAATATATGAAATCATACAATAAAAAGACACCCTCAAAGTATATTATGCATCTAGATGCGAACAATCTGGATGACTAAAAACCAGATTGACAATATTAACCTGGATAAGTACAAAGAAGACAGTAAAAAGGGTTTGATACTAGAAGTTGATTTAGAATATCCTAAAGAACTGCATAATCTTCACAATGACTACCCATTAGGACCAGAAAAGATAAAAATAACTAAAGACATGTTGTCTGAATATTGTAAAAACATTGCGAATAAATATAATATATCAACAGGTCTCGTACAAAAACTGATTCCAACTTTAAGAAACAAAGAAAAATACGTTCTACATTATAGAAACCTTCAATTATATACAGATCTTGGATTAAAAGTCATTAAAGTTCATCGAGTATTAGAATTTAATCAGTCACCTTGGCTTAAACAATACATTGACTTCAACACCAACAAACGAAAGAATGCTAAAAATGCTTTTGAGAAAGATTTTTTCAAACTTATGAATAATAGTGTTTTTGGTAAAACAATGGAAAACTTAAGAAAGAGAGTTGATGTCAGATTAGTAACTGATGAAAAGAAACTATTAAAAATGGCTGCTAAACCTACTTATGTAAGTAGTAAGATCTTCAATGAAAACCTTGTAGCCGTTCATAAGATCAAAGAAACACTAACCCTAAACAGGCCGGCATATGTGGGTATGTGTATTCTAGATCTTAGTAAGACATTAATGTATGAGTTTCATTATAACTATATCAAAGATAAGTATGGTAATAAGGCTAAGCTGCTCTTTACCGATACAGACTCCCTAACCTATGAAATCGAAACCGAAGACGTCTATAGGGATTTCTGGAACGATAAAGATAAATTCGATAACAGCGACTACCCTGAAAGCTCACCGTATTTTAATAAGTTAAATAAAAAAGTAATTGGTAAATTCAAAGATGAAGCCGCAGGAGTTCCCATTTATGAATTCGTCGGTCTACGATCAAAAATGTATAGCTACATGAAAGACGATCAAAAAGGTGGAAAAACAGCAAAAGGAATCAAAAAGAATGTCATTAAAAATGAAATCCAACATGAAAACTATAAAGACACACTCTTCAATAATAAACAGATGCACCATCAAATGAAAACAATTAGGAGTCAAAATCATCAATTAGGAAGTTATGAAATCAATAATGTATCACTCAGTTGCTTTGATGACAAACGATACATACTAGAAGACGGAATCAACAGTTACGCATACGGGCACTATGTCATCAAAAATTAAACTCATCATTCTTTCATTAAATTGATCATTCTTTACCTTATCACATATTGGTATTCATTTATTTGAAGAAAATATATTATTTCTTTTCAAGGATCCTTTATAATGTCCAACATTTTAAACCATGCCAAAATTCCAATGCAAAACTGCTTTTTTAGTGAACGCACTCTTATATTTAAAAAAACATATAGATTTCCGAGAATTATGTCACGCAAAGGAAATCACGCAATGGAATAAACGCACCATTTGTTTTTATTAACATATAGTTTAATTATTTTATGGAAACATATAGTTTAATTATTTTATGGAAACATATAGTTTTCCAAAAACTGGTTTACATTAAATGGAAACAAAAAATCGATTACCATCATATGGAAAGTAGTATAGAGTTGGGTTGGTATCAGATCAAAAAAATATTTTTTTGATCTGGTGCCCCCAACTCTAATACTACTTGAAGGTGACCTTGTTATGATACAGACCTTGGAGCTTTTCAGATGTAAATTTAGTTGGTTAGCATGAGAAAAGTATTTAATGTATTTAATGTATTTAAGCGAGATGTTTTTAACTTCTTAATCTAAGAGTTTTTACATAGTTTTTGATGTGTTTTTTGTTTTGTTTTTTAGTGTGAGTATTTTAGTTTTTATTCTTAGTCTTAATCGAGGTCCTTTTTGAAAATCACTGATGTGAAAGAGTTTTCCTCAATAAAGATTATTATTAAGCCTTATTAACATATGAAAGGCAGAAAGGTTTGTATCAAAGCAAGATCACCTTCAGCCTCGCTTCCACTCAAAGGCAAGGTCACCAAGCACACAACTGTAAAATGGACTATTGTTGGCTGATTACTTCAACACTATAGTACGTGACTGTGGATACAAGATATGATGAGACATTCCGACGTGTGATAAAAGAGCTAAAGGAAAATTTCTTTGTGGACCTTACTGCAATTGAAGGCAAAGAATTTTTGTTTTGATGTGTTTTTCGAAAAATTCAACTACTTTTTGGTCTGTCAATCCCCCAATTAAATTGCCAGACTGCGTGTCGCCAAATGCTTATTCTTTGTCTTCTTTTATATAAACATCTGGCGACACGCAGTCTGGCGAACAGAAAAGATGATTTTGAGATGTTTATTACATGTAATAAACAAAAATCCACTGTGTTTGCTCCCGATTTCTCAACTCAACAACAGTAACAGCGAAGACAAACTAGCACTACTTTCTGAGAAACAACTGCGAACTATCCGTACGGATCTGCTCGTTAACCCAGATACCACCTCTTGCCCGGATTGCCGTTAACGTTTTGTAGGCCCTAAATAAACAGGAAATCGAATTCAGGAGTTCCGGGATTTTTTTAAAGTTTTCAAATGTTTGGTGATAATTGCTATGAATTGGTCAAACATTTCGTAAATAAACGTTGCGTGACGCATTCACTAAAATCTCTCCGTGATTTTAAGACCAAATCGAAATGAAATGTTTCCATAACTTAAAGCTGGTTCTTTAAAAAAATGCTTTGATTTTGCCATCTATAATAAGTTTTTTTCCAGGCTTCACAGTTTCTTTAAAGTTTTGTCGCAAATACACAGTTTTCATTTATGCAAATTCGCGAGAAACGGTAATTTGATAGCAAACTGTTTTGAAGTGACCACGGCTGAATCCAAAATATATTTTCTATAAAAGGTCGAAACTTTTGAACGAAACTCATATTTCCTTGAATGAAAATGTCTTTCCATTGATTAAAAGAGTCAAACACCTTTCAGAATTCAGTGATTTTCCGCTTCTGGAAGTCTTGGCGATTTATTGTATCCTATATTTAATACTGCGTGGAACCGGCTACCGTCTGCGAAAATATAATAAACATCACAAAATAATTCAATTCAGCAACCTATTTTTATTATGCTTTCTAAAATTGCCAACTTTTCCAGTGTAATAGAATGCCAATCTTATTCGGAAAAATGATTCGCATAATGCTTTCGCTAATCAAAAAAGCAGTTCACAGAAATGAAATGATGGCGGCGTTTGAATCATGATTTCGGATAGCTCATGGTCTGCAAACAAACACTTCGATTCACAGCTCGATTTTTCACTAAAACCTTTTTCCAAACCACGAAAACACCTAAAATAATCTTTGAAAACAATACTTGGCGACATTTGGTGAAAGCTGTGCTTGGTAAAGCAGTAAAAAGAACGAGAAAGCTCCATTTACCTTTCCCACGGATCCAAAGCGCGCACTTACAAACAGAACTGCCTTGACAATCGAGTCGTCCAATCCGAAGCTATCAGAACTGTCTCATACAGCAATCGATTGAACTTGGCACAACTTCGCGCTTCGGAAAGTCGGACTTACTTACACAGGTGACAACATAGTGGTTACTAGTAACCTAGTAACCTAGTAACCACAGACAGCGATAAAGTCAGTAAAAATCGACATTAATATGACACGCATTCCATAGTCCATAATCCACAGAAGTCCAGTCCCGAAGTCCAAATTGTTTATTAACCCTATTCAGACTGGGGGGGGGGGGGGCTTTTCGAACCCCCCCTCCAGTAAAATTGTAATAACTCTTACACCGAAATAGCTATAAGGCTGAAATTTTCTGACTTTTCCTAGAATTTATCTAGGGACATTTTGGTATCCATAACATGTCAGTGTGATTAACCTTGTTGCCATGGCAACTGGTTTTTGACACATAGGTTTTCAAAATATTAAAATATGGTGAATTTTTTTATTTTAAGATTTTGTTCTTTGACTTCTTGTGTATTTTCTTGTTAGAATAGTTTTTTCTTGGGGCTAGTTCTTAAAAGACATCAAAAATTTTTAACATCAAATATTTGGGGGGAGGGGAAGGCAAATTTTTGCTCACTTTTACTTATAGAGAAAAAGTTTGTACTATTTATTAAATAACGCTTCTAAGTTCATTGTTTGGATAATAGACATTAGTTTGATACGTGTTTTATACATTCTGATCTTTTTCTCTTTTAGATATTGTAGTGTATTAGGACAGCGGTTGCGTATATATTGACAAGTACATCCGGGATATGAGGAGAGTGTAAGCGAGCGGGAAACGGCGAGCGAACGTGTACTGTGTGTGCTCGGAATAAAGCTTATGTTTCAGCCTTTGTGGCTTGCCTTGGTGGCTATTCAATACTACAAATTGGCGACGAGGATGGCAAGTTCAGGGGAAAGAGCGTTGCCGCCTTTAGATTTAACGGGTTCTTCCTCTCAAGTCGCGGAACGTTGGCGACAGTGGAAACGATCGTATCAGTATTACATCGATGGCAAGGGAATCACGAATGCTTCTCGGAAAAGAGCTCAATTGCTTCATTTAGCGGGCATGGAAGTCCAAGATATGTACGAAGATCTTCCAGATCCTGGACCAGTTAATGCAGATCAGGATAATGAATATGTAGTGTGTCTTCGAAAGCTGGATGCTCATTTTCGAGCCGAGGACAATGTGCCATATGAGAGACATGTTTTTCGTCAACTTGCGCCGACCCAGGGGGAGACCGCTGAAAAATTCATGGTTCGTTTACGTAAACAAGCCCGTCATTGCAATTTTGGGGCAGCCTTGGAGGAAAATTTGCGAGACCAACTGATTGAAAAGTTGCCTAATGTTGAGTTAAAGAAGAAACTACTGGAAGTCAATAATATTACTCTGGAAGCTGCAATGGAGAAAGTTCGAAAGTGGGAAGCCTCACGTGAGCAAGCAAGTCAAATGGTCACGCCAAGTCAAGAGCCTGGAGCAGGCACTAATGTGGTTGAAGAAAGTTCTGGGCATGTATCTAAAGGAAAAGGTGTTTGTTTCAATTGTGGTAAAGAGGGTCATTTTGCTCAAGATAGGAATTGTCCAGCTCGAGGTCGGAAGTGCAGTAAATGTGGGAAATATGGTCATTATGCTAGCTGCTGCAAAGGGGGAAGAAACCCAAAGTTTGGAAAACAAAGTACCACCCAACGACGGGGAGGCAGACAGCAACGTCGTGGTAAAGGAGGACAGGCCAATGCTGTTGAGGGTCCTTTTGAGCACTCGGGTGAGGATGACACATATGCTTTTACTATAGAAGAACAGACATGTGCTTTGTCGACTTCTGCTGAGCCAGTGATCTCTGTGAGCATTGGTGGAGTCAGCAGAGACATGTTGATTGATTCAGGTTCTGCAAGCAACCTAATTAGCATGGATTCTGTATGGGAACTAAAACATCATGGGCTAAAGATTGAGTTACAACCCTGCACAAAAAAGTTGTATGCTTATGGGGGCCGAGAGCTTGAAGTTGAAGGTCAGTTTCAGTCAGAAGTTTCTGTAGCCAAAACAAAGATTGTGGCAGATTTCATTGTTGTCAAAACAGGGCGTTGTTTGTTAGGATATTCGACTGCCACAGATCTTGGAATCCTTCGTGTGGATCCGGCAGGAACTCTCGGTACAGGGAACTGTAACACTGTTGATGACACTCTTGTAGGACAACTCAAAGCAAAGTACCCCAGTGTGTTCCATGGGATTGGGAAACTAAAGGGTTATCAGTTGAAGCTACATGTTGATCCTAGTGTAACCCCAGTGGTTCAAAAGATGCGCCGAGTGCCCTTTTCCCTAAAGGACAAGGTAACTGCCAAGGTTAATGAACTCCTTGAGAAGGACATAATTGAGAAGGTTGAGGGGCCTACGGCATGGGTTAGCCCAGTTGTTGTTGCACCAAAAGCGTCAGGAGACATAAGATTATGTGTCGATATGCGAAGAGCTAACGAAGCCATTATCCGTGAGAGATTGCCTATACCAACCATAGATGAAGTCCTTGAGAGCCTTAATGGGAGTGCTGTGTTCTCGAAACTAGATTTGAGATGGGGCTTTCACCAGATCGAGTTGGATGCTGATTCAAGGGATATCACTGCTTTTGCCACCCATGACGGAATCTTCCGGTACAAGCGTTTGAGCTTTGGTGTCAATGCCGCACCGGAAAAGTACCAGCATATCATCACCCAGTCAATGGCAGGTCTACCAGGAGTGGCTAATATAGCAGATGATCTTATCGTTCACGGTCGAGACACTGAGGAACATGATAAGAACTTAAACAGTGTGTTGGAGCGTCTTAGTGAGAAGCAGTTGACTGTGAATGCTGAAAAGTGCACTTTCCGGATGAACAAAGTGGTGTTCATGGGCCTTTTGCTTAGCAAGCATGGAGTCGGGCCTACGGAGGAAAAAGTCAGAGCTGCTGCTGAAGCAAGTCAACCACAGACACCTTCAGAAGTTCGTAGCTTCTTGGGGCTCGTGGGATTCAGTGCCAGATTTATACCCGATTTTGCAACTACTGCTGATCCCCTTAGGAGACTTGCGAGAAAAGGAGAACCGTTTTTGTGGGGTGAAGAGCAGGAGAAGTCATTTCAGAAATTGAAGAGTCAAGTTGCAAGTGCACCAGTCTTAGCGTACTTTGATAAGGATGCGCGTACCCGTGTTATTGCTGACGCCAGTCCGGTAGGGCTTGGAGCAGTCCTGGTGCAAGAGAAGAATGGAGAAAGTCGTGCCGTCTGTTATGCCAGTCGTAGTCTGAGTCAAGTGGAGCGCCGTTATAGTCAAACCGAGAAGGAAGCACTAGCCTTAGTATGGGCGTGTGAACGCTTTCACCTCTACTTGTATGGGCTCCCACAGTTTGATCTTGTAACAGACCATGAAGCACTCAAAGTCATCTATTCAAGGAAGTCCAAACCTTCAGCCAGAATAGAACGCTGGGTTTTGCGTTTGCAACCCTACAACTATCAAGTTTGTTATGTGCCTTCAAGAAAGAAAATAGCAGATGCACTTTCCCGACTGACAAAGATACCTGCTTCAGATCAGTCCCTGCAAGATGCGTTGAGAATCAAGGAGATTGAACGGGTCTCAGCACAAGATTCAGAGTTGCAAGCAGTCAGAAATTGCCTCATTGAAGGAAAATGGGACAATGCTCCTAAGCCATATTTGCCAGTTTGCAATGAGTTGACCTTTATCGGTCATGTAATTCTACGGGGGACAAGAATTGTTGTACCTCAGGCTCTTCGCAAGCGAGTTGTCAGTTTGGCACACGAAGGGCACCAAGGAGTTGTAAAGACAAAGGAGAGACTTAGAACAAAAGTCTGGTGGCCTGGAATGGATCGTGATGCAGAGAGAAGATGCGCTGAGTGTTACGGATGCCAGTTGGTTACTAAGAATGTCCCACCTCCACCAGTGAAACCAACCATGCTACCCAAACAACCGTGGGAAGAAGTAGCTGTGGATCTAATGGGTCCTTTACCGTCTGGAGAACACCTGTTAGTCCTTGTCGATTATTATAGCCGGTGGATGGAGGTCGATGTCATCCGAACAACCTCCAGCAAAACCATCATTCATTGCCTGGATGCCCAATTCGCAAGACATGGATTACCTAGAGGTCTACGCACCGACAATGGTTCGAACCTCGTATCCAGGGAGGTAGAAGAGTATGTAAAAGAAATGGGGATTGAGCACCATTACACGACACCTCTGTGGCCAAGGGCTAACGGCGAAGTAGAAAGACAAAATAGGTCGCTTCTGAAATCTGTTAGAGCAGCTCATGCAGAAGGAAAGAATTGGAGGGAGGAGTTAAACAGGTTCCTTTTGGCATACAGGTCCACTCCACATTCGACTACAGGAAAAAGTCCTGCTGAATTACTGTTTAGAAGAAGGCTTACAACTAAAATGCCTGAGCTGGTTGATGTAGAAGAGGAGGAAATAGAAGTAAGCGACCAAGGTGTTCGTGATCGGGACACGCAGAGAAAGCAGTCCAACAAGGACTATGTTGACAAAAGGTTTCATGCCAGAGACCGAAACGTGAGGGAAGCAGACACCGTTCTGCTAGAGAAGAAAGAAAACAAACTGTCACCTTGCTACGAGAAGGAACCATATGAGGTGATGTCTCGTTATGGGGACCAGGTGGTATTGCGATCACCACAGGGAATTCAGTACAAGCGAAACCTTCAGCATATTAAGCCCTTTGATATGCCAGATCAGGAAGATCAGGGAACTGCACTACAGGATGCTGAACCACGAACTGAACCCAAGACAACTGAGACACCACCTATGAAAGAGAATCCTGTACCAATGGCAGAATCACCACCAGAAGTTGTACCCACTGCTGTACCTACAGCTGAGCAGCCATTGAGGAGATCCGGCAGAATTACTAGTCGTCCAAAGTTGCTGAACGATTATGTTCTGTGCTGAACTTAGTGAACTTTACACTGTCATATTTATTGTTGTGTTGCAAGTGACATTGGAACATTTTTACATGAACGGAACTGCAAGGACCTTGTTTATTGCTAGAGTGACTTTGTTTTGAACACTCGAATAGGAACTGAACTTTAAGAGCGTGTTTAAAGGAACTACAAGTTTGTTATATTTTATTGCTATTTGAGATTAAGCCTTTAAGCGAAGAAAGAGAGGGATGTAGTGTATTAGGACAGCGGTTGCGTATATATTGACAAGTACATCCGGGATATGAGGAGAGTGTAAGCGAGCGGGAAACGGCGAGCGAACGTGTACTGTGTGTGCTCGGAATAAAGCTTATGTTTCAGCCTTTGTGGCTTGCCTTGGTGGCTATTCAATACTACAGATATTTTTAAATTTTAATTTAAACGAAAAAAAAGGAAATCCAAGATGGCGGATTCAAGATGGCGGATCCAAGATGGCGGACAATAATTTCAAAATTATAGTTTTATCGCCTTATTTGCCTTTTCTCGCTTTACAAGTGTGTCCTTGTTTGTATTAATTATGTTTACAGTTATCTTTGATATTTTAAGCATCTGGATGGAAAAATATCAAAGAAACGTCGGAAAAACAAAAATGACGTCACTGTGACGTCATAATTGGGTGTGGCAGGTCAAAACTAGGTGTGAGGTTTCCTTGTATGAAGATGAACATTGTGTGAAAATTTCATGGTCCTAGCCTTACTGGTTCCAGAGATATGTAGGGGGGGGGGGGGTCCGAGGGGGTCCGAGGGGGTCCAAGGGGGTCCGAGGAGCCCCCCCCCCAGTCACAGATGGCCTAAACAAGCCCAGTCTGAATAGGGTTAAATCTGAGGGGCTGAAGTAACGACGCTGTTTTGCCGTGTATTTCTATTGTTTTTTCTTTAAAAATGTCTTGAAATTACTCACCACTGGCAGCGAGGACTGCTCCGATACAGACATTGTAAAGAATCGGCAGTAAAAAGGAGAATAAATTGACAATATGCTTGTCAGTGCGAGAGATCGATGTTTGGCATTTTTGCCTCGGAAGAACTCTGATTAAAAATAGCTCTTAGTTTTTCAGAATCGCGACAAATTCGGCCTCACATTGTATGCTGTGTATAAAGGCAACGTTCACCTCGATGGGAGAAATACAGAACTGACTTATACACCAATAATACCAAATGATGGAAAATGTTTGTCATGCGCATGCGTATGAAACATTTGCGTTAAATTTCAATGTATCATAAGAAAAGAAGCAATTTATATTTTAATATTTTAAAAAAGAAAAGAAGACGTCCGACATGGAGAAGAGTTACTCCTTTCATTCAGTCATCGTACTTGCAAACCACGTTACTATTGAATGTTTTATAAAAGGCTGTACCACAATGAAGCCAGTCTTTACTGTGATTTTAATATATAAGTGACGTGAACACTACTAACGTGAGTAGGGTTGTAGCAGACATTGTCGTGACATTTCAGTAACGATGTTTTGCCGGAAGTGAGAGTAGCCGGAAGTCACTAAACCGGAAGTGTAAATGCCAAAGCTATGAACCGGAAATGAAGAATTTAAAATACGCGTGAATAAATTTGCATGCAAAATCGTGACACAAAAAATAATGCAAGAGGCTCCGAGCAGCCTTTACTCATGCGCATGCGTAAGAAAGTTTTATGATATATATTAAGACATGATAAGATTTCCGACATGGAGAATATGTTACTTTGTGTTTTGTTCAGAATCTTAGTTGATTGATCATCGCTGAAACTAACACTTCTAGACTTGTAATCACAGGAGACTGGAACACAACTCTTCAACCGATGGATAAATCTGGCGGCCGTCCTTGGAAAGCTACAAACTATAGAAATTTTATTCTTGAACTTATGGATGAATTAAATCTGGTTGACGCATATAGAGATAAGCATCCGAATAGAAAGGCCTTTACTTATGAATCTAGCACGTTAAAATTAAAATCCAGGATTGATTTCTTTCTAGTAGCTTGTCCTCTCCGCCTAAATATTAAGAGAGCAGAAATTCGAGCTTCGATTGCTCCGGATCACAATGCAATATTTCTCGATGTCGATATCCCTGAAACTTTCAAACGCGGTCCAGGTTACTGGAAGTTTAATAATCTACTCCTAAAAGATGAAGAATACATTGAATTAGTTAACAGGAACCTCCCAAACATTATAGGAAAATACAGCGATGTTCATAGTCATCGACTTCTTTGGGAATTAATTTAAATAGAAATTCGATCTTTAACAATAATCTATTCAAAAAGGAAAAGACAAGAATTAAGGACAAGATAAGCGCTTATCCAGGAAGAAATCGAAAGTTTGGATCAAAAGTTATGTGATAGTGGGGTATTAAATCAAGAAATATTGGATAGATATGAAGCTGCTAAAATTGAGTTAAAAGAAATCTACGAGTTTAAAGGAAGGGAAGCTATTTTTAGATCTAAAGTACGTTGGCCATGGGTTGAGAAAGGTGAGAGACCAACAAAATACTTTTTCAACCTTGAGAAAAAGAATTATGAGAAAAAAGTTATTTCTCAATTGGTTACTGAAAACGAGGAAGTAATAACTGATATGGAAAGGATAAATGAAAAAAATGAAGAATTTTATAGCGATTTATTGACGTCTAAACTTTCCAAGGATCAACATTCAAGGTTTGATGATAATTTTCATGAATTTACACGTAACTTACACATTACCAAATTAACTGCAGAAGAACAAATCTCTCAGGAATTCGACTTGTCTATAGATGAATTATTATCAATATTAAAAACTTTTGAGAATGATAAAACACCTGGAGAAGATGGTTTCACCAAAGAATTCTACAAAACGTTTTTCAACCTAATCGGGAAATATCTTCTAGACTCTTTTAATGAAGCCTTCCACGATGGTCAACTTTCTATCTCCCAAAGAAGAGGTATAATATCTCTAATACTCAAAGAAGATTCTAGCCCCCTCGATCTTGCAAACTGGCGCCCGATTACTCTTCTTAATGTTGATTATAAGTTACTTGCCAAAGTTATCGCTAAAAGAATTGAATAATCGCTGCCGAACTTAATTCACTCAGATCAGACTGGATTTATCAAGGGGAGATACATTGGACAGGTCAAAATGTTCGTCTATTGAATGATCTAATGGATTACACTGAGTTTAATAAATTGCCAGGGATTTTTCTCTTCATCGACTTTAAAAAGGCTTTCGATACCTTGGAATGGGATTTCATTAATAAAACATTAGATCTTTTTAATTTTGGCCCAGTAATTAGGAGATGGATTTCTACTCTGTATTGTAACGTAGAAAGCGCCGTTATGAATGCAGGTTTAATGACCAATTATTTTAAAATTTCAAGGGGGGTTCGCCAAGGCTGTCCGCTGAGTCCTCTTTTATTTGTGCTTGCAGCAGAAATACTGGCCTCTAAACTGAGACAAGACAGAGAATGCCATGGTATTAGTCTGCCTAGTAATTATGAAGCTAAGATCTCTCAATTTGCAGACGACACCACTTTAATAGCAAGGGATATCGCATCTCTAACGGCTGCTATTTCGGTGGTAAGATCCTTTAGTGTGCTTTCAGGACTGCAATTAAACGCAAAAAAATCGAAAGCAATATGGATTGGTTCCAATAAACATAATAAGAACAAGCCTTTGGGATTTGATTGTCCACGAGAACCAATTCGATTCCTTGGAACGTTTATTTCTCATAATAAAGAAAGCAACAAGGAGAAAAACTTCGTTATTAAAATCCAAAAAATGGAGACCAAACTTAACCTATGGTTATCACGTGATTTAACACTTTTTGGTAGAACTATGTTAGCAAAATCCCTAGGAGTTTCCCAACTGATTTACGCCGCCTCAATGTTACCAGTCCCTGAACAAGTTTTAAATCTAACTCAAAAAAAGCTTTTTGCTTTCCTATGGAAAAATAAGACGGACAGGATAAAAAGGCAGGTATTATATCAGCCGCGATCTAAAGGAGGAATAGGTTTTCCTTGCTTTAGAACGGCGGTGAAAGCTTTGCGTCTTAGTTGGATTGGAAGACTATTGAGTGACTCAAAAGATAATTGGAAAGCAATTCCCAACTATTACCTTGAGAAGTATGGTGGCCTTTTGTTTCTCTTAAATTGCAATTACGACATCAAATATTTAAATAAGCAATTGCCTATTTTTTATCGTGAACTTCTCCAGTTCTTTCATGAACTACGTAATAACTACGATGATCCGTGGGAGAGAGATCTTATTCTGTGGAATAACAAGGACATTCTAATCGATAATACGCCCGTATTCTGGAAAGCTCGGTTTGCTAAGAGAGTAGTTTCTGTTAAAGATTTGCTAAATAACTCCGGAGGTTTTCTTTCTTTCCACGAGTTTAAGGAGAAATATAATATTCATACAAATTTTCTTCAGTACTGTCAGCTTATATCAGCTATCCCCAGTCAACTTAAAATAAAAGCCGCCTTGCAAGATGGCACTCCACTGGATCTACTTCTGGCGAAAAATGCATTCCTTCTTTCGAACAATAAGTCTATTGACTTTGATCAATTTCGTTGTAAACAGTTCTATGAGTTATTTATGGAGAATTCGGCAGTTGTGCCAACTGCAATTAATTCATGGAGAAGGAATCATCCTCAAATTGCTGATACGTGGGAATGCTCTATAAAAAACACTTATAAAATTACCTCTGATAATAAACTTCGACAATTTTCGTTCAAACTGCACCATCGCATTCTTGTTACTAACAAAGAACTATATCTATTTAAAATGATAAATAATGCAAATTGTGTATTGTGTAATGAACCTGACTCTATCGAGCACACTTTTTTAAGCTGTTCTGAATTTCAGAATCTACTCGACGCTTCTTTGCATTGGTTTAATCTACATCACCGTACTGTAAAGCTATCCCCGTCAGAGGCACTGCTAAACCTCCCTTTTGAAGCTTTTTCTTTATCTGCAAGTATAAGTGAAAAATTAAATCTCCTTCTCTTGTATGTCAAACAATATTTTTATTCTTGTAAAGTTTTACAAAGACCAATCAGTTATAACGAATTCTTTCATAAACAAATGATTCAATGGAAAGTTGAAAAGCTCATCCATTCTTGACCTGATTACCGATCCTCGAAAACTTCTTTTTATTTTATTTTCTGCCTTCATTGTTTTGTTTTGTGCGTGTGTATGCGTGAATGCGTGTGTTTGTTCAAGTATGTGGAAATAGTATCTGTAAATTATGTAAATTAGTTTTTTTGTTGTAACGTTATGCTACTTAATGAGAATGTGGTTATTGGAATATTGTAAAAAATCATGATAGCTTCGGAAGTGTTAAAGATAAAGTATATGTATGTGTAATATAGTCTGTATAGGTCTTAAAGTAGCAGTATATATTAATATGATTGTATGTAAGTAAGCGAATAAAATGAGTGGTATATTATTCTTAAAAAAAAAAAATAGTTACTCCTTTTCATTCAGTCATCGTTCCTACAAACCACGTTGTTTACTATCAGGAGCTTATTACCTCCTGTTACTATTGAATCTTTTGTAAATGAAGGCGGTACCACAATGAAGCCAGTGATTCTTCTGAGTGTTATATATACCTAACGTGAACATTAGGTTATGTAAGCAGGGCTGTAGGAGACGCTGTCGTGACACTTCAATAACGTTGTTTTACCGGAAGTAAGAGCAGCCGGAAGTCACTAAACAGGAAGTGTAAATGGCAAAACCATGAACCGGAAGAGCACAATTTAAAATATGCGTGCATAAATTTGCATGCGAAATCGTGACACAAAAAATAAAAATAACAAGAAAATCGGAGCCGAAACCTTAACTCATGCCGCTTCGCGCATGAGTTAACAGAAAAAACGGAGGGCAAATTTTAACTCGTGCCGCTTCGCGCATGAGTAACAAGCGCTATGGCGCAGAGTATTCGTTTCAGTCTTATTCATGCTCGTAATAAAGTTTCTGATGTTTTACGTATGTTTAGCGGGTTTCCATCCTGAATTCGAAGGTATCGTAGAATGAATGGCGAGAGTGTCAAACACTTTCATAAGGCGACGCAAGTATGAAATCTAAGTCTTGCTTTGTTTACATAAAATCTTCTTTCGAAAAATTTTATTGAAATCTCAATTAGTTTATGTTTAGAAGCAAAATGCGTACAATTACAGCGCATCGAGGCCGAGCCGTGTCTTCGATGAAATTCAAGAAATTAAAATACAACTGAATTTAAGCTACACGTTTATAAACAATTCTCCAAAATTAACGAGAACACAAACAAAATGTAAATCACAGATTGATATCAAGATAAATTCCTATCGAAAAATGTAACTTGTTTTACCTTTAAGTCCCTCCGGCGACTACTGTACTTGGAAATTCTTTAAACCTCCGCTTTGGTGCTGAAATCCGTAAAACGAACCCATCTCTTCGCATTGCTAAAAACGTATATAGTTCCTCGAAGCAAGATTTTATCCCTGAAAGCTCTTCTTTTTCCACTAAAGCGGCTTCTGAGTATCCCTTAATTAGTATCCCTGTCTTGAGTAGCAAACCGCGAGAAACTGCAGGGAAATAACGACTTTAATTCTCTGCTAAACACAACAAAAGAACTAAAGTGTTTACCGATCTCACGGCTGTGTGACCGCGCGAAAAACAAAGCCTTGCTTTCAAGATCCCGGATGTTGTTCCAACACCGCGGGCGGACGGGCACACACGCGCCCGCGTAACATTCCGCTAGCCATGATCATGAAAAATGACGGGTATAGTTCTATGAGTATGGTGCTCCTCCGGGCCTACGGCCCGCGGGCTCCGCTATTATGGGTAATGGCGCTGCTGGGGGTCCGTGACGTCATTCAAAGTGGCTATCAAGATAGCAGCCATCTTGGATTTTTACAAAAATTTCAACTTTATCAGACGGCACGAGCTAACAGCAAATTGTCTTGAAAAAAATCGGAGAAAAACCTAAAGTGGGTGTATGTGACGGATCCGTGACGACCCGAGTAGGTCGCGACGACTCGTCACGGCAATATTCGTGGCCTCGCGGTTTTAGAACGAAGTACACATGCATGTCTGACTTGTTTAACAGCGTGCGCTCGTTTGTTTTTTCGGCGTCTGGTAGGACGGGTGTCTCGAAGAAATGACGACCCGAATCAGTTTGCGTATGATTGGACATGGTATTGCGAATCGACGCCAAAAAGAAAACATTCTCGACTGAGAAATACAGTATGTCAACTCTCTTAGCTTTAAAATGCCCTGGACAAAAACAAATAATATACTACTTTAGCTGTTTTAGCTTCAGGATGGATCATTCTCGAGGAGTACGTGACTCTGCCAGCACATTCAAACCCTCCTCCTTTGACGCTCTACACAATTCCTCGTAAGTTACTGACTCCTCGCGGTTCTTCCAAGCCTTCAACACTTGAAAGGCTTTTTCCTGCACCGCAGGATATAACACATTATCGACTAAAATATTTTGAATTGTTTCTTCTGGAACGTTCAATTCCCGTCCTACGCTTTGCCAAACTTGAGGAATGTGGCGGGACACGTGGTTTAGGACCTGATCTGATGGTTCATCTGTTAAAATAATAATAATAATTATAATTAGGAGTAGTTGAGAATAATTAAATAATATATTATAATTATAATAAAAACCTTCCCAGCACCCTTTGCACCAGAAAAATTTTCGATGCCAAATAACTCTGTCAATTTTGAGTGTATGAGGATACTACACCACATACTATTTGCAACTACCATAAAATACCTGTTTTTATTGACTAAGTGCTATGACGTCATCAGTCACGTGACTATGCCCCCAGGTGCCTTTCAACGTTTTTTAGGAACATGCTTTGATGAATGTAAATACAGTCAACTTGGCAAGGAAGGCATTCGCTTGCAACATTTCCGCATGCCCATTATTACTCTGGATTTTTAAAATTAAGGGGGCTATACACATTAGCAAATAGAGGTCTGGGGACTAGTATCTTTGTATACATGTATCTTTGTAAGGGTGAAATGCAAAGTTAAATTATTTGGTATGTTGGTAGATATAAGTCTAAAAATAAGTTCTTTATGAACGTCATCAGTATGACGTCATGAAACACGTGACCAGAACGCACGGAAGTTGACTGATTTTTGGAACTTTTTGGAACCATCAAACATTTTTTATTAAATTAAATAAATCTCCGTTTTTCCGCCCAGGTTAAAATTATGTTATTATTGTGTATAAAAAAGGTGATTATTACTCCTCTAGTAAAAATTAACGTGACGAAAAAAAGTTTTACACGTTGGAAGTCCTTGAAAATTCATCCTTTCCTGATCCTGTTCAGCGACTTTTCAGTTTAGAACTATAAACAAATCTGCATAAGTGGTTTTTATCTAACCTGTTACCAATGGCGTTGGCAGTTTTTCTGTAGCATTTTTCTTTCATACCTCCCCTCCCCTCTCCTTCGGTCCACTGCCCTCCCCTCCCCCGCTCGGGTTTGCAGGACATGGTCAGCGGGAGGACTGGTTCAAGTTTTCACACCAACTGTCCCGCATCCGCCATTTTTCCTCGCCATTTTATTTCGTCGATTCAGAGCCCTGTTTAGTGAAAAAAGGCTGGCGAAATTGCTTTGCAAACTGTTCTTTTCGTGGCTAACTTACGACATAGCGCAAAGAAGTCTGCAAGAGTGTACAAAGGAATTCGCCGGTCGCGAGAGGTTAGCCGGAGAAACTTGAGAAAGGACAAGAAAACCTGGAAAAGGTAGGTGACTTGAGTTTTAAATTACATGTAGTAAGACTTAAGTTTAACTTTCAACCTAATGTCCAACTGGACAGGGTTCAGGGTTATTTTAGACTGTTTGGGGCGATTGATTAAGCTTATTAGTTTCTATTTGATATTGTGCACATCTAACTAGTTTACAATTAAGCTTATTATTAATTAATAAGCGACTTTGTTTACAAACAGATTTGCAAAAGTCCGCGACTCTGAGCGCTGAAAAAAATAAATATCACAGGGCGTAACATGTCGATCTAAATCGATCATCGAAAACGTAGTCGATGAGTCGATAGTACTCGATGTTTGTCGATAATTGTCAATCGACAGGTTTAATTTGTCGATAATTTATAAAAGTCTATAATCACAAGATTTTCATGGCTACGAAATTAACCAAACTAACAAGACTTTTTAATAGCTCGAACGACTTTTCAGGTTGAAGTATAAACCGCTCTGAAGTAAATCTTTACGGCAATAAACTTACATAAAAAAAAACTGAGCGACCAAGTGGATTGTTATTCAATGTACTGTAGAATCGAATAATTACCTTGAGAAATGATAAACCAAGATAAACAGTGGTTCATTCAGGGCTTGATGGACCCCCAAAAGCCGTTAAATTCTGTTAAAGTTGATAAACGCTGGAGTTTAATCAGGTTTAATGAGAACAGGACAGAAGCAGTGTGACACAGCATGACAGAAGGCGGCGATCAAGAAGTAGCATGAAAATGAGATGCATAAATCACTGATAAGACGTAAAATGATTTGACATGAAAATGAATCACTTTTACTGGAAGAAAAGAGTAGTTTCTGATTTCAGCTTGTGTTTATTTGAGCTTCCAATTACAGTGTAAAATGGGTAAAATAAAGTCTTTGACATAGCCGATCCTGCTTCGTTTATCCGCGTTCGCCAACTTTGTTTTTTATATTTCGATACTTGTTGATCGAAATCGATTAAAATCGAACTGTAAAAAAAAAACCAATAATCACAAGAAATCGTGTGATCGACTTTTATCAAATTCCAGTATTTGTCGATTGATTAGTATTGAATTCAATCTACAAGGATCGATTTTTATAGACTATTGAAATTATTGACATGCCCTGATATCAGCTTGATAGTAGCTTTTGTGGTAATTTTCAAAGTGAACACGTAATTTATGCTATACGGTAAGGTTTTAAGCTTGCTTTCGACAGTTGAACTTATAAGAGGTTTTAAATATGACGTGTACATGTAGCTAGAAAGATGTTTTGTTGCCTTTAGTTTCAATTCACCTGTTTCACTGTATTTCAAGCGCAAAGATGTACAATAGATCTTTGACAGTGGAAATTAGAGGTGGAAGTAAAACCAAAACCTAGAAGTCTGCATCTTGCATCATGCTCTCGAATTAAATTTGTTATCAACTACAGTTGTATTGCCATTTTGAAGTTTTGTTTACACATGTTTACATCCTTTACATGTATTTTTGTTCTCCTAAGGTAATCAGACTTGCAAAAACTAGTCACATGTACATATTTTGGTTTACATTTCAAAGAAGGAACAAGTTGGATAAAGGTAATGGATCCGTCAATTCCAAGCCGGCCCATTACCCCCCCCCCCCCCCCCCAAATGGCTCCGTCAATTCCAAACCCGCTCATCCCCCCCCCCCCCCCTTCACTGGGTATTTGTCGGACATTTGTCTCTTTTTTTTTATATAATGTTGCAAATGCCCCACGGTTAGGTCAGCTTATACATGTACATACAAATCCCCATGATGGGGCTTCTGAAAGAGTGCAAATGCCCAGGGATAAGATCAAAATTTATTTTAATAATTAATTATTTTAATTAATAATTAATTATTAACTAGTAATTTCAATGTGAAAGTGAGTGCTGGCGAAGGGGGATAAAACAGCGGGAAGTGAATTGAACATTGGACAGCTCCGGTAATTTTTTTCAACTTTTTAAGGGAAGGGGTTTAAAGGGTGAGTAGAGTAGGCTTTTCCTGGATGAGTTGTAAAAATTACTACAGCAAGTGGTGTTTTTGAAAATTGCCCAACCATAGCCTTACTGACTTGTATTACCCACACTGCTAAACTAACTATGAACTTATTGTTCAAGTTACAGATATTTTAAAGATACAGTAATATTGACATTGAAGAGAAATAACTTTTACAAAGGACAATTCAAGAGGGTTTTGTCTCAAGCTAATTGAAGATTTCATAATAGCTTTCTTTAAAAACAAAACAAAAGTACATTGCTTTGCTAAGTATCTTTACTTACGGCTGTTTGTTTACATTTTTAATAATTCATTGTTCAAGTTAGAGTTATACCTAAAAACATGACTCAACGGTCGAATCAGCCGGCCCAGCCAGCACAGATTTTGAATTATTTGTCTCCACGGGCGAAGAACTCGTCTGAATGTGCAAAGAGTCGTTGGATTTCAGAGTGAAACAATCATCTGATTTCACAGAATAGTTCGCTTCGACGAGCGATTAACATTTTTTTCAATTCTTTCGCCTCAATGGGCAAAGAGCATGACTCAACGGTCGAATTATCCGCCACAAACGGGACAGATTTTGAATTATTTGCCTCAACGGGCGAAGAACTCGTGTGAAAGTGCAACGAGTCGTTTGATTTTACAGTTTAGTGGTTCGCTTCCACGAGCGATGGACATTTTGAATTGCTTATAGCAAGCAATCGTTCGTGACCATGATGAATAATTTCACAAGCAAATGAAGACATTTAGCAAACATTTGGAAAATACGTACCTACTAAGCAAGCAATTGTTCGTGACCATAATGAATAATTAATTTCACAAGCAAATGAAGACATTAATTTTAGCAAACATTTAGAAAATATGTACCACCTCAAAAGCGAAAGCGTCTGACAGCGTGACAGATTCTCACGTGGATTGTCGATTTAGACAGTTGTCGCGTTCGTTGTCACGGTTGATTGATTGCGTTGCGAAGTAAAATGACAGACGTTGCTAGGCGACAGTGACAATAAGCCACTGCGCATGCACCCCATCTTACATCCGACAAAATTTTGGATTTTTCCCCTATTGCCAATAGTGTGCTGCCTCGCTAACGCTCGCCAGCAATTATTTTAATAATTAATTATTTTATAATAATTAATTATGGCAGCAATAATTGTTCACAAATAAATGGATCTTCATTTGTTCTAAATATCTGTGTTTAATTTATTGTTCCCGCAAAACGTTTGACTCTGAGATAGCCCTCTAAAATTTCTGATCGAATTGACAGTTTACCTTGATATTATCTTCTGTGGCACTTGAAAGGTAAGGCACTAGCCTGCCTGTCATGAAAATTGTGTGAAAGCTCAAAATGGAATGTGACTGCGTTTACTCTGTTGCTTGCTGTCCGGTTCTCTTGAAAAGTGTGGGACCCAAACAATGTTTATTAACTCAGTTTTTGTATTTTTGAGGGCAATCAAGAAATTTAAAATAAAAAACTAAGCATTGTACGAGTCAACTTTTAAAATCTGAAAGATAAGGTTGTTTTGACAATGCTCCACCCCCAGGCTGACCTGTTTTGGTAAATGCCCCACCCTTGGGAAGGAAAAGCTATAACATGCCCGGCAAATGCCCGGGGTGGGGGGGGGGGGGGGGGGGATGAGTGCGCTTGGAATTGATGGAGCCATAATCTGTTCTTCAATTTATTAATTTAATAATGCCCAATCTTGCAGCATGTGTTATAACTCAGAGTTCTTTCTACAATATTTTTAGAAGCAGCTGGTAGAAATACTTAGATTTCTAAAGAGACACAAATGAATGTAATTATAAGGCACGTGAGTTTAATATTCATGTAGTACATGTAGAGTGTACATGTGAGCGGATGTTATATAACTTATGTTACATGTGAGTTGGTATGATTTGGTGCATACCTACATGTATGTCATGCAAAACTGTTTAAAATATTTTAAAATCTTTTTGTTCTTCAATTCTTGGACTTCAAACTTAGTATGGAAAATTATAAGCAATCTGTGGATTTCAGATAGATTTGTAGCATTTACGGAAATGTCACTGTATTGCTGTCATTGCTTGCTTACTCGGCTCATCCAGCTGTCTCGTTTCACACAATGGATATTTCTGTCATCCTAAGATGTGTTAATTATCACAGTGACGCTGCTAAATTACAAAACATCAAGAACAACTAAAATTATCCTTATGCTGATTCATTTTCATGAGATGCATGGCTCTCAGAGCCCTTTCATTGCAGTGTGCATTAGGGGATTCCCTCTGTCCTCCCATGTAATATCAATAGTATTAGAGCTGTGACAATGAAACTTGGATGGTATAATTAAACAAGAAGCTGTACACAGCTTGAACTTGTGGTGTCTTTAACCCATTGATTCCCAAATGTTTTGAGTGCTTTTCTAGAGAAACATAAAATTGTGTCTAAAAAGTAAGACTACATTCAGTAGCTGACACTGGAAACCAACATCGCTAACTGAAATGCGAAGTTATATAAAACACAAAACTTGCTGGAACAAAATTCCCATGTGGCAATAAGCGGTGAACACAATATCAAACAGTCCTATCCATCCATGAATACCCCGTATTGTCTTGAAAACTTGTATGCTGTTATTCTTCTTTCTGCTTCTCAAGTTAACACACATGAGGCCACAAGATCACAAGGCTTCAATTGTCAATTAATCAGATCAGTGAGACAAAAATATGCATGCACAAAGCCAAATTTATAACTTCTTCCTCGGCTATGCCATGAGTAATAAAGATTTAATATAGGTCAAGATAAGGTTAAGATAGGTTTATTTATTTATTTATTTATTTATTAGACGTCGCCTTCAAATAAACTAATAACAAAGAAAAATGATAAAAAACAAAGAAAACAACTACTGGGTTATGGCAGGGTGACCACAACAGCTGCCGCCAATTACTGTGGACCCTGGGGAGTTCTTTTGGTTCTATTTTCCTTCTTTTTTCCTATGAAAGTATGGGGTCATGCTCATAGTAGCCAGGGGAAATCCCTGGTGCCCGGCCCTTAGTGACAGTTCTGAATTAGGTACATGTATACCAGCAGTTAATCCTTTGTTATGTCTGAAAAAATTATCAATCAATTCAAGATGCTTACTTCCTATATTAATCATTTGTTTCTCCCAGGAAACATCACATACTCTACATGTACTGTCATGGATTATGGACATAAAAGTCTACACCACATTGTAAACCCATTGCAAATGTCCGATCTCTCTAAGGTATGTTAATTTAAAATTGTTAATACTGTATATTAGTTTCCATGTAAATAAGAATAATTGGTTGTGGGTTTATATTACATGCATGTTTATATTATGTTTTCATCGTAAATACTGTAACTGCATACTGTACGACTGCTCCAGCACAGTGTTAAGAATATTACTATTGTTAAGTTGTACTGTACTGTGCCTATTATATGGACTACACATGCTCAGAACATAACTTGCAAGAAATTGTCTCTTTCATTGCATATTGACAGTAATTGCATTGCCAATTTCATTCAGCCAAAACGTTTTGATCCATCAGTTCTTAGGAAGATGGTTCTTAATGAAGAAAAGTAATAAAACTGAATACAATGTATTTAGAATACGTGTATTTATTTGGGGGGGGGGGGGGGGGGGTTGGCCAAAAATTTTCTAACATTGATTCCTCTGTGCACGGCTGAGTTGCATGATGTAGCATGGCACTGTGACATCAACTGTATGTGCAGTAAGGATGCACATAAACAATAAGTGCGAACATGCAATTAAAAGTTTTCTATTTCAACAGACTGTTGAAGAGGCATCCCTTGGTACAGTATATTCAGTATAAGCATAAGGTGGATTTTCTACTACTGAAACAGTAAATGGATTTTTTTACAATGACTAAAATATTTTCAATTAATAATGACACTGTCTGTTTGTAAAAAGCGTTATAGTGTAATTATCTGACCTTCCCTTTAAATCATTAAAGGGTCAGTCTCAACCAGGGTACATTGCTTTCTGAGGTTCTGTTTGTGGCCATTTTTGGGTGCTGCGAAAAAGGCCACCCAGTCGTGACAGATTATTGCAAAGATTTAAGGTTTTATTGAGGTACATGTATATTGAAACATTGGCAAACTGGATTTCTTTCTTTCTTAAAAACATGAAAACAAATAGTAAATTAAAGTAATAAACACTTGATGGATGGGACATTCTTCTTAGTGAATTGTTATATACATGTACATGTACGGTTTGATCATTCCCAGATCATACAGAATAGAGAGTTTAAGCATCATGAAAATGTTCTTACTTTTTTCTAAAGCTTTGTCACCTTCCAAGTGAATGTACACTGGTTGATATAGGGAAGACATGTAAAGTGACAATAGTTTAATAATAATGACCAGTACATTTTGTCAAATCAATTACCTTTTATGTGTGTCAGAAAGTCTTTTTAATGTATTATCATTGGAAGTTAGATAAATATGTATTTTTTTCAAATACTGC
The DNA here is from genome assembly GCA_022457155.1 of Cladopsammia gracilis. NCBI lineage: Eukaryota > Metazoa > Cnidaria > Anthozoa > Scleractinia > Dendrophylliidae > Cladopsammia > Cladopsammia gracilis. The sequence goes on from JAJGOT010000584.1 coordinate 250,659, forward strand.
TGTTTTATAAATAAATGTATATGGTGTTATTTTGCAACATGCATGTGACATTTGACATTACAAATACATGTATGCACCAAAACAAGTGCAAATACAATGTATGATACATTATTATTCGACATAGCATTGTAGAGTGCAAATATGCATCAAAACGAGTGCAAATATGACACGTTATTACACTCTTCTGACCGTGCAATAGGAAAAACAGCTACAAAAACTTAGCCTTCAGGAGAATATTTCTGTCGTACTGTATAATAAACATTTATTCAGTAAAAAGTTGTGTAATACAGTTGCCTTGGGCATTTTTACTATAGTCAGTAAATACTCAGCTGTATTACACAACTTTACGCTGAGGGTAAGCGCATTTTTCTGCTGTCCCCTCAAACTCTATATATTTAGTGTGAACCCTCCCAACACCACAATTAGCACCTTTGAAAAGCAGGCCATGTGATGTACACATGTTTATTTGGAGGATTTACTTGAATGGCGCAGATTTTGCTTCAACATTGTTGAAGTTCTTTTCTGGACTATAGTCTATGGAATATGTTAAATGAATTATAATATATTATTTCCGGTTTCACTTGTAATAATAATAATAATATTAATAATAATAATAATAATAATAATTATAATAATAATGGCAAGCAACAAGTGTATTTTATTCGGAAAGTAGTCGTACTAGCTATTCTAGACGGAAAAAAGTTGTTTTTGTGAACTTTTGTACAGTCTAAATGTACCGTGCAGAGGGTCGCGTAATACTGTTTTTGAGAATTGCTTAAATTGAAAAATAGCCCTCGTCAATCTTAATTCTAGTGCTTTTAAACATAAATTAATGGAGATTTGAATAACTTTTTTCGAAAGAAGATTGTGTTGTTCATTTTTATGTGCTTGTTAATTCATTACATAGGTTGAAAAGCGATTTTATGTAAACAAAACAAGACTGATTTTAAAGTGCAGTTCTATCTTCACTCGCATCGCCTTATGCAAATATGTTTGTGTATTTTTACAATTTTGATTTTCAAATTAGTTTCTCGGGCAATTTCTGACAAGCAACAAGTGTATTTTATTCGGAAAATAGTCGTACTAGTTATTCTAGACGGAGAAAAAGTTGTTTTTGTGAACTTTTGTACGGTCTGAATGTACTGTGCAGACGGTCGCGTGATAAGCTTACTGTTTTAGAGAATTGCTAAAATTGAAAAATAGCTTTCGTCAATCTTAATTCTAGTGCTTCCGACCTTTCACCTTAGTTAAGCTTGTTCACAGAGCGACGCTGTTAGGCTAAGCCTATCTATATATATTAGTAATAATAGTAATAATAATAATAATTTATTAAAAATTTCACTTTTAATAACTACATATGATAAAAAAGATAGATGAAAATTGACAGAAATTACATTTATATATATAATTTTTTTCAATAAGAAATAATTAAGAATTTAAAAGTGATTACACAAGCAAGCAAACAAACACTTTTCTAAGAATCCAAAGTTCCTGTGAGCCAACTCGTGAATAAGAAATGCTTTACACATCGCTGGCTTATTTTTGAGCGACCCTTCCTTACAAAAAGATGATGAAATGTAGTCAAACATATGCTATAACTATGTCAGAGGAAACACAAACTGTTTGAGAAAAATAAATTTTGAGATATCAAGGCTATCAAGGGTAGAAGTCATAAAGGGAATCAGACGAAACTGTATTGGTTCAATTTCAAAAGAAGTTCGAATTACTGGCCAGGGGTTCATGCAACTCTACTGTGTAGTAAGAAGAAGAAGATGATATACAATCCAACTGCAAACAAGGTACATGTACACCATGCAACAATACGCTTCTTGTAATAATCGTGTTGTACATTGTATGTGTCAAAGCTATGGTGTATTGTGAGCAACTACATCTTTTTCACTGAACGAATCCATAAGGAACCCTGTATTGGTTATTTAAACAGCCCTGGTTTTCCTCCCTCCACAAAAGCCAACATTTCCAAATTCCGATTTCATCAGGAAACAGTGCAAGTAAGAGCCGCCTTATGGGTTCCACTAAAATTCCTATTTATTTATTTATTTGTTTATTTATTTATTTATTTTCTGTTGTATATGTCAAACCCAATGGTGTACTGTGAGCAACTACAACCTTTTCACATGAATGAAGACTACTTAAAAGGGACCCTGTATTGGTTATTAACAGCCTATTAATAATGTAATGCATATATACAAATAAAGATACAGCTTCTTATACAGAGATTAGGCTAAATTAATGACATAATTTTCCCTTCCAGGTTATACAAATGTATTGATTTAATTTCTCAGGCCATACGACTGTAATACTAGAAACTGAGTTTCATTATGTACCTGGTTTGCTGTCTGTGAAAACCCATAGAGCATTCCTTCATCAAATTTTTGCTGATGCCCCAACGACTTCCAATCTTTAATTCTTCTTGACAGACCTTCTAACTCATCATCAGATGGACTTCCCTCTTTAACTTAAACAGCAAAGAGAAAACTGCATGAACGGAATGAATGACGTAAATGAATAAGAATTTGTAATCATACGAGTGCGAGTGTAGCAAAGAATTTATGGTACAAGTGATATAAAATTTAAAAGAATTTACAAATATTATGAGTAAATTCTCAAGCAATGAATTATACAATTACCCATTAAAATATCTATTATGACTAAACAAATAATATTTTGTGACTACCGTAAGACAAACTGAAAAGGTCATGAATATCATTGCCTTCATTGAGCTCTCAAAGAAAAGCATTTGTTTGAGAAATGAATGCTTTTTGTAATTATCTAAATTATTCCAGAAATTTTTAACAAAAAAGAAGCAACTTTAAGGAAAAAAGGATTTCATATTAGAATGATGAAAAATTTAGTGCTGGGGCGTAAAAAAATGTCAATTCCAAGTCAAAATGTGAATTAAAAATAATATTATTGTAAACCAAAACAAGTAAGACACTATTCTCCATTTCTCGCCAACAGTTTCCCGAAACAAAGTTCAGTAAAATAATAAAATAAAATAAAAAAACCCAACTGGAAATTGCCAAGTCGTGACAGCAGTGTCAAACTGATAGTGCTTCTTTAAAGTAACAAAATTTTGGTCACTTCATTTCCATGTTAAATCATCAAATACTACCAAATATATAACTAAACTGCATAAAAAGATTCCATAGAGCAAAACACGTTGAAGCAGCTGAGTAGTTTGGAGAAAAGTGCAGGATTACAAGGATGGAAGTGGATTACAGTTCATCAAATTGTATTTCGTAACAGGCGGTCAGGAAATCAAAATCACCATTCTGTTGGAATTTTGAGGGTTTTTATTCGTTATTTGGTCTCTTTACTATAAATTTCTTTGTGTCATCACTTTTCACGATTTTTATTCTTATTTTAAGACAATAAAGCAAGCTAACAGCAAGCTCCTGACCTTAATCATGAAAATAATAGCACATTTCAGCCAGGACACTGTCCCTTAAATAACAGTGAGAAACAACTTTACCTGGTTTGAGTGGAATAAGGCTGACATAGTGAAGCTCATGCACGTGACCCAGCACAAGCGGGTTGCTACTTGTGACATCACGCTCTGGGTTGATGATTACATCATTGTGATGCGGCAGACTGCTGATCACATGAATGCATGTTCCAAAGCAGTTTGTCGCACCATGGAGAATCACATGATCACCCCATGTGCCGTCTGCTGCCATGTTTGTTAGGTATGTATTCCATGATGAATATCCATCAACAAAGTTGAACAACTCTGACCCATCCGGCTGTAAAAGGAAACAATACCATATTTACTTGCAAGAGTGCTGTGGTGCTTATTACATTTTTCGATGTTCCAATGTAGTGCTTGTTTGAGGGTGGCGTTTAATCCTGAATAAAAATAAAAAAATAACTACAACTCTTTTTCTAAAAGACAATTATTTATGCATGGGAATAAATTTCTGCCGTTGGTTTTATTTCACTCTTTAAATAATTGATGCTCTTGAACTCAAGTGCTTTTAAAAAAACTGCTGTATTCTTGTTTAGGCGTGCAGCGCTTAATATTTTCCTCATAGGTGTGGTGCTCATACAGGGGCGGCACTTTTTCAAGGAAATACGATAATGTAAGTAAACTTCAAATTTGTTACGTTGGAAGAACAACTTTTTTTCACATTACTGTTGCATGGCTTTCTTACAAGACAAACTCCAGTTGAACCTATCATAGGTAAATTGTATATATTTGTAATATGTTCAGAAAGTTCTGCATTTACAAATTCCAAAGGCTTTTTGAATGTTACTCAAAGAATTTATCGACTTTCAAGTTCCTTGCTAAATTCAAGGACTTGGCAAGATTAAAATTAAAGAGCATTCCAACATTGTATGAATACACTGTGTTAAAAGCAAGTTGTATGATGAAACGAAAATTTACAACAGTACTTCAACAGCCTTGTACAACTAGCCACTGGTCTAGTTAACACCAAAGCACAAATTCCAAAGGTTTTTTGAGTGTTACTCGAAGAATTCATTGAATTTAAAAGTCCTTGCCAAATTCAAGGAATGATCGCCAAGATATTGAGCTGCTAAAATTAAAGAGCTTTCTAACATTGTATGAAACATGTAGCGTTAAAAGCAAGCTGTATGGTGAAAAGAATTATCCACAATACTTTAACCTTAATACACTCCCAGAGTTAATTATTGAGACATAAAAGAGACGATCTAACGTATGAGGCTGTTGACGAAATGCTATGGTATGACCACTCAAATGAAATCTCTTCAACAATACATTGGCATGGTACCATTTGTTTTAACTTTTGAGTCTCTGGACGAAATCCTATGGTGTGACCAGTCAAATGAAACCTCTTCAGCAGTACTTTTGCATAACACCATTTGTTTTTCAATATTTTAAAAAACGAAACTTGGTATTTTTCTTTAATTTTGATTTGTAGCACTCTTGAGTGTGAAAGGGTTAACAGCCATGTACAACTGGGCCCGGTTGTTCGAAAGTCGGTTAACGCTAACCCAGGATTAAAACTTAACTAAGAACTTAATTTCTCTTGCTAGAAGTGTTTTCAAAATCTTATTTTATTAAAGCTACACGCGTAGGCAAGTCAAAGTCAAAATTAAAGGGAGAAAATACTTTGGAAAAATCTCCATTGATTAAGTATTTAACTGGAATCAAAGTTGACGCTAACCCTGGATTAGCTTAATCACGCTTTGAACCCGGCCCTGTTGTAAAAAATACTAAAGCACTAAAATTAAGACATCTGCCAACACTTGAACTAACCAGCTTGGGGTTGTTTTCCAAGTAATGGACAACTTTATGTCTCAGTTCATGATGAGTGATTTGAATTCCTTTAACAAGGCTTAGCTGTTCTGACAGTGCAAGAAACATGCAGTTCCCCCCTCCTTGATTGTCAGAAACAACTAGGCCTTTGTCGGAAGCAATGTTCTTCGACGCCACTGATAGATTAGTGTTTCTCCAGGTGCCTTCGTGTGCATCGTGCAGCTGTTTCATTTGTTGAAGAACATTGAAAAACTCACCTGATATTGAAAGAGAAACAAAATTATTCAGATGAGAGTGCCTTCTCTGTTCAAAGGGGCTATGTCACCATTTTTAGTGTTACTTTAACCCTTTTAGCCCTAAGAGTGATCAGTATCAAATTTCTCCTTGTAATATTATGCCTTATCAATCAAAAAGGTCATGAGAATTAAGGACATGATCACATGATGAGTTCACTTGATATCCAAACAATTTCTCCTCACTACTTCTATAAGAAATGTATTGCATTAGAAATGAGAATTTAAATTTTGATATTTGGACTTAAACGGTTAAAAAGCCACAAGATCTGAGGTATTTGCATCAACGGAAACCCAAAAACAATGGCCCAGTTTAGTTTAAAATTTCTTTACGAGTTCATTGAAATCAATTGTCTGACTACAGATGGCCAAGATGGAAATGAGACTGCAACTTGAAAACATTGCGCCAATTTTTTTCAAGTTCGTTCAATGTGTTTTGGAAAATTTGCTAAAAAATGATTGTGGTTTATTTTTTTCTACAAGAATTCGACTTGATATCTTGTTCTTGGTGTTTTTAAGTTAGCGCATTTTGTGTTTGAAACAAGATGCTCAGGTTTAATTCTAGCACAAGGCCGCCATGACATAGCCCCTTAAAGCAACAATGATGGCGACGGCAGCTAGAACAGCATATAACAATAGCTTAAATTAGCAATAACAATGCCTCTGCATATGTGTTTAACATTTTTGGTACATTTCCTGCTGTTCCCTGAAAAACAGCAACGTCAAATGTTCAATAATTTAAATTACAGGTTTTGTAGAGAACGTGAACACGCAATGGTTAATTTTTCTTTCTCTATTTAAACTTGACAGCCATGTTATCACCATGGTTCACAGTACCAAATGAACTATCTTTCTGTTAAAATAGGAGATTTGGATTCATTGGCAAATCATGCAATTACACACATACCATGAGTTGTCCGCCCAACGGTAGCATCATCTTCCCAATTGTTCACTGGAGTTTCATGCCCTGGAGCTCTTTCTACTAGATAACAATGGACGTCATTCACGATTTGTCACAACTACATCAATTGTATTATAATGGAACGACCCTAAAAAATAAAGTCTATCTCTTTTTTATCAACTCCACCATTCAAAGCCAGAAGAAAAAAAACTCAAATCATAAGAATGACAGATGATTGCGCATGAGAGCTTATTGAGTCGACTCTATAAAATGGGCCGCAATTTGTGAAAAAGTGGAGATTTTCAAGTGGTTTATAGCCTGAGGCGAAGTGTTAGTGACGTCATATCGTTGATCTAGCAACTGCAAGTTCATGGATGATTGGATTTATTTACAACATAAGAAAAAGGAAAATGACGAAACGAAACATATCAAGTAAAAGGAACTTACATTATTGTCGGGTTTGGCGGGAATTCCATTCGATAACGATTTCGTTTTCTTTCTTTTCGAGCAACAGACATATGGACGTATTAAGTTGACCTTTCATGCACGAGAGATTGCCAAAGACTGATTAAAGGTTTCAAATGACGCACAGTGTAGTAACGTTCGCGACTGTACACGTACAATACATTGAATTAATTATCGTACCTTAGGAGCACTTACAAGACCCTTAAAGATTCTTAAAGCACGACTTCGCCACTCGAAGAGTTGTTGTTCTTATTTCTTTTATATTACCATGGTTCACAGTAAAAAATAAGCTCACTTTCTGCTAAAAATATGAGGATTGGATGTATTGCCACATCATGCAATTACACATGTATACCGTGAGTCATCTGCCTTCTTGTAGCATCTTCACAACTGTTCACTGCAGTTTTCTGCCCTGGGGCTCTTTCTACACCTACATTTAAAAGAAAGAACATGACGATAATAATGGTTTAATTCACAAGATTTGTCACAACTACATTGTGTTATAATGGAATGTCAGCTCCAACTAAAAAGCCTGTCTCTTTTTTGTTAACTACCTTATTATAGGAAATTAACAATGCACGTTGACAACGCGAAGAAAATTTACGTTTCACTAAATTAACGCGAATTTTTAAAAAGTTAGGTTCACATGCATTAAATTAACGCGAATTTTTCGATAACCATTCAACTTCGTTCCCAGGGAACGAGGTTGATAAGCATCTTGCTTTATTTACTGCGATTTTCATAATTCTGCAAACTCGCACTTTACATTTTTGAACGCCAAACTGCGTTTTGGCTTCCGTCAATAAAACCTTCCAAGACAAGTGCACGGATGTTTCTAAGTTTTTTAAAGCCGAAAATTTGGTTTTGAAGCCTAACTAGATCCTATCACGGTGGGCACAGAAGGCTAAAATAGATGCAGATATTCCGTCGTAACAAAATGGCTTAAATTACAACTTCGAAATTTCTCAACAACACAGAACTCATCTCTATCACAAATCGAATATTTTTTGTTTTTCCATTTTTGCAGTTTTTGGCGGGAAAATGACGTCATAAAGTTGGCGCCAAAAAATTAACTTAGTATTATGGGATATCTGATGTCAATTTCTGAAAGTACTCGCCACAAGCATGTCAAAACTGAAAAAAATCTTGTAAATATGTTGATTCGATCAAAAGATATGACGTTTCAAAATTTGAATTTCTCGCCCATTTTCTGCTGGGGTCAAAGGTCATTTAGAATCAAATCGACTGAAAGAAGTTATCATTCGCATAATTATTTTTTTGTTTTTCAAAGTTAGGTATTTTGGCGGGAAAATGACGTCACAAAGATGGCGCCAAAATTTTAAATTAGTATTATGGGATATCTGATGACAGCTTCTGAAAGTATACGCCATAATAATTTCAAAAGTGAAACAATTTCGTAAATATGTTGTCGCGACCCAAAGATATGACATTTCGAAGTTGGAATTTAAGCCATTTTGTTACGACGGAATATATGCATCTTTTTTAGCCTTCTGTGCCCACCGTGTATCAATTCAAAAGATCTTTCAAAGCCTCCGTGAAATGTGACTCTGAAGAGCCAATAGAGGAGTCATGAACTAATAAGGTTTCCTAATGAAATAAAGGTGCTTTAAAATAACAATGCTGTAAAATAGTGTGCATTAAACTTACACTGACATTAATTAAGATACAGTAAATTAACGCGAATTTTGTAAAATCGCGTTGATAAAGTGCATTGTTAATTTCCTATAAAAAGGTATGTCATTGTCATGACAGATAATAATTGCATATTAGAGAGAAAATAAAGGAATAAAATCGCCAAAATCCATGCTAGTTAAGACCGTGATTCCAAACCACCATCACTAGTTTAGTCGGTAGAAGGGGTTTTCGTGCACCCCCCGGTAATCATTTTCTAATTAGCGTTTCTAGAAGGAAAAATATGTGTAGATAACGATTTTTGATGTTAACATGTCATCAAAGTGTCCCCCGTACCTTTTATTTATGCTAATTTATGCCAAAAAGCCGCCATTACCGAAAATGCTATTTTTGCTATATCTCAGTCAATTATGATAGAACCACTATGAAGACAGCTTCTAAACCTATGTTTTCAGGGTCAAAGAACATGTTAACACTATTTCTTGGATGATCACATGCGTCCGTGGCTAGTAAATATGCAAATAAGGCCCGCCATTACGGAAAAGTTTAATTTTTTTAATATCTCAGTCTAAATTGCAGAAAACAAAGAAATAGTTATTTCTACCTCCCAAAAACAAGGGTCAAAACATCTAAAACAGCGATTTCTGCACCATTTTGATGTACTCTTGCTATGCTGCGGGAGATACCTGTGTTCACTAGTCACCAGTCTATACTCGAACGAAAACAAAATGGCGGACAAAACACACCACGTCTTCAAAGGTCTGTAAATTTTATGGTAATTCGAAAGGAATTAGTCAATTTTAAAGTAAGAAAATATTCAGAACCTCTTTCTTTATCACAAATGATGTTAATGTGTCAGTTCTAGACAATTTTAATACCGATTTGTATTACATTTGAAGCGATTGTGTAAAGCTAGAAAAATTGATCGAACGATGGATGGTAACTGAGTTCATCTGTGTGTTATTATGCCAGATTGAAGTCGTTTTTAAGGAAATTTGTCTCCTATCGTAAGAAAACTTTTCATAAACAATTAAATAAAGAAATGAAGAGCGATAATAATGCAACAATCGGTGAACGGGAAAATGCAATTAGAGAGTTGGAAATGATCTTTTGTGTTGGCACTTATCAGTCCAGAGTAGCAATGATATTTCGTTTTTCCTTTCATAACATCCTAAATTAAGGCTATTTTTGTATTTATGTCAAGGCAAACGTGGAAATGTAGTACGTGTATAAAATCTCAATGTCCAAAAGAAAGCGAGGCCAGGAAATTGGAGAAAGTACATGTATCCTTCATGCGCCATTGCAAACTGATCCCGTTAGCGGCTTTACTCCTTTGAGCAAATTAAGACAAGAAACTGATATTTAGAAGCTGCATCAGCTACTTGAAATCCGTGACCGACGCCTCATCCAAGTCCACAACTCTCCAAATCGCATGCATTCAGTATGTGATCAAATTCCCGCAACCCTTCCTGATGACTTGGATAGTGTTGGGTATCACCGCTCATGTTATCAGCGCTTCACTGGCAACCTTGATCGCCTGAAGGACAATGAGCCAGAAGAATCAGTCCTGCTACAGCAGCTCCCCCGCTCTGTACGAAGATCGTCCACTACTGGTGCCACTGGCCCTCTTTTCCCTCCTGAGTGTATCTTCTGTGAGAAAGTAGAGATCAAAGTTGGGAAAGATCGCAAAACTGAACGAGCTGAATGCTTTCCGTCCTGGAAAAACAAAGAGAATGCATGGGAGCAGATAGAATCACGTGCCGAGAAAATGGGTCTAGTCTGACTCTATAGTCTAGTCAAAGGCATAGATCTTTTCGCTGCTGAGGCCAAGCACCATCCGTCATGCTTCCGATCGTTCCGTACAGCATTCGCTAACTATGAGCGCAGTGTTTGCAGAGTCGAAAAACCAAGAGATGCGAAACAAATGCTCGAATTTGCCACTCATGAGAAGCCATTCGCCTCGGTGTTAGAATATATTAAAACTCATGTTGTTCAGCAAAGTGGAGTCATTCAGCTGGCTGCTTTACGCCTACTGTATATAGACGAACTGAAACGAAATAGTTATGAAAACTTGAACTATCGATCTGAGAAACTGCTGAAACGCCTACAGAACGATCCGATCACAAACAAAGTGTCATTCACCAAGGTCGATCAAGGTAGAGCGGATGCCATAACGTTCTGGCTTGTGTACAGTTCCAGTATGACTGTATCCGATGCTCTATCTGGCGCTTACTCGCTTGGGAGCACAGACAAGTACCAAGATGTGTCACTAGTCCTTCGCGGTGGTATCCTGAAAGCACACCGGGAATGTCCAGAACTACCGTGGCCACCAACAGCTGATGATATGACACTGAATACTGCAAATGTCTTACCTGCCGACCTCATCAGATTTCTAAGCTTACTGATATCCGGAAAGGAGGAAAACGAGACGAGCGAGAAGGTGAAGCGCACAGTGTCATTCATTGGGCAAGACTTATGCCGCGCTGTGTCAGAGGGAACATGGAAATTACCGAAGCACGTCCTTCTTTGCATGACTGTCAGGCATTTATTCCGAAGCAAACAGCTTACTGCGATTCTGAACAGGCTTGGTCATTCAAAGAGTTACGACTTTAGTTTAGAGATGGAAACGGCTCTTGCAAAGGCTCTGGATAAAGTGTCTACCCATCTAACGACACAAATCGAGAAGGGAGAAGGCAACATTGTCTTCCATTGTGAGTGGGACAACTTGAACAAGACTACCACCAACGTACATGGTACATACATTGTCAACAGCGCCGGGGGAATCATGGTGCAGGAAGTCGAGCCTGAGTTTTAGAAGTCAAATGCTTGGACTCTTCCAAGAACTGACAAGTCGCGTCAGCGGAGCCTGAAGGTCGACACACCAGCAACTATACCGCCCTTGACCTTTAACCGCGTCGGCCCTAAGTTTGCTGAAGGTTCGACATTCAATACCCCTGCGGATATCAAGGCATCTATATGACCAAGATCAAAGAGTACTACCTCTGGCTCATTGCTCGTTATGTCGGAAGCGGTGGCATCCAGGTTGTTCCTGGGTTAGGCGGCTTTATATCTGCTACCGGGGAATTCCCGCACAGAAAGTCAACACTTGACTATTTTACGCCGATCCATCAACCAATCACGGATAACTCAGTGGTACTTGAGTTACTGAAGCGCTCAGAGGAGGCTACCACTGAAGTGGGTCAGAAGTGGGTAATAAACACGTTCGATCTAGGAGTTTGTATGAAGGCACTTCCCATCATCTGGCGATGGCCAGAAGAATTCGCCAACCGTGTGGTCATCATTGGGCCATTCCACACGTCAGTGAACTACATCGGAATGCTCACAGGTAACAAAATGCGTGGTTCAGGATATGCAGAGATTCTGTTTGAGGGCCAGCTGGTCACGAGCGGATCTATGAAAGGTGTGCTGAGTGGAAAGGCATATGCCAAGTCCCTCTTTTGTCTGAAAACAGTGTGTGAGGCAATGGAGAGGCTATTGATGGAGCGATTCTTAGAGGAAGAAAACATTTCTCTTGAGGATCCCGCAGTGCTTCTTGTGATAGGGAGCACCTTGATACAGCCCTCAGCGAAGTTTCCCATGTGAACCTGATTGATAAGTATCAGTCATACGAAGAGAAGGTACTCCAAGGCCATCTCGGCAAGACAGCTGCTTTCTGGATGTCATTCATCCGCCACTGTCATCTCGTCTTCATGCTCCTCTACTCTAGTCAAAACAAACAACCTCGAGCTGTTCCACGCATGTAATGGGGAGATGGCGTCCCTATTCTTCGCATTTGATGGTCACAACTACTCCAGGTATGTAAGGATAATACTCTTACGATTAAATGAAAAAAAAACATATTGTTACAATATCAGCTTTTAAAACTAGTAGTAAAACATTAATAGACTTAGACATATAGATAGTTTAGATAGATAGTTTATTTATACAAAACGTCGCAGCCAATAGGCTGAATTATGTCCTATAATATTTACAATAATAAAACAGTAATAAACTATAATAATAATAATGACAAAAACATTTACAATTAAAAACTTATCACTAGTTAAAATTCACACAGAAATGTACATAGGTTGTACATCTTAAAGTTAATGTTCTAGTCGTAATCTATATCCCTCATCTCCTCAGATATCTGGTCTGGCTGGAGCTCTTCCCGATAAACCTTGATAGGACGCATCCGGGTGCAAGAGAGCTGCTGAACAAGGGAGCGATCGCAGTGGCACCCTCGATGATACCAGGAGCGTTGAGTGCAGTTGATAAAACGATGGAAGAGACGTTCATGCGCTTCGCGAAATCTTCAGGTGAACAATACATCTAAGCCATATTATCCATGTATTATTTACTTATATATACTAGAAATAGCTGAGAGCCAGTGAAGTGCTGCGATGTTACTAATCAAATAGTGTCAATACTTATAATTTGTTATTCAGGTGGCTTCTCCGGACTGTACAGTCAGTTCGGGGCGTACCAGAAGTGGTGCCTCACAACCTCCGCTCGGGCCCAGTTTTATGAGAAAACCCTCGAGGTGGTTGACCTGATCACGGACCCAGATAATCCCAGGACAGGCAGGCATCGTGAGCTGGAAAAAGGCTGAGATAACAGAGTGAACAGGCCGTTCTCTGCGTTATCGATGCTGTAAAGAACTTCACAGATCCGTTCACCATCGCGGCGAAGGACAGGCTCTACTGCTTGGCTTCTGGTGCCCCTGTTCCCCTAGATGCAGAGGCGGATGTGCTTCGAGCAGAAACTGTTCTCAAGGCAGCTAAGAGTGATTTCATCAGAGGTCTCCAGAATGGCGAGGAATTCCTCAGTCCGATCACGAAAAAGAAACTAAAGACCATGGAAACCTGCAGCAAAAAGGTCACTCTCACATCTTCTCAGGGAAAGGTAGCATATTCGTTCAAATATATAGTAACCGACTGTTACCTATTTATTGTGTATTATGTACGCAATATTCAGTCAAATTACAAATTATTTACCGACGGCTTTTTTTATTCTAGGCAATCCAGTATCAAGAGCAAAGTAATCTTGCATTCCTTCTACTCGTGAAATCTCAGAACAGAGATGACCCATTAGACTTAGAGGAATTGATGAAGTTCCCGTTACTGCCGGTTCCACCGAGTCTCGGGACCCTTGATGGGTTCTTCACAAAAACAAACAAGGCCGCCATCCTCCATTATCTCCTTGAAGATGGGACTCCAGAGGATATTCCTTATCCACAAGACGCTCTGTACATTCAAGACGGTATGGCGCTGCTCCACACACTTAGCAATCTCCCTCCCACCTGTGGCGATATATGCCTTCAAGTGCTCGACCAAATGATAGCAAAGAAGAACTTCCTATTCTCGACCGACTGCTATCACCCTGAATCGATCAAAGCCCAAGAGACACTGAGACAAGGCAGCTCGGAGAAGATCCTTCTAGCCGGACCGGCTACGCGAAAACCATAAATCACGCTTGGAAATTTTCGATCAAAATGGCCGCGCGTGACCTGGGATGTAGTTTAACAAAATCCAAGATGGCGGATCAAGGTGAAGCCACCGAATGAGAACTAATAGTTTCAATAAAAGAGGCACTAAAGCGTGAGAAATCAACATTTGAGCGGAGAATTTCGAATGCCCATAAGCTAAGGGATTTAGACAATACATTCCAAGAGCTAAATAAGCTGGTTCAATCGGTTGTGAAAGCGAAGTTTGGAGGTCTTCGTGAGCGACCCAAACACAGACTCGCCGAAATATATGCTGTCCTACAACGCAGCATGATCCGTGCAAAACCTGCAATTAATCGCCGTCTTTGTTCAAGGATGAGTAAATTACATCCCTGGATGGTATGTTTTGAACTTCCTCATGCCACAGGAAGTTTTTGATCTTTTACATAAGGACATTCTTGGTCGGACAAGATATGGGATAGAGATTGATGATGAGAAACCAGGATCAGTGACTGTAACATTTTCAAACTTGAAAAGATTATGTCATCTGTTTGATCAATTCGAAGACTGTGGTGGATTCATAAAACAATTTGGTGAAGGAAAAGGGCAAGCAAAGCTTATTGTCAATGAAGAGAAGAAGGGAACCTGATGACCTACAAGGCTAAAGAGGAGATTTTAAGAGCAAAATAAATTTCATTATGGATACTGCAATTCTTTTGGAGTCAGTCAACATTGACTAGAGGACGCAGATTAACGATCGACACTTGAAATTGCCAACTGTTTTCCTTTAATGATTGGAGAGACAAAGGTCTCAATGCAGTCTCCTGAATAAAAGTCCATATATATAACTTTTCTGATACAATATTATAACTTAATATTACAGAACTATCTTACATCTTGATAATTATGTTTTTGTTGTTATGAATTTTTCGTATACAGCATGTATTATATATAGTATTACTATTTAAGCAACATTGTAAAGATTACCATAATTCAGCCTGTCTTAGGCTACAAGTTTTGTAATTTTAAATTTTAAACCATCTATCTATATCTATTTATCTACTATTCAATATAATAACTAAAAGTTGACTTTGCATGAAATATGCAACTGATCTTTTTGACTGTGTATTTGAATAGACCTGGCAGCCATCAAAATTATATCAATTAATGATGAAAAGGTTGTGGTCATGATTACTGAAGATGTATTAATAATTATATTTCCTATCCGACACATCTTACTAGGGATAACATACATCCAGCTTACATGCTAATTATTTCATTGGCAATATCTTAAATATTCTTGGGTTGGTTTGCCATCACACTGTACAGATTTCTGGATCTCTTGCATGAGTTCATGTCCACAGAAGAAACATTGTTCAGTGTCAGCTTTTTTAGACATGCCACAGTAGCAGTAATGTTGGGGATCCGTGCGAATGTGGGTAGGAATGAGAGTATCCTGTGATTGATGGTACGCTAAGAGTGAGGGTTGCTCGATGTGGAGCCACAGCTTGCTAATGTGGTCATGCCTAAAAACCTGAAACCAACATTGTTTGTACTGGCTTTTTCTAGCAAAGCTTGCAATTTGTACATGTTTAGCTTCCCTGCTCTGCATTGTGTTGATACCCAGCACTGTACCATATTTGTCAAACATTTGCATTGAGTGAGCATAGACTAAATGTCCAATACTCCAAGCATAACAACTGCAGTAAAATAATCGTGGCATAACTGAGGAAGTTTTGCAAGATTTTCTTCAGTAAGATGGTACATCGAAAAAATTGCAGCACAATCTCTGAGTTAAGTACCAATGAAGACAATTGGCAAGAGTTTAATTAGCAGCTTAGGATCCTTTGAGTCACCCTGAATTGCCTTAACTAAATGCATAAACCCATGCAAGAGTAGCAGTGAATCTTTACCTGTCAACCGATAGGTAAAATCTTTGTCTTTACCCCTGTCTTCAAGGAGCCACTTGCCCAATTGTTTTTCTCATTCACCCTGCTTTAACATCATTTTCCATAGCCTTTAAATATCTGGAAATTGTACAGTTTGGGGGCAGTTCACTAAGGCTGTTTAGTGTAGCAGGGAGGTTACTAAAAGAAATGGCAACATCAAGGAGCATTCTATGTAAATGCTGCACACCATTCATTGTTCTTTAAGTGAAGTGGTTCTACCACCTCTTTGTCACAAAGCGTTCCAATTAAGGGTCTAAATTCTTGCCTTGCCTTTTTCGCAGCAATGAACTGTGTGACTCTACCCCTCTTTGTTTTGTGAGCTAAATGACTTGGGATTTTTGTTTTGAAATAACCTGCTGTGCAATTCTTTGACTATACTCTGCCATGGCCTCCATTTACATTTACAATTCTGAGACTCCCCAAATTTCCCAGTTAGTGAATTACTATCATCTTGAGAGACATCATTTGCTATCCTGTAAATAAATAAATAAATAAATAATGAGAAATAATCAAAAATAAAATGTTAATAAAAAATATAAATTATAATAAAAATAATAGCAATAGTAACAATAATAATAACACTTTATTAACAAATTTCTTAAAACAATCTTAAATTTACAATATAAAATTACAACACATGTATAATAATTACAAAATATATAATAATGAAAGACCCCTCAACATTACATTTTTAAAATGAACTGATCATTGTCATAAAAAATAAATAATAATAATAGTAATAATAATAATAAATAATAATAATAAAATGATAAAATAAAGTAATAAAAAATAATAAAGAATAATAAAAAAATACATTTCTTTTTTGGAGGCATAATAGTTAGGGCTGTCCTTTTGTCAGTCCACTTGTGACCGAGATGAAGGATTATAAATTAAAGACAAAGTTTATGACCGGTTAATTAAGCAGCATATTTTGCAGAAATACCACTCGTTTAAGTTAATCTTACCTTGTCTTGTGGTCTACACGTTTCTCTAAAGCGCAAATTTCCTTCGATTTGGAAATATATTCATTCCTAAGCACAGCCCTCTGTTTGGTAAACTCTCCGATAGGAAAACGTGTCTTGCCTTTCTTCGAGTGTTTCCGGTTTCTTCAGGAATGACTCCTCATGTAAACTGCTCAATGGTCTCCAAAAACTTGAGAATCTCCGCGAGGAGGAGGTGTCCACCGCAAAAACAAAACGATAGAAACACAGCCAAGGTTGTTATTGTCAGCTCTTTCGTTGTAAAAATAAAGACTGAATCTTTGCCCGCCGGAAATTTTTCCACAAAAACACTCGATTTTTTCAGAAGGGACCAATAACTCACTGTAAAGCGAATGGGGGATGAAGTAGAAAAGGAATGATGTAAACATGGGCAAACCGCACATCAAAAGAAAGCTTACAGATCAAATTGTTTTGTATATTAGAGGGAAAAGCTTTATTAGTACCCAGTTCGCCGCAAATGGTGAGAAGAAAACCACGCTTTTCAGCCAAAATGGCTGCCAAATGACCGCGCGAGAGAATTACTAATAAGAGACTGGGAACTGGGGACATTTGTGTGGCCAGTTTTGAACCAAAAATATCCAAGCGTGTATGACTTCAAGATGTTTCTTGTTAATGATGATAATAAGAAACAGCTGTGCCAACTGCTGTTGCGAGTGTGGAGTAGCCAACACGCAGCTACGAGGCTTCAAATGACCGACATGGCAGTATTGATAGTAGAAGGAAGAGCCTATCAGCTACTACCTTCGAATGACGAGGTTAGTTTTTTACTTCGAACCTATTTTACTGTTGTTTTCTTTAAAAATAAAATAACGCCTTCTCACCATATTGTTTCAGGTCGAAGTCCAAGAGATCCCCACAATCTACAGCAACCAAGAGGAGACTGATACCAAAGTGGTGCTTTACCTGCATTATGCTGTCTCTCTTGGATACAAGAACACTGTAATACGGACGCCTGATGCAGATATCTTCGTGATCCTCCTTTACCATGCTCATGCCATCAAGCTAACTATTTACTTGGACACGGGTTCAGGTAAACATCGGCAGCTCATCAACCTCTCAGATCTTGCAGCATCCATGGGAGAAAGCTACTGTTCTGCTCTTCTAGGTTTCTATGTCTTCACCGGAGAGGACTGCACGAGTTCCTTCAAGCGGAAGGGTAAAGTTGGACCCCTGAAAAAGCTTGAGAAGAAACTCCGGTTCCACAGGGCCTTCCAACAGCTAGGCGAAGACTGGAATGTCAAGCCTCGTGTGGTCAAGGAGGTGGAGCAGTTTACCTGCCTGATGTATGGCCAGAATCGTGAGTCGTCTGTAGACAGTGTTCGTATCAAGCTACTTCGTAAGATGGTAGGAGAAGACAAGAAACTCACCCCCAAGTCCAAGGTTGACTTGGCTCGCCTACCACCATGTTGTTCTGTTCTGAAGCCACACGTCCAACGTGTCAATCACCGTGTTGCCCTATACAAGCGGGCCCACCAAGGTATCATCGAGAAGCCAAAGCCATACGAGGACGGTCAGGGCTGGATAAAAACTGACGATGGCGTTTTGGAACCGGTGTGGTCTTGTGGCCCTGTTTTACCAACTGCATTAGTGGATCTCCTCGATACTGCTGCTGACAAAGAGGACGAAGAGAAAGGAGAAGACGAAGATGAGGACTCTGACTACTCACTCTACAGTGATGATGACCGGTAGTGTCCTAGTCTCAATGTAATATTGGCAGATATTGTAATAATGTCACTTTTGACTTGCCAATAAACACACATGTATGCCAAGAGCACATCACAGTTGTACACAAATAGCCTTATTGCATGTCTCGACCCTTGGTTGGGGGTGGTAGAAATAACTATGTTGATATTCATATTTTTTAAAGATATATATATTTTTTTCATTATTTGTATATTTAAATTTAGTTAATTATGTTTCTCCCAGGGCTCCCATTGATAGCAGTGGGTTTTTTTAACCCTCTGAAGGGACTACCCTGGGAGAACATAGAATTTTATTTTTAAATAAAGGTGTCTGTCTGTCTGTTTGTCTGTCTGTCTGTCTGTCTGTCTGTCTGATATTTGCAAATTTCTAGACAGACGTACTTGCATGCGAGGAAATAGTCAAATCACTTTTAAATCGTTTTTTTTAGATGTTTTGACCCTTGTTTTGGGGAGGTAGAAATAACTATTTCTTTGTTGTCTGCAATATGGACTGAGATATTAAAAAAAAATAAAACTTTTCAGTAAAGGCGGGCCTTATTTGCATATTTACTAGCTACGGACACATGTGATCATCCAAGAAATAGTGTTAACATTTGATCCTGAAAACATAGGTTTAGAAGCTGTCTTCATGGTGCAGGTTTTATTATAATTGACTGAGATATAGCAAAAATAGAAATTTTCGGTAATGGCGGCTTATTTACATAAATTAGCATAAATAAAAGGTACGGGGGACACTTTGATGACATGTTAACATCAAAAATCGTTATCTACACATATTTTCCCCTCTAGAAACGCTTATTAGAAAATGATTTCCGGGGGTGCACGAAAACCCCTTCTACCGACTAAACTACACGCTTAAGTGCTGTTTGTTCAAACATGATGCATTATTAATGAGGTTGAGAAATAAGCAATGAAAACATTATTTTGAAGACCTTTACCCTGAGGAAGGTGGGTATTACTCGCTGTCTGCCCAGCTACATCATCTCCAGTACAACTCTTGACGGGTGACTTGTGTTTGGTGTTTTTTTCTGCACCTATATATGTGAAAAAAACAATAAGCTTTTGACAAGTAGTGTATAAAGGTTATACAAGATTCAAACATACATGTTCATTAATTATTCAAACATTTAGAAACACCTACATTACATTAAATATGGAATGACTTCAACACACAAAAAAAACCTGTCATTTTTTTCAACTCACTTATCAACCCAACACTTAATAATCCACATGAGAGATCATGATTTCTTTCAGGAGGGTTAAAAATAGATATAAAATATGATTGTGATGATGAATGGACACGCCAAGCATGCAAAGAAATCATTATTATTTTAGTTAAGTTTGATTTCTTACCATAAACCATCTTCCACATCATGTCAACAAGAGATTTGCATTGCTTGTCCCAGCTGAACTTTTCTTCATAGCTTTGCCGCAGTGTTTTGATCTCTTGAAGCCGCTGTGTTCTAGATTTCTGACGAATACCAGTGATTGCCTTTGCCCATTCTTTGGGGTCTTCAGATTCAATGACAGACGATATGCCAAATGGAAGACCGCGGAGTGCTTCTCCAAACCCAGAGTTCCCGCTCACCAGAATGGGAAGACCAGCTGACATGGCTTCCAGTGCTGTCAGGCCAAACCCCTCTGTTCTTGATGGCATGATGGCGACATCAACCTCACAAAACAACTCTTTCAATCTTTCCTTGTTTTGTACAAATGATCTGACAATCAGCTGGTTTCTTGAAATGCCTGTCTTGAATAACGTTTCTGCAACTTCGTCTTGCTTTCCATCAGGTGCACCCACAAAGATCAGACAGTAAGAACTGTCTTTCAATTCAACTATTGCACTGGCAGCAATGTCATATCCTTTGAGGCTAAGGTCTTCAGAATCACCACGGCCAAAGGTTAACACCTTAAACTTTTTGGCAGTCTCCTGTTCAGAGTGTCTTAAGTCTGCGAATTCTGCAAAAGTGCCAGGTGTAAGCTGAAACACATCTTGATGAGAAGAACGCATGAAGGATGAGAAAGCTTGTGCCAACTTGGGCCCAACTGCAACAACAAGATCTGCAAGTTTGCACAGGTCGACTTCAGCTCTGTTCTTCTCTTCACCTTTGGCAATTGCTCTAGGGTACTTCTTGTGCATAGCCAGTTCTTCAGGTGATGTATGAACTACCTGAACCCACTTGCAATCGTGGTACTCTCTGATAACTTGGGCTTGTTTACCAAGCTTTGCACCATGACCTATGACGATGTCAATGGTAAGGTCTCTTGGTGGAAAGCTCAACCAGTCAAGGGGATCACTGAAGCCGGGGCGACGCTGTGCTTCTCTGACAGAAATGTTGTGACTTTGAGCAGTTCTCTTGTCCTCTTCGCTACATTCAAATTCAGGCACAAGAAGAGTTATTTGTACTTTAGAGAATTTTGCTAAGAGTATGGCAAGTGTTCTGTTAATGGTTGACAAACCACCCTTGGACGATCCCCACTCGTTCGCCAGGAGAGCAACTTTCAATGTTCCATCAGAATTCCCTGGCCGACTTTGTGCTGCGTCAAGTGAGGTGGAAGGACATAATTCCTGTAAGGGAACCAAAATTGCATAATGAAACAGTTCAACTTTATCCTTAGTTCAATTTTCAAGTTCCTTTGTTTTATATTCATTCTCATAATTATTAAGAAAGAAGAGTTCTCCTGGATTGATTTCTTGAGCGGTTTGAGTTCTTTGGATTCAAGTTATTCATGAGATTCTACTAAGTAGCCAGAATTAAAAATGCAAAAAATGGCAAGTTTGATTTCTTGACTGCCTGTCATAAAATCAAATTATTTTCAATTCATGAACTGTAATCCGCTTCCATCCTTGCAATCCTGCACTTTTTGTCCAAACTAATACTTCTGTTTTGCTCTATAAAAATCTTTTTATCCAGTACAGTTGTATATTTAGTGGCATTTGGCAATATAACAGGGAAATAAGCAAGAAAAAGTTTCTTCTTTAGGCGGGACAGTGTCCCTTTTAAAGTCATGAAGTAAAGCAGGGAAAACTGCATCAGTTCAAATTCATGGCACAAAGTTAAAGAATTTCTGGGTTTCGTGCAACTCTACTGAGTGTGTAGTAAGAAGGAAAAGATGTTAAATAAAACTATCCAACTGTAAACAATACCTTGAACAATACACTTTTTGTGACCATTGTGTTATACAGGGAGTAGGAATGGCACAATGGTGACAGCACTCGCCTCCCACCAATGTGGCCCGGGTTTGATTCCCAGCGGTGACAGACAAAATATGGGTTTAGTTTGTTGTTAGTTCTCGTCCTTGCAAGAGTGTTTTCTCCAGGTATTACCCCTGGTTTTCCTCCCTCCACAAAACCCAACATTTCCAAATTCTGATTCCATCAGGCAACAGTACAGCATATTAATAATCTAATGCACTTGTACAGTTGAAGTTACAGCTTCTTATTAAAACAGAGATTTAAAGCAGTAGACCCATTAATGACATAATTTTCCCTTCCAGGTTATATTGATTTTTCAGGTCATATACATACTGCTGTATACTAGAAATTGAATTTTATTATGTACCTGGCTTGTTCTCTGTGAAAACCATTTCTCCAGTCCATCAACTTTGAGTACTTCACCGCAAGGTTTCTTTTTGCAAATCAGTGGGTTACCTTGCATTATCTCCAGGAGATGTAGGCAGTCCTCATGAGCACATGAAACTTCACTGTGGTTTGTGCATTTTTCACTTTCCAGACCACAATATGGACATTCAACATGGAACTTGTACTGCAACCCACGTAGGTAGGGAAGATCTTGCGACAAAGATTGCAATGTTCCATCCACAAATTCCCGCACCTTTACTGCTACCTCATGATCAGTTGATTTGTCCCCCAAGACCGGCTGACTTTGACTTCTTTGCTTCAGGACAACCTTGATGAATTGCTTCTTGCACGTAAGAATAAAATCATGGACAACTTGCCTCTCAATAATGAACCATGCTCCATTTTGGTACAGGGTAGGGGGCTGAGTTGGTCCAGCTTCAGAACACCAACGGATGAAATGAGAGACAAGTTGTGTAAAAAGGCCATGGGGGACAAACCCACTGGCAAAGTAGACATACAATGGACAAGGATCTGAGCTTGAGGGCTCCACGGCACAAACAGAATCAGGTGATGCTTTAAGCTGTGCTGGTACAAAGTACTTTACATTCGTTGTAGAAGATGAAAACTTTGCAATCAAGCCAAACTGTTCCATCATGTTCAAAATGTCATCCTTGACAACACCTTGCAGAAGAAATTTTGAAAACACATGAACCACGAGTTCCATGTTGAGGACACCAGTATCTTCCAGTTCCTTCCAGTGCTTGGTAACTTCACGTTCCTGAGTGATAAATAAAATAAGACTGATTTTAAAATATGCAGCCAAAAAACCAACTTCTTACCGGATAACATATTGCACTAGACTACGAGTAGTCCCTCCTTTTTCCTCAGGGATAGTAGAGCGAGCGAAATGCGAGTGCGCATGAAAATCACCCCACGCGAGAAAGGCGATGATCCTGATGATCCTGATGGATCCTAATGCAGGGCAAAAAACTTCCACTTGTCCGCTTGTCTGAGACAAGCCGTTCTTGATCTCGGACAAGTGGATTTCCAAAAGCACTTGTCCGACGGGACGAGTACAATTTACCAGGAGAAATTTGTCTCGTTGTCACTGAGTTCTAAATTTCCCAAGCATCTCTGGACTAAACATAAACTCATAAACTAACCTTGTTTCCGCGAATTTCTGTTTCTTTTTACTCATAAACTTGCCCATTTTCTGTCCGTGCAAATTTCATGAACACGTTTTTTTTTAGCCTGCTTAAGGTTACAGTGTACCTTCGGGGGTGTCTCCAGTATAACAGCTCTAGCGTCTTAAGATTACACTTAATATACCTAAACCCAGACATCAAATTAAAGCTTATAGAGCTGGCTATCTAAATATGGAAACCATTTGGTAATAAAATTAATTGACGAATTTTTTACGACGTCTAAATTCGAACGTCCGAATCAGCTTCAAAACGCTATAACTCAAAGCGATTATTACATTTTGCTAATTTGATTTGTTCTCGAGTTTCCGGACACGAAGCGCTAAATAAACGTGTCGGCGATTTCCCATATTCAATTGCAGTGAAAAGTTACAGAATATTTTCGAAAAAGGGAGAAAAAAAATTGGAATGATCGCACGGAAATGGCTCTTGACGAAAAAGTTTTCGGGATTAAGAAATTCGCCGACACGTTTTTGTTGATTACATGTTAGCCTAGCTTCTGTCCAAATTTAAGGAAAATCGAACAAATTCCCTTTGAGTTGTAGCTCTTTAAAGTGTCCCCAACAAGCGAAAAATTAACTTTGAGAAAACAGCGCTTAAAAAAACATATCTCTTCATAAACAAACTCCGCCCACAAAAGTTATACTGTCATTTCTCCGTCAATTTTCACTATTTTTCGATAATTTTTTTTTTTGGATGAAAGTTCATTCTGTAAACTTTATTTTGACGCCAAAAAAAAATTTTCGATAAATTTTCGATCTGAAGGTACACTGTAACCTTAATTAAGATAACCAAGATGGCCGCTTGTTTACAGATTCTTTCCTTCGGCTTCGAATTCATTCATCTTCGGTGTTTCTTCAGGCTAAATTTTACAATTTATAAACACAACGCTCACGTTCGTGCGTTACGAGAATATGCGCAAGCCTTACACAATAGTGAGCAGAATGGCTTACTGTACTTTGCGAAAAACGATATGAAACGAAACAAAATGGAATTAAACGAAATGGAAAATCTGTACTTTGCGAAATGAGAAATCTGTACTTTGCGAAATGGAAAATATGTACTTTGCGAAATTAAAAATCTGTAATTTGTGAAATGAGGTTTTCACTTTGGAGAAGAAAGATTCCAAGTCTCCGACATGGAAATTTACAATCTATGTCCAAACCAAGCGGGTCAGTTTTTGTAAACAATACAAATCTGTATTTTGTCAAAACATGAAGATATTTGACTTCTTGCAGCACTCTTTACTAGATGCACTTCAAATGAATTTGACATAGATTGGTGAGTCATACATGAAAAGACTTGCCGTGTTCCATGAAAGAAAAATTCTACGAAATCCTAACGCCCTTTATTTATTTATTTTGTTTCTTCTCTGAGAGTCCAACATGTCACTTGATGTTTGCGATAAAATAGATAGTTCAACTGGAAAAGGAAAGGAAAGGAGAGAATGAAGAAGTAAAAATTTGCACATTTGTCCCTGTCTGCTATAACACTTATTCAATGCTTCGTTTATATTTCAAAATTTAAAATGATGATCGTGATGTTTACACCAGTTTTCCAGACTGGTACAATAATAAATATATGAAGTCTAGTGAAGAGAATCTGTATATCAATCATCAAGGATGTAGTCCAGTGAACAGAATCTGTATGTCAATCATCAGGGATGTAGTCCAGTAAAGAGAATCTGTATGTCAACCATGGAGTTTTAACCCTTTTCCTTATGTTATGGAGACATGTAGTGTAGTACTAACGTTTGAGTCTGTGGACAAAATCCTATGGTGCACAGCCATTCAAATAGAACCTGAATTCAGCAGTACTTTTGTATGGTACTATTTGTGTTTTCTTTTCTTTCAACATTGTGCACGCGTAGGAGTTAAAGGGTTAAGAGTTAAAGAAATATAAATGGACAGACCTGTGCCAATCCTTGAAGACCCTGGAGGGACATGCAATCGAGGCTTGGCAAAAACGTGGGAAACTTCACTCTCATTAATTTTGCCCTTTTCATCTCTTCCAGCCCTGATTACCTGCCCTTGTTCTCTGAGGATGGGTCGTGACTAAGAAGTAGGTTTTTTTCAAAGAGTACACTTAAAGGAGGCATCTACAGGAAGGTGACTTTTAGTGGTTATTTGACTTAACATGTATATGACTGTATAAAGTTGAAAAGGGAAAAAACTTTTTATAATCAAAAACATGATTGTATTTCTTACCGCTTTGTTAAAATGTGGAATGGTGATCAACTGCTTAAACAAGTCTATCAGCCACTGGGCCTTCAGAATGACTGTGCTGCGGTGCTTAATGATTATCCCGAGGTCATGATAGAAATTCATCATGGTGATAAACTCTTCCTTGTCAGTGATAAAGCACACATCCTTGGCATAGGTTTGAAGTTGCTTCACATTCATGTGAAAAATTTGCTTGGATAACAAAGCATCAATGATCTTCTCAAAGTTGAGCCACCTACAGGAAGTTTAGAAAAACAAAATTTACGTCACCTTGAAGTGCATTGATTTTCACCTAAGGTATCCCTAGTATTGCACTGTGTATCACTACTGCACATAAGTATGCGCACAATCCAAACCATGAGGGTTTTAAATTCTTTTTAGGTAAAGTTCACTAAATAAATAAAAGGTTGTTTAGTAAGGATGGTGACATATCTTTTAAACCAGGGTGTCGCCATCACCGCAGTCAGTTATTTGACAGAAGTAAGTGAATTTTTGCAGAGGATTATTTTGCAAGAGTTTTGTTCTGCAGGATCTTTTTTGTGGAGCAAGGGCAAAGTCACAAAAATAAGATCCCGCAAAAATATCAGGCTACATACAGTGTACATGTATTATGGTAATTGCTTCCAACTACCACTGAATACGACACAAACTGATCAAATAAGCATGAGCAATATATAGGTGCTCTCACTACAAGAAATACATTATTCTATGTTTTCTGAACTACATGTATGTTTGGAAGGGAAGAAATCAGTCTGGAAAATTACAAAAATATTGTTTGTCAACTTTTACTTTAATTAATATTGGAACATTATACATGTACATATAATTCTTTACAGTGACAAAGACTTTTGTTGATACAAAAAAGTGACACTGGTCTGGAAAACTGGTAGTTTCTTGGTGTTGCGGATGGTGTGATAACCAAATGACGTAAAACAAAAGATTCAAAAGACACTGAACAATACCCACACCACATCACAAAAGCTAACCAACAATGGCTTCCGCAACACCAAGAAACACCCGGAAAACTTGATGTACAGCAAATATTGCATATGTATGTACTGTATAACTCCACAAACTCACTGTCTTCACCTTGATCTAAAAACCTTTTTTTATGTGTCATATTTCACACTCCATCTGAATGTTCTACTCTTTATTTATTATCATCTGGAGAACTTTTTTTAATATTTCTTTTTTTACGAAGCCCTTTGTTGTGCACTAATTTGAGATTGAGGGAGGGTGAGTAAGTGAGAGGATTGGTAGATGTGTGTAATATTATTTAAGTACTGTAAAAACAGCAGATAGAGCGCACCTTTTCCCTCAGAATCAGGGTTGTGGCTCATCTGCAAGAACATTTCTGGTGTTTGTGTCAAACCAGTGTACAGGTACAAGTCCACCCAACTTTTTTAGCCTTAGAATAAAGACTTTCTTAATTTGAGGTATATACATGGAGGAAACATATTAGTCTTTAAGATCATGTTGTTTCTTGCTTCTCTTGCAAAGTAGCTATGATAAAATCTGCATCAAATGCCTTCCACACAAACATGCGCATTATTGTGAAATTAAGCCACAAATATTTGCGAAAACACTGTCATGAAGCTGTGTTTAAAAAGTGCTCACTATTTTTAGCAGACAATAAGTATGGACCTCCAAAAATATATGACCTAGCCACTAAGACAAGAAGGAGAATATAAAATAATTTTTGTTACAGCATGTCTGAAAATATCAGTTACTGTAAAAAAAAAAAAAACAATTTTCTGCCCCAAGAGGGCTTTACATGTATGTCAATTCAGGTCTCAAGACGGAGTGTCTTAATACAGCTAAAGGGCCTTTTATATAGAAGATGGCTTAATTTTTGTATTTTGAAAACTGAAATTAACTTTTCCAAAATCTATAACTTACAGTACCACCAGCTGCATGATAAAAAGCTGTAACGACGGGTGTTACAATGTCATTTAAATGTCCCTTGACCAATGATATCCTCTGAACATTTGAGACTATGTTTTCTAAGGTTGAAGCTTGATTTATAATGGTGCTTATCAAGTTTGATAGACATGAAGTCATACAAGACTGCACCAGCCAAATCAGGGTATGTTTAATTTTGTCTACAGAAGTACATTGTACCACAAAGGCAGAAACCTTATGGGATTGAACCAGAGACCTTTAAGTGGATGTGTTCTCAGGCCTCCTTTTTGTGCTTCAGTACATTACGTCACCATAGTTTTTGACTTTGATGAACAACTCATTTAATTGAAATGTCTTTTTATAATGATGCTTATTAAATTTACCTCACAGGTATCTTCTCTCCCATGTATGGTTCCTGTCTCAACACTTCCATGATTTTGTCTTGCAGTTCTTGAATTTTGTCAATGTTTTCATCTTTCCATTTAAAATAATATATAATTAACAATAAATAATACACAAGTCATGTATATTAATTTGTAACAACAACAAGTTTTATTGCTAAGAGTTCAGTGTCTGATCTAGGATTTCCATCTGGGCGGACAATATATCCCAGTCAACAATTTTCAGAGGGACATTTCAGTTTTTTAGAGGACACTTAATTTGTATTCTATTTAATATGAAAAACAACTCTGGGTATAGAATTGCTTTTGTACAATATTGTTATCAACAAAATAAATTAATTAAAGTCTGTTTATAGAGGAGAGCAAGTTTATTCATTAACAAATGTATTATATTCCATCTTGGTTTTTATCGGATCATTTACAGCAGGAATTACTCTTCCACTGACAACATTTGCCTTGTCTGATCCACAGTGATTCAACAGTTTCAGTAACTTATCATTTCCATAATTCGAAAGGTCTTCAGCTGTCATGAAAGCCACTCCTCTCAGACTTAAGATTGCAAATTTATCAACAAGATCCTGTCCTGTGATTCTTGAGGAAATTTAGCAGTTATCTGCTCAGTGAGATTGTCAATAAAAGAATCTCTGCTTTTGATAGCCTGAGCTCTTTGAGTTTCCAAAAAAAATGCCAAAATCGTTCTTAAGTTTGTTTTGGCATGACCTTGTTCAGCTCGATCAGTCACTATCTCACAAGGGTTTCACTGAATTAAACCCCATATAACGATTATTTATACTAGTTTCCCTATGACCTGGAGTGTGACGGCCATTTTGTTTATGTCGGACTCGAATAGGATTCTCCGCATTTGGGTTCTCGTTTTCTCATTCTCCCCAAATTTTAAATGGGATATTGCTTTCAAAAGATTTTAAACAAGGAGAAATCACAAATTCCTTGTATCCACAAAATTTGAAGTGCGCCAAAATGACTCAGGAGACGAACGGAGGGTGTAATTTGCAGGTTGCAGGTTGCAGGTTGCAGGTGCAGGGTGTAGGTTGCAGGGTGCAGGTTGGAGGTTGCAGGGTGCAGGTGCAGGGTGAAGGTACGAAGTTAATAACTAAAAGTCAATTCGACTTTAATCGTAGCACGAGCCAAGTTCGAGTTACGAGTCACAAGCTATTTCACTTTTGTCTTTTTTATGTCGTAAAAAATAAAAAAAAGGAAATAAATAAAAGCTACCCTTCACTACCCAACATTTCCCCTGAAAGAATCTTACCTTGATATGTACACATTAAATCAAACGAGGTTATTGTTTCCAAGGGAAAATCATAGAGAAAAGCTGCGCCGTTCGAGTGCCATCTTTGTGGTTATGAATTAGTAACACTGTAACGTCGAAACGTCGGATCGAACACCGGAAGTGATCGGGGATGTAAATTGTTATTGTCAAAAAGATGAACAGTGCGATTTAAAATATTGTATTGTGAAGATCGCGAGAGTTTAAACTGATTAAATTCCTGTTCCAGCTGTAGATAACAGCTTTTTTCTTCAATTAAACCTATTCCTCGTTCGAGCGCCATCTTGTTGTAGCCATGTAATAGAACAAGGACCACTGGAACGCCGGAGGTGCTCATGTCATATCGGGGGATGGATGTATGTATTGTAAAGTTTCAGATTGAATGAAAAAATATACAATAAAGTAGTAATGAAAATTTGAAGTTTATTGAGAATGAAATTGATCAAATTGATTATATGCAGTGCAGTGTCAAGAATAATAAATCTATAGGTAATAATAATAAAATAATATTTTAAGAGAAGACCTCCAATAAGTCATTGCACCCTTACAAATTAATCCTCTTGTTAATTGTTAATAATAAATAACAAAGTACTTTTCTGGTGAATGCCGTACACCAATCAAAACAAACGCAAATGACGTAATCAAAGAAAATTTACTGGTGCAAAGGGCCGAAAAACTATGTAAGTCAGGCCACAATTAGTTTCGAGACAACTTTCTATTCATCAGTGTAAATGCGGTTACTGTGAATAATTTGTACATATAATCATGAAACTGTCAGTTAAAACTCTCGCGATCTTCACAATAAAATAATTATTTCAAATCGCACAGTTCATATTTTTGACAACAACAATTTACATCCCCAATCAATTCTGGTGTTCGATCCGACGTTCCAGTGTTTCTATTTCATTACAACAAAGATGGCGCTCGAACGGCGCAGCTTTTCTCCATGATTTTCCTTTGGAAACAATACCCTCGCTTGATTTGTGTACATATCAAGGTAAGATTCTTTCAGGGAAAATGTTGGGTAGTGAAGGATAGCTTTTATTTATTTCCTTTTTTATTTTTTACGACATAAAAAGAGAAAAGAGAAATAGCTTGTGACTCATAACTCGAACTTGGCTCATGCTACGTTCACAGTCGAATTGACTTTTAATTATTAACTTCGTACCTGCACCCTGCAACCTGAAACCTGCACCTGCACCCTGCAACCTGCAACCTGCAACCTGCAAATTACACCCTCCGGAAGGCATTTGAAGGGGACAATCTGCTCAAACTGCGCCAATCCTGCAGTGGCGTAGTCTAGATCAGACACTGAGAGTTTAAAGTACTCAGACATTGAAAAGAAGTTATTAGAAACAGTGCTTAAGGTAACAGGTAACAGAAGGTTAAGAGATTTTCTCCACATTTATTGTCACAAACTGCACTGCATAAATTATTTGAAAGGCTGGGGACATCAAAACAGCCCATGTCAAGTTTTGAAACTTTACACTAACAAATTGTGTTTTTGAGCCAAGAAAGCACTCTCTTGCTAAAGAAATTACAGGTTCGTGTAAGTTAAATAAAAGAGAGCCAATCACACCAAAAGATCCTCAGAGTGTATTTTCACAAAAAAGCACAATACATTTTGTTTATACAAAGCATGCTATATGTTACAGATATATGCAGACTCTTCAGGTCAAAACATTTTCTTTTTCAAGAATGTGGGTAATTACATTTTCGTCTTATTGAACCTGGACTATTATTTTAGAAACATGCCTTTTTAGCTAAAAAAAATACAGTAAGCTGTTTATGTCCTCAGCCCTTCAACTGTTCAAAAATTATAGCCAATTTTTTTAATTTTTATTGGTTGCTTATTGTTCAAGGAAATAATAACTATTATTATGGAACTGAACTTTACCTGTTCGCCTGAAAGCCTTTTTTATCTTACTTCCAAGTAATCTTGCAGTATTGTCAATGCTGAAGATAGGACGGACAACATGCCCTTCATATTCTTTACCAGCAATTCTTCCCTGTACCTCTGATTTCATAGTTGAAATGTCTTCAAATGGTTTGTCAGCATGGGTACCTACAATGAATACTGGGGGGTGCAAATGAGGCAGCTTTCCTTGTGCATTGTCTTTGGTTTCTCTGCTCATTTGTGTGATGCTATGTACTGTGGAAAGCCACGATAGCAAATTCTCCATATTTGTTTCCCCATTTGGGTTGTCCAAAATAAAGTTACAAGCTCCTTGTCTCACACAGGGCTGGGCAGTGGCATTTAATGACTTGCTAAGGTTGAACACCAGAATGTAGATCACTCTCGGTGAAAAAAATATGGGATGAGAAGCATAGTACAGGTGTTGTCCAGCAAAATCCCACACCTCCATACTGACAATAGATTCTTCTTTAACACGTTTACCTTTAATATACTTTATCAACTGAATAGCTTGGTGTGTGATCTCGTCTGGAGGTGAAGTAGTATCAATCATTAACTCAGGTTGTACAGATGTGTGTTCACTAACACTATCAGTATCTGTTCTTGGATCAGCAACCTGCAATAGATTGAGTACCAAACAAGACATGACTGTTATTTAAACCTGCCATTTAATGCTGGACAAGAAGTGGCAATATTTTTTATTGGTAGGGACACCAAATTTTCGTTAAATTCTGACAGTCAAATTTATAAAGTATTAAGGCCTAATTCATGGGATGGCTCTCATTTGGGCATATGTACTTTGGAAGATTTCTTCCTCCTGCATAATGAAAGTGGCCTCTCACAGCAAGTTTAAGGTAGTATAGGGGTCAATGATTTACATGTAAAATACATGGGTAATAGTTTTGCATGAAAAGTAATCCTTCAACTAGCAAATTGTACTGTTTGAGGTGTCCCATGTAATCTAACCTGGTTGTGTAGTATACAGTGAGGTCATATTCTCCCTGGTGATCATGTAAATATCAGAAAATTTAACAAGAGACAAACCTGGTTTATGAAGGAATCATCTTCTTCCTTTTTTGCATCATTATCAATGTTCTGTTTATCATCTCTTTCTCTATCTTTTTCTTCTCTATCCCAATCAAAGTTACCTGGTAGTTGCTGTTTCACCACCATCTGTGCTACATCTTTAGAACATCCTAACAACCGTTGTTTCTTCTCATCAATGGCTTGCCAATTCTTAACATTATCAACATCCACTTGAAATGTTGAAGGATCTACTTCAATTCCTTCAGTGCTTTGTTCTTTAGGATCAAATGGCAGACCAATGAGAGATTTCTTCAAACTTGTTTTTCCAGCTCGATCCTGACCAATGAGAAACAATCGACCACGGTAAACACTCACAGCTCCATCCCTTAGAGCCTTTTGATAGGCAAGCTGTGCTCTTGGTCCTCTTGCTTCTATTTCTGCAGGATCTACTGTAATAAGAATAAAGAAATGCTACTTCAGGATGAATTTGTGTTTACAGTAAACTCTCTTATTTGGCGCAACCCACCCTTTCCAATCGGCTGAGGCCCAATAGGGGATTTGACTAGAATTTTTTTTTGTAATTTTTTTTAATTTTTTTTAATTTTTTTTTTTTTTTTTAATTTTTGATTTATATAGGTGATTTTGAGTATCGAATTTTTTCAAAACATTTTTTTCATTTTTTTTTCCAATTTTTTTTTTCCAATTTTTTTGGGGAAGTGGTCAAATTTCCCTATATACAATCCTCCTGGGGAATGAATTGGGAAAGTAGTCAAATCCCCTATCCCGCCAGCACGGAAAGAAATAGTGCTTATCATCGAGCGCTGAATGATTCTTTTTGCAGAACATAATACAAGCAATCACTTGGTAATTAGACCGCATAAAAACCTTCAGGGCAATAAATTCAAAAGCAGAAATTTTCCGCGAAGATGTGCCGTAAATCAGGTTCTCTTTCTCTTTCGATTCCATCGCGTATTAGAGCGAAAATCAGCGTGGCTCACCTCTCAGGACAATTCGTGAATGAAAAAAAACAAAAATTTGAATTCAGTGCTCGCAGAAAACTCGTTTGAAAGAAAGTATTTTTAACAACGCAAATTTTCGTCGCATGAAGAATCGAGCAAAGACAAACAAACTACAAACCTGCGGAAGGATTTTGCAGTGAAACAAAAAAAATCCCTTTCTTTCGCCGAAAAGGTTGTCCTTTTTTCCAAAGCCACCTCTCTTAAACCTTCCACGAAGAGAGTTGTCTGAGTTTTTAGCGATGAACCATGTTTGTTTCACGCCGTGAAAAAAATCTTTCTTGTCTTTCTCAGAACAGTGTTTTCCGATGTTTTCCCAACAAACTACGAACCTGCAGAAGGATTTTGCAATGAAACAAACAAATCCCTTTCTTTCGCCGAAAAGGTTGTCCTTTTTCCAAAGCCACCTCTCGTAAACCTTCAACGAAGAGAGTTGTCTGAGTTTTTAGCGAGGAACTTGTTTCACGCCGTGAAAAAGTCTTTCTTGTCTTTCTGTTAAAACCGGCTTACGCCATCAATCGGTTCCAGACCATGCGCGGAAGAGTTTGAATTGAAATCGTCTCGTCCCAAGTTTTTGCAATAATTTTGCATCTTATTTTTTCCTTCTTCTTCCGAGCAGCGCGTCTGGCTTTGCGTTGTAAGTGAACAAGAGAAGAATGAAAAAAGAACAAAGTGCGAGCCTTTATAAAGGAAGAAAAAAGTTGCCGTCACCCCTCAGACTCCACCATTCACGAGGAAGCCCTTCGCTGATGCCTCTTGTTTTTGAAGGACAATTTGTTTTTGTCAACCAGGCGTTTCCAGAAAACGAGAGTGCTTTTTTTTTCTTGTTTTTGAATGTTCTTGTTGATTTTTTTTGGACCCCAACGGTTTGCAGCCACAAAAGGAGACAATCAGACAATGAACCACGCAGATTGTTTTTTGATTACTTTTTAGATTAATTCTTATTTAAAAGACCGGTAAGTGCAAGAAAAAGACCACACATTTTTGACCATTTTAAACCAATTTTTTTTGCAACAATCTTGTTTTAAAAACAGGTCAACAATTAAAACAGTGACAACTTTTAAACATCTTTTTTTCTGAACGGCTTTTTTATTCTTGTACCCAACCACGAGGTTTGCGCCGCTTCAAGGCGGCCCCTTTCCCTTTTTGAATAATGTTTTCTATCTTGGTATGTCTTTGCTTCTTTCTCTGTTTCATGCTTTCCTTGTGCTCTCGATATTCTCATTCCAGTTGACGCCACAGTTTGTCTCGACATTCCAGCAGTTCTCTTTTGTGTGCTTCCACGGTGGCATCAAATGTGTCTTTGTCCGTGGTCCAGTATTGGACGTTGCTGAAGGGCAAGCCATAGTTTTCCGAGTTTAATTGATCGTCCAAGTCTCGTATGTCTTCAGCATTCTTTTGAGCCACCTGCCAATCTAGATCGGCCATTTTCACCTCGTCAGCATTATTGCCGGCGTTCTTGGCCTCGTCCAAATTCTGTTTAGCCACGTTGATGAAGTTTTCCAATTGTTTGTCAATGTTCTTTGTTTGCTGGACCGCTTCTTGCAATGACTTGGGAGGTGGTTGAAGCGTGGATCCAAGGGGTGGTTTTGGGGCAATAATATCATCCGTTCGGACTTGGTTTTCTACTGCTGAAAGAGGGGGAGATCTTCTCAAGAGCGCAGAGGTCTGACGGGGTTCTATCATGTGTCGCAATTGATTCTGAAGTCAAAAGTATTCGCTGCTCTTACTTCCGTACGAAGGTAACTTGGGCGGTTGCCCTTCGCCTTCCACGCTCTTCATGGCGTCCATGACAAGCATGATGCGATCCAAATGAGGGGCATTGACCAATTGGTCCGTCAAGAATTGGCGTTTCCAGTAGGCTTTGTTGGGGTTCGGGAGGTGTTTGTTCACCCCTTCCCCATTGAAGGGATAAAGTAAAGTAAAAGTAAAGTCGCGCACCTGAGCCAGAAGGCTCATAACGGCCGGAGCTTAAACCCGGTTTCTATAGCATGAAGTGACTAGGAATATTGCTACTCCCCCCCGGATGGGATGCTAGTCCATCGCAGGGTTACCCCCAGCATTTTGTCGCCGGTACCCATCTATACACCTGGGTGGAGAGAGACAGTGTCGAGTAAAGTTTCTTGTCTAAGGAAACAACACGACGGCAGAGACCAGTCTTCGAACCACCGACCTTCAGGTTGAAAGTCCGACCCGCTAACCACTACACCACCGTGCCGCCCACACGGGCGGCACGGGGAAGGGATGGGTCGGGTAGAAAGGGAACCGGTGGTTTCATCCAGGGGGTATCTTTAGGTACCAACATCATCTCTCGAGCGTATTTGTCCGTCATGACGACAAGGCGTCTAGTCCGGCTTGCAAAAAGGGAACGCGTTTTTTTTTTTGCTATCCTTCTTAAGAGCCTCTTTCTTTTGTGCAAAGGTGTCGTCAGTGCACTGATGCATCGAATCGCTTTCCTGTTACCCAGGAGAGGGGTTTTGACGTACGCGGGTACTTGAATCACGGTGTCGTAGAGATTACGTATGAGATCGGTCAGAGCTCGCAATTGTTCATGGCTGGCTCTTTTAATGTTCTAAGAAAACGTCTGGTGATCCGTCAACCCCAAAAACCAGTCGGCTTGTTCTTGCATGCGCCACTCCCTCGATCTTTGCCGGCACCTTGTTGTTCTTGCTTCTTCTTTTTTTTCTTTTTTGAGAGTTGACTTGCAAGCACACCGCCCAAAGTGGCCGCTAAAATCGCTCCCGCTGCCGCTGCATTGGCTGTCTTGATTCCTTTTTTCAAGGCAATACTGGCTTTCACGGCTCGGCTGGGTCTCCCAAAACGATTGGTAGTGGCCTTCTTTCTAGGGGCATCAAATCCTGTGTTCAATCGTCGAGCTGCAGCAGAAGTGGCCTTAAAATCGGAATTGGCAGGAAAAGCATGCCAAGCGCCTTTAGGCGGGGTCATCACAAAAAAACTGTGCGTTCTGCAGTTTCCTCCTTTCTTATATCCTTTGCCTGCCTACACCGAAGTCGTGGAATTTTCAAGTCGAAAATGCACGTGTGACAGTAAATGATTGGGTAGACGTACGAGCTTCGACAGACGGAGTTCTTGAGCCCAACGGGGCAAGGATGTTTTTTTTCTACCACCCTTATGGCGTTTTTTTCTCAAACGGTTGAAGCATTTCGAGCGCCACTTAACACCACGTTTGCCACGTTCAACTACCTTGCCGAGTACTTCTGGTCCTTTGTCCATAGCCGCCGCAGCTCCTCCTAATGCAGCTCCTGCTGTTAATTTTCCAGTTAAGGTTTCAGGAGTCATCTTATCTCGCAAGCGCCACATCTTTCTGTTGACCCAACGATCGACCTACTGAGCGGGTCGGTTGGCATAGGCTTTGCCCGTGGCTCTTGATCTCTGGCTGCTATCGATCCCGTGACCTCTTTTACTGCGACGGATTTGTGCTTGCCAGGCCGCCCGACCTGCGGTGAGATCGCTGGCATCTTGCAATTGCATCCCTTTCCCAACCACGTAACGTGTAAAAGGAATCCCCTTGCGTCCAGGGCGCTCGAGCGATGCGTGGCGTGGTGGGCCATGTTCCGTAGGTGGGTACGACAATGAGGGACTGCATGACTGTTTTTTTTATTTCATGATTTCTTCTTCTTCGTCTTTTTTATAGCTTTGGTGACCAAAGTTCCCAATACGGGGGCCAAGACACCTCCCATCGCCCCAGCCATCAGGGCTCGTTTCGTTCCTGCTTTGAGTTTGGGGCACTTGATGGCTGGTTTAAAAGCATTCTTGACTTTGAATTGGGTTTGACGTCCCTTCTCCGCATCCTTTCACCCAGACTGGGATTGGGGTTTCCAGCATGCACTGGAGGTGACAGGCACCTTCGCGCAATTTACCACTTTCGTTTTGCAAGCGTCGAGGTATGTCGGCTCTCTCCATATTCCAAAGCGCTCTGATTTGATTGGTGCGGGTGGCGCGAGATTTGCTAAAATCCTCCAATGTGCCTCGTCCTCACTGTCTTCTCCAATCTCGACGACTTTCAGACATTTTCGCATGCTTTTCTCTTCTTTTGAGCGGGTTGCAACACGGCGAGAGGTTCGGGATCGTCAATCAAGAGATGGGTACGAAAACAAATGGCGTTGTTGGTTCGAGGATGATGGTCGGTCAATAGATAGCCAAAAGGTCTCTCTGAGGCCTTTTTATACACGGGCCAAAATGCCTCTGAATCGCCCAACCAACGATTGCCCAGCATCTTGACGCAACGGTTGTCCACAGGATTCTTGAAAAGAAGGTGTAATGATAATTGCGACTTTGACCAGCTTGTTCCTTGCCCGAATGAAAGAGGTTCTGCGATAGGAAAATCGCAAAGAGACCCAAGTGATGCGTTCCTTTGGTCAACAGTTGGGTCACTTGAGGTGACTTGCTGCTTTCGTGCATGAGATCGTCCATGATGATCAAACCGGGGCGTGTTTCGGGCGGAAAGAGTGCTTCCACATTGTGTGGTAATCCCTCGTGAAATTACACGTCCATCTCTTGGAATTGGTTAAAAATCAGTTGCCAGGCTGATCCATAACAATACACGATTTTTTGAAAACAGCAAGAGGATCCGTTGTCTTCTTGAAAGTAGCAAGGAGCATCTTTGACCAAATTATACAAGAAGGTTGTCTTGCCGCTCAAGGAAGGACCCACGATCTGCATGTTACCCGGGACCCTGGAACGTGGATCATAATAGGAGGGAGCATCTTCCATTTCCATTTTTTAACCTGTCACCTAAAAGAACACCGTTCTTTTTATGCCTTTCTCTTGCAAAGATTCAACCGTTTGATCCGACACAACTGGTTTGGGCATCCATCCTCGTCATATAGTCCCCCTGCCAGGTGTTGGTGTTGTAAACTCGGGAATTCTTCCCGTACTCGTTCCACCACGGCCATGTCGTTGTAGACACAGTCCGCGTGTGAGAAGGGTCAAACAATTTGGGTCATGGGCTTGCTGCGGTAACGATGAAATAAGTAGTACAAACAATAATCTCCGCACACATCGGTGTTGGTTCCTTGTAGTTCTTACGGAATGTGACGGAAAAGGCCGAAACAACGCCACGCTGCGTTGTAAAAGGATGGCGCTTGCGCGTAACATTCGAAGAATTCTCTGTGGTCTCAACTCGCCCAAAACACCGCTATCCAATGTTGGCCGGGTAAGCGTATGGGATCCATGTTCCATATGGTGCACTTGGGGTACTCGACGGGTTGACAGGCTCCTTCATCCACCGCAAACACATCCCAAAAGTATTTTGAAATGTCGTCATCGCCTCGACACGCTTTTCTTAATTGCAAAGTGTCATGCATTTTTACTTTTTTGGCGTAACCTTTGTCGCGGGCCCAACATGTGTACCCTTTGTTTCCTGTTTCCGCCACGTCTTTTATAAGACTGATACTCAGCTTTGTACCTAGCCACGTCTCATTTGGCCTTGTCCACGTCGATGGGTTTTTGCATGGCCTCGATGGCATCCCGTGTAACTTGGACCCCTTTCTTAAAATTGACCACAATGGGGACGAAACCTCCTCGTTGAATACTTCCCCGCCTTGTCATCCGACGATTTCTTCGTCTTCGGGTGCTGTCTCGTCTGGTACGGGATGGCCTGGCCATCTCTTTTTCTGTTTGACAAGGTGGATTTTTTTAATCTCCGCCGCTTTTTGGTTTTTAAAGAATGCTCCACGTTGTCTTGTATGCCTTTGTATGCTTGCTTGCATAGGAACAAGCCTGCCGTAGCGAACGTCGGGGCAGGTCCTGATAAAAACATGCTGGATCCCTCTGCTATTTTATCCTGCAGGGTGGGTCGTCTCACGAACCTAGCACCCCCTCTATGGTATCTCTTTTTGCGAATTACCTCAATCTTGGACAGCCGTCAAATCAAAGGGTACAAAGTAGAAACCCCTTTCAAAGGTGTCGGGATCCAACAGGTAAGCATCGCGTCTTTTTTTGCCCGAGGCATTCAGCAACAAATCATAGATATCGTATTTGTTGCTGAGATCCACTTTGGCTTTGTTCACTGGGACTCCGTTGGCTGCGCACTCGGCACTGGTGACGTTGAGTCCTGAAAATTGGGCTTTGAAGTCAAAGGGATTTTTATTGAATTCTCCTTGATAACGCGTATCTTCCAACACCACCAACCAAAACAAGCGTGGGGAACGCCCTTGAAACACATCGTTGAACTTCACTTGGGTGACTCCTGATGGAATGTACCTGTTCTCGCATCGCATGCGCCTGAAGGGGAAGGAGAGGGTTGGCTACCGTGGTCTTTTCCACTTGTTCTTCCATGTACTTCATGATGATATCATTGGGAACGCGATAAAACACACGGAGAAAACACTCTTGGGCCAAGACTTCAAAAATAGCCGTGTCGTTCACAGCTCCGGCTGCAGAGGTCTTTTCCATGGCCATGGACATCAAACAGAACTTGGGATCATTGAACTCTATCTCAAATTCTACTCTGGTGTTGGGTGGGACGTTCTGTTCTATCTGGCAAAAATTGCAAGGCAAAGGGCACACATTGAATTCGAACTTGCCTGTGTCATTGACACAGATCTTTCGTCGTTTCACCCCTCCAGGATTATGAGTGGCTGTACCTCCCCAGAGATCCATCTGTCCTGCGCTGTCTTTGTACCATCCTTGTTGCTTCAGGCGGCTTGCTTCGTCCCAGGGATCTGCTTCCAACAAGGTCTTGAAATATTCTCGGTATGCCAAATTCACACCTGCCATGGACTCCGTTTTGTTGTTGTTGACTCGACAACGTACTTGACAGATACAACTCTACCCAAAATTGTTCACTGGGCCTACAATAGCTTGGTTGGTCGAGAAGTCATTCAAGGGTGCTTTTGTGGAACCAAGTTTGAAATACACTTTAAGGTGCAGTTCGATCCCGCTGGGGCAGAAGGGGTAAAGTCAATCAGCCAAACGAAACTGGAGAGGGTTTGATGAAGCGGTCTAAGATTTCACATCTTCAAAGTGCCATTTGTATTCAGTGGCATCAATTTCGCGCGGAGGGAGATAATTGTAAAGACCCTGATGAGCCTGCATGATGATCCTGCTGTTGTTGTTGTTTGTGTCATCTGACACTTGTGACATTCTGATGGTGCCATCTAGTCAAATGGTTGACCACCCGTGGGAGCTCCTTTTTTATAGGAGCTCGTTGAAACAATCACCGTGACCCGTTCGTCTACGATTTTTTTTCCTCTTGCTCTCTCTCGATCGTCTCCCATGCCCACCTGAAAGCCAGGAATGGCATTGGGCAACACCCCGATGGGTCTCCCTCCCAGACACCGATAGAGATTTTCATCCAAACTAGCGGCCGTGATGTTGCGAGGTCGATGAGGGGTTCTTTCTTCGAGGTCATCGCTTCCCAAAACCTTTCTGCACTCTCAACAATTGCTCATACGTCATTTCAGAGAAAGGTAAGACCAGTCCTCCTTCCTAATAATCAGCCGTCCCACCATCGTACTTGTCTCCTCGTCCTCGTTGCATCTTTTTGTCTTTTTCTTGCGGGGTGGTTCCTCCTCCTCCTCCTCCTCTTCCTCTTCCTTCTCCTCCTCTTCCTCCTCCTTCCGACAATGACTTTTGTAAAATTGACGGGCGGCTCGACAAGCTGTTTCATATCCCGCGTTGGCCGCTAAATTACCCAGATAACCCACCGCAGGACCTGCCAGCGTGCCCCAAAAACCCCCTTCTTGATACGGAGGCAGGCCTTGATTGTAACCATCACCACCACCTACTTGGATCCATTGCGATCTCAACAACGTGCGACGCATTGGCACTTTTTTAAGGCAATTTACGTTGTCGGAAATACAGAGCAGCCGTGACGTATCCTCCTTGAAATGGGATGGGACGACCCAAGTTATCCCTTATATCGATTTTGAGGTCTCGAAAAGTGAAATGACTCAATTGCGAAAAGATCAAGTGTGGAATGGGCACGTCCTCCAAGATCCCCTTCTGAGGATTGATGCCATGGATTAAGACCACCTTGGCCATCTGAGATTCCACGTAGACGGGTTCGGCCACGTTGCAATGCACGTAGATGTTTTGGAAAGAGTTTGGGGAGACAAAACTCCATACGCGATGATCGGCCGGTAAAGCCATGGTATGCGAGCGAGTGATTTCCACTTCGGTCGGGCGCCCGGTCTGAACGTCTGTGCTGGTGATTTCCACCGTGGGATGACGCACGTCAGACTTGTAGTAAAACGGGACGTCCACGACTCCCAATCAAGATATCCTAAAACTCAAGCCAACCAATCGGGTAAGTACAGCGAAAAATCATTAGTGGGGAAGATCCACTGGTAAAATCCTTTCTCATCCAACTGCAGTTGGACACGAGCGATCGTGCCAGCATCTGAAACGGTGTCTCCATTTCGATGGCTTGATGAAGGGCCAACACAACATCTGACAAAGTCACATAAAGTCCGCTCGCCAGAAAAAGATCTTGTTTGCCAGACGGGTAGTTGACAGAAAACTATATCTGATGATCTTGAACATTGTGAAACGTGCGAGGCATCAACAATTGCACCAGGGCCACTTCCCAGGTCCACTGTTCGGGTAATCTCAGCCTGAAATGCGATGGTGTGTTGTTCTGGAAGATGTCCTTCTGATCGTCGCTTTCCAAAGTCACTCGACGTCCCCCAGCAAAACTCATGCTGGCCAATTGCAAGGGTTTTGTGTTTTTGGTTCCTCCTTTGCGAAAGTATAGCTAAACACCGGTGAGACCCGTGTAAAATGGCATGCCCAAACCTTCAGAGTTTCTTAAATGCACTCTCAACTCCCTCAGATTTTGCATGGGTCCTGCGAACAGTCTCAAATCCAAATGGTGCGGGTCTTATTTGGCCGTAAGACCGTAATCACTGCTAAGTGAGAGGGGAAGGGTGGCCAGCAATCGGCATTGTCTGTTGCCCACTGGACTAAACTCCACCACATCTACTTCGGTATTGCATCGCATGAGGTCCACATCAGACAAGCGGGTGTTTTTTTGGGCCAGGGATGTCTCCAAACCGGGCAAAGCCAATCATGCCCCGAATCCCTTAACCCGAGAAGGAGCATTGAGTTGTGGGATGTGTTGGAGAAATAATAATCATGTAATGCGATTCGAAGATTAAGATCATGTGACACTCTCGGGGATTACACGTGCTCCTCGATTGCATCATTCTGTGATTTAACTTCTCGGCTTGCAGCTTATGTTATTCAGTTCAAGTTGTAACCTTTCGGTTCGTATTAAAGCTAGATTTCTATTAGGTTATGGGCCCAGAATAACGCCGAGGATAGCGCGTAGGATAACGCCCAGAAGAACGGAGAAAATAATTCTCGGGACGAGAGGAGACTTGAGGAATGGCGGTATAAAAATATCACGTTCGCATTCGTTTGTTCAAAATGGCGGAAATCACTAAAATCGAGCGCTTGGATGGAAAGAATTATCAATCGTGGAAATACAATATTAAGCTTGTGTTGATGGAACGCGGTTTATGGGGATTTGTCGAAGGAACAGAAACCGCTCCTGGTGCTAGTGCGATAGCTTCAGTGCAAAATGCGTACCGTCTTCGTTCGGATAAAGCTTATTCTTTGATTGCTCTCAGTGTTGACAAGAGTTTGCAAGTTCATATTTCCTCGACGACCGATCCTCGTGCAGCTTGGGAAACTTTACAGAAACAGTTTGAATGTGTTTCGATTGCTCAAATTGTTCGACTCAACCGTAGGTTTTATGCCGCCACAATGAAAGAAGGAACTGATCTCATGGAGCATTTGACGTATATGACTTCGTTGGCCGAGCAGTTGCGTGAATTGAAGGAAGAAATTTCTCCGCAAAGGTTTGCAACCGTAATTCTTGGAAGCCTTCCAGAGTCGTATGATAACTTCATCAGTAGTCTAAGTGCTACAAAAATGGATGAATTGAATTGGGACAACATCAAAGGTTTACTGATCGAAGAATACAAGAAACGAGAAGAAAAAGAAGACAAGGAATGCAACGATAGTTCTCGTGGAAATGAAGCATTGTTTTCTAACAGAGGCAATTTTGCATCTTCCAGAGGCAGAAACCCTCGACGTGGTGGACGAAATTTTGGAAATTCAGAAAATTTCAGGCAAGGTTTGAAATGCTACAAATGTCAACAAGTCGGTCACTTCGCTAGGAACTGCCCACTCAATCAAAGACAAGGACACTCGAGCATTGCAGAACATGATCGTGAGCAGCAAGATGACAGTATAGCCTTGAATTCTAGCACGACTGGTCAAAAGAGAGATATTCGCTGGTACATTGACAGTGGCGCTACAAAGCACATGACCTTCGAGAAAGATTTATTTGTTGATTTCTACGAGTATG
This sequence comes from Cladopsammia gracilis, assembly GCA_022457155.1. Taxonomy (NCBI): domain Eukaryota; kingdom Metazoa; phylum Cnidaria; class Anthozoa; order Scleractinia; family Dendrophylliidae; genus Cladopsammia; species Cladopsammia gracilis. Next base: position 294,224 of record JAJGOT010000584.1, read on the forward strand.
AGCAGCCCTCAATGATCTACCTTGGTGATAACACAGCAATTGAAGCTTTTGGAGAAGGAAAGGTGAACCTTTGGTGCTATGATGAATCAAATGCAGTTGAATTAACTTTGAACAAAGTACTGTATGTGCCCAATTTGTCAAAGAACTTGTTGTCCGTTCCTGCTATGACGCAAATGGGAGCAGAAGTTTTATTTGATGAAGGAAAATGTATCATATCTAAGAATGAAAGAAAAGTCACCATTGGATATTTGGTGGACAGTAAACTCTACATGGTAAATACAGATGGAGAGGCTCACATTGCCAGTACAACATCACAACCGCTGGAGCAATGGCATTGCAGATTTGGTCATTTGAATTACTCCTATATTAATCACTTGATAAAAGGGAAGCTTGTTGAAGGCATGAGCTGTTCAAGTGTTGAAGTGAACAGAGAGTGTGAAGCATGCGCTCAAGGGAAGATGCACAGAATCCCTTTTCCCAAGAAAAGTGAAAAGGAAACACATCAGCCCCTCCAACTTGTTCACAGTGACCTCTGTGGCCCAATGAACGTTGATTCCATCGGTGGAAGCAAGTATGACCTTACGTTCACAGATGATTACACCAGATATGTTACAGCGTATTTCATCAAGAGCAAGTCTGAAGTGTTGTCAAAGTTCGTGGATTATGTGGCAATGATGGAAAATGAAACCGATTTGCGAGTACGAGCCATTAGATCTGACAATGGTGGAGAGTATACATCCCAGAACTTTAAAAGGTTCTGTGCTAACAAGGGGATTGCACATCAGCTCACTAACCCGTACACACCAGAGCAGAATGGCGTTTCAGAAAGATTGAACCGCACACTAGTTGAATCTGCAAGATCCATGCTCATTCATGCAAAGATGCCATTGAAGTTTTGGGCAGAAGCTGTGAACACTGCTGTATACCTACACAACCGGAGCCCTACAAGCGCACTAAAGGACAAAACCCCATTTGAGAGTTGGTTTGGGAAGAAACCAAATGTGTCCAATTTGAAAGTTTTTGGAAGTGTCTGTTTTGTCCACACTCCAGATCACCTACGAAAGAAGCTTGATCCAAAATGCCGCAAAGCAATCTTTGTCGGATATCCATTGGAAAGTAAAGGCTACAAAGTGTATGAAGTGGATGCTAAACGTTTCACAAGATCCAGAGATGTTGTTTTTCACGAGAACAAGTTTCATACATTTGACGAAGTTACCAACTGCACATCCTTCTACAGAGACAATGTGGATGACGAGACGCAACCCGATGATGTCAGAGATGTGCTAGAAATTCCAGCTCGCACTCCAGCCATTCCCACTACAGCCACAGAGTCTCCAGAGAATTTACCTTCAGTGGGAGCAACCTATGAAGAGAATTTACCAGAGAATTTACCTTCAGTGGGAGCAACCTATGAAGATACTTTTATGCAACAAGTGAGAAGCCTTGGTCCAACCAGACAGAGAAAACCACCAGAAAGATTTCATCCGGAAGAATGCTTCATGTCAGAATCTCTGACTGCTGAGAATGAAGAACCACAATCTTTGAAAGAAGCCTTGGGCGGCAACAACTCAAAGAAGTGGAAAGAAGCCTTGGACGCTGAATACAGTTCATTAATCAGTAATGAAACATGGGAATTAGTACCACCACCAAAGGATGCTAACATAGTTGGATCAAAATGGGTCCTAAAGATTAAACGAGATGCTGATGGCAACATCAACCGATACAAGGCAAGACTCGTCGCACAGGGATATTCACAGACACAAGGAGTAGATTATGAAGAAGTTTTCTCCCCTGTTGCCAGATACTCAAGTATCAGAACATTGCTAGCCTTAGCAAATGCACATGATTTAGAAGTTCACCAAATGGATGTGAAGACAGCATTCCTGAATGGAACAGTCGACCATGACATTTACATGTCTCAACCTGAAGGATTTATTGATCCAGATCATCCTGACTATGTGTGCAAGCTGAAGAAAAGCTTGTATGGCCTCAAGCAGTCCGCTAGATGTTGGAATCAAACACTCGACGATTTCTTGGTAACGAATGACTATCGGAGAAGCCCCGCAGATGACTGCATTTATGTGAAAACAGTCAAGAGAGATGATGGATTCATCAGTTTTGTCATCTTGGCAGTCTATGTCGATGACATCATTCCTGTATCCAATGATGTTAAAATGCTCAAAGCAGAGAAAGAATCCTTATGCAAAGAATTTGAAATGGTTGATCTCGGAGAAATTCACTTCATCCTTGGAATGTCAATCAAAAGAGACCGGGCTACTAGGACACTGACCATTAGTCAAGAGAAGTACCTTGAAGATCTGCTCAAACGGTTTGGAATGGAAGAGTGCAAGCCTATGCCAACTCCACTAGAATCAGGAAATAAGTTTCACAAGCGAACAGATGAAGAAGAACGATGTGACAAAAGCATCTACCAACAAGCTATAGGGTGCCTCACCTACATATCAACTACTACAAGACCAGACATCGCTGCGGCTGTTGTATCTTTATCACAGTTTATGTCTGATCCAAGTAAGGATCATTGGATGGGAGTGAAACGAATGCTCAGATACATCAAAGGAACACTAAGCTATGGTCTTAAATTTTCAGCGAATGATGATGAGTGTGATTTGCATGGTTTTTCCGATGCCGATTGGGCAGGGGATGTAGACAATCGACGGTCTACTTCCGGGTATGTTTTCAAAGTCGCTAATTCCACAGTCAGTTGGTGCAGCAAGAAGCAGGCTACAGTCGCCAAATCCACTACAGAGGCAGAATATGTTGCCTTAAGTCAAGCAACACAGGAAGCAATCTACCTTCGGAAGCTTTTGGCTGATCTTGGTTGTAGAGCTGACTCACCCACAGCGTTGAAGGAAGACAATCAAGGTGCCATAGAGTTATCAAGGAACCCAAGATTCCATAACAGAACAAAGCACATTGATGTCGCTTTTCACTTTATTCGTGAAAGAATAGCCTCAAATGAAGTTAAAGTTGTTTATTGTCCTTCAAGTGACATGTTGGCAGACATCATGACAAAGGGACTTGCTAGAGTTCGATTTCAAAAACTCAGAAACTTGTTGAACATTTATGCGTGCTAGAACATTGATTGTTATTTTTTCTTGTTATTTATCTTAGGATACTCATTACATGCTTATCAAGTGGGAGTGTTGGAGAAATAATAATCATGTAATGCGATTCGTAGATTAAGATCATGTGACACTCTCTCGGGGATTACACGTGCTCCTCGATTGCATCATTCTGTGATTTAACTTCTCGGCTTGCAGCTTATGTTATTCAGTTCAAGTTGTAACCTTTCGGTTCGTATTAAAGCTAGATTTCTATTAGGGTGCCCATCACTGTCTCCAGACCGTTTTTGAAATCGACGTAGACCCCTTCTCGGGCCTGCAGAAACCACTTGCCAGGTTCCGTAGTGACCACCATCACGGGGGATTGTCGTGCTTAGGGTGACAAAGGAGACGGGTCGAGCACCCAAGCCCCCATGTCAAAGACGGCTCTTTTGCCAGACGTGTAGTTCGACCGCTCAACGGCAATGTAGAGTTTGATGCGTACGCCTCCCAACAGAAAATCTTCCGTCTCGATGCCAAAGTGATCTGTATCCATCTCCCGTGTCCACGTAGATGGTGTTGTGAGCCACGATGCACGTCTGACCCGGCCGATCTGGATCGGGCTCCAAAAATCCAATCAACAGGGCCAACGATTCCCCCAAATTGTACTGACCCTGCGCCCACACATGGAGTGATTAATGCGTCCTGGGTCTGGATGGACTAGATCTAGTTAACCAGATGTAATCCTTTTTGAAACCCATGAGTTTCAGGAGGGCGAATCCTACGTAATATTCTATCTGAGTATTTCCGATGCTTTGCAAAAATTCGCGCACCAGGTCGGGAGGAAAGAGATCCAGTTTGGGATTTGTGGGAACATTTTTGTCCGTGGTGCCAGGAGATTCCATGTGGAGTTGTCCGTAATGATGTTGACCGCCCGATAAGGTGGGTATCACGTACCATCCCATCTTCTGCACCAGATCGCCTAGCAATTCTACCGCGTGCGTAAAGTGTTTGTGTGAGGTCAGCGCCATTGATCGAGTGGGAACTGATCCATCTGTACTCCCCACGCGCACATGGTAATCCTGCGACGATTTCAACACAGTGTTGCCGTAAGAATTGCTGTACAACAGTTTTAAAAGGGCAACTTGCCAGTGGTCGGTGAGCGTCAATGGAATCTCCAGCCGTTGTCGGAACGCACTGTGCACGGTGGTCTGTTCGGGTTCGAGGGGTTCCGTGCCCACATCCCCACTATTCAGAAACAGCAAAAAATCATCGTCCATTTCCCAGGGTTTGGCCATTTTTTTACGACAACCTTTTTAACTCTTTGACGGGTATCCACGTTTGATAATCGGGAGCACTTGATGAGTGGGTCTGCGTCCCTTGTATTTAAGCTTTTTACTCGCCCGCCATTGATTGGGCAAAGCTCGTACTTTTTGCAGTTGAGGTTCATAATATCATCCAGGTACTTTATCACCTTTCCAAGTGTCTAACTTGTAATAATTCACACCATCGTACAAGGACCGTTGACGATCAGTCACCGTGTACACGTCTTGTGACCTATTACCCCGATAACTCTTGGAAAAGGCACTCTTTTTACCCTTGACGGGCTTGGAGGTGCGCACAAAATCCCCGGGTCTGAACTTGTAAGGGTCTAAGGCAGGGGTGGGTTTGAACAACCGCTTCCAGACTACAGAGGCATTGTCGCCAGTGACATCGGCCGGGGCCATTTGAGTGCGGCTGTGAATGCGCGTGTTGTACTTGTCTACCAACAAGGGTAAGACCTACAAATATTTGGGGGTGTTGCAAGCTGTCATGTACTTGTACATCAATTCCTTCAAAGTGCGAGTGAAACGTTCGACCACAGCAGCTTTGGGTTCACCTCGAGTGGAATAGTGGTGAATGTTATACTCGTCAAGTAACTGCTTTATGTGTTGATCGTAGAATTCTTTCCCTTGATCCGTCTGCAAGTTGACAGGCTTACGTCCTCCTGAATTCTCCAACAAATAACGAAAGGCATCTGCCGTGGCTTTGCCTTTCTTGCTTTTTAAGGCAATGACCCATGCATATTTGGACAACACATCGATGGCCGTCAGTAGGTATCGGTTGCGTTTGTTTTGGGCAATGAGTTTGGCATCCTGCATTTCCACAAGATCCGCCTGCCAGGTATAATCCACTTGTGGAGGCATGACCGTCTTGCTGCGTGGAAATCGTACGTGACGAGGACGGTGTAACGTGAAAGTGGGTTCTCCTTGTAAATACATTTGTGCCTGGCTGGGTGAGACGTCCAATGTGTCGTGGGCCACCTTGGCCAATTCCTTGAAATGTCCACTCTACACGTAAGGACTTTCCAGATCCAAATGAAAATCTTCCAATGGAGTCATCTGCTCGGCCTTCTTTATTTTTTTAGATGGGTAAGAAACCGGTGCGCACCACCAATGGGTTCAATCGCCGGGCCAGACTCACAGTAAATTGAGCCACAAAACGTCCAAAACTCGGTATGTATGCTTGTTGTTGTTGCTTAAATATCCAACGACAATGTTCATGGTAAGCGTCCAGGGACAAACATTGCCGCATAATTCTTAAATAAGCCATCAAATGAAGCAAGGTAAACGGTTCGTTCTTTTCTTCGTTTCTGGTCACCAGTTGCGCAAACGATACGTTCAGTTCTAGCTCCTGTAATGCATCATCGCTAAAGTCCACCAAAGAATGGGTGTCGACTCTTTCTAAAAAGAGAATGGCACATCCCAACCAATCTTTCAAAGCGATCTGGGCGTCAGACGTTCTTGACATTTTTTTTAATCTTGCGCGCTGAGGTGTTCTTTGTTAAGTGCTTGACATTTGTTTTGTTACCTTATCATTTCTTTTTTATAGAAGATTTTGATAGGAATGACAGTTCGCGTTTTCTATATAAGAATAACATTTAGTCTTTTTTACACCAAACATGACTTCTCCTTTCACGGAGTGGACTCTCAGAGCGAGTTAACGCAGAGTCTGAATGCTCGCCCTTGGCGTCATTGGTGGATTGTAGCATTATTAAAATGCATGCAACATCATGTGGTATTGAAACCGCCCGATGGCCCCACTAGGTCACCCGAAGCCTTGTTGTTCTTACACAATCTACGTGCTAACATTAGTAGGGCTCTTCGACAAGTCACCTTTCCAGATGTGTACAATGAATGTTTGCATCAGCTGCATGAAAATGGTATTGTACACCCGATCTGGACCCCTGACAACTATCAATTTGTGCGCAAAATCTTGTCAACCGATGTGGTCACCGTACGCATTTTAGAAGAAATTTTATCCTTCCGACGTCAAGATCTGTTCTTTACCAATGAACTATTAGGATTAATGCACGTCAATATCGATGAAGTGCTTGACTGGCAGCACCTGAAATTAGGCCATAATTGGACAGATGAGGTGGACAACGATGACAGCTCCTCGTGCAAAGACTTGGAATTGGATCCATAAACTGATGGCACACAGAAGTTTGCGTGAGAGTACAAACGACCCATGAGCCTCAGGCTCAATGAAAAAAAAAAATGATCGTTTTTTTTTGCCATTGTTGTCAATTGCAAGCCATGTTTTCTTCTCTTCGCTTTTTTTGTTGAGTAAAACATTGGTGCAATGTGAAAGAAACCTCTGTTGTCTTAGACTTGGTTTTCAAAGTAACATAGGATAACAAATCCTATGAAACAATTGCGAAGGGCTTCCTCATGATTGGTGGAGACTGAGGGGTGACGTCAACTTTTTTTTTCCTTTATAAAGGCTCACACTTTGTTCTTTTTTTATTCTTCTCTGTTCTCTTGCAACGCAAAGCCAGACGAGCTGCTCGGAAGAAGAAGGAAGAAATAAGATGCAAAATTATTGCAAAAACTTGGGACGAGACGATTTCAATTCAAACTCTTTTATCGTCGAGCCAGGTCCCGCTGGTGGTTCGGGTGTGGTCTGGGACCGAGTGATGGCGTATGCCGGGTTTTTCCAGGAAAACATCGGAAAACCCTGAGAAAGACAAGAAAGATTTTTCCAAAGCGTGAAACAAAGATGGTTCATCACTAAAATCTGACAAATCTCTTCATGGAAGGTTTAAGAGAGGTGGCTTTGGAAAAAGGACAACCTTTTCGGCGAAAGAAAGGAAGTTTTTTTGTTTCACTGCAAAACCCTTCCGCAGGTTCGTAGTTTGTTTGTTTGTCTTTGCTCGATTCGTCATGCGACGAAAATTTGCTTTGTTAAAAATACTTTGTCTTCTTTCAAACAAGTTTTCTGCGAGCATTGAATGAGGGTCTGAATGGGGGGGTCCACATGTCGGTTGTCGGTTAAAATTTCAATACTTTGTCGGTTGTCGGTTAAAATTTTCGACCTTTGTCGGTTGTCGGTAAATCTCAGCTAATAATTAAAAATGCAAGATCATGCAAGTTAATTATTCACATTTGTTATGTAATTTGCGCAGTTTTAAGACTTTAAACTCTAGACGAAGTGTAAAACTTGTAATAATTCATTATTTGATTGCACTTAAACCTAGTTAATTCTGTTTTTTTTTTAGCAACGTGATCGTCTACCCCACTTTTATTTGCAAATCTAGTAATCCGATCGGGGGGGGGGGTACTCAACAAAGTTTTGTACTGGGATGCTCCGCCACGAGGTTCAAACCCTTACCCCTTCATTTACCGTTTTTGAAAGAAAAGGTACCCCTTTCATATACCTTTCATTAAAAATGGTACCCCTTTCATATACCTTTCAATGAAAATGGTACCCCTTTCATATAGCCTTTATTTTACGTGCGTCTATTTGATATATTTTGAAAGGCCCTTTTTATAAGACTTAAAAGGCAGTTTTCCCTACCTTTTTTACGCCTCAACGGCGTCAACCTCCTGGGAACGAGGTTGCAACGGCGTTTTCTCGGTACCCTTTCCTATTCTTCGTAAAATCCATACCCTTTCATATACTTAAACTCGTGAAATCACGACCTTATCATATACCTCCAGCCTCAAAAAGGTACGCCTTTCGGGCGGAGCATCCCCGTATAGCCCCCCCCCCCCCTCCCCCTCCCCCGGGATACCGATAAAATCGCCAAAGCTTTTATTCTAGATGTGAATTTGTTTTCCTGTCTATTAAAGGGCATCGAAGTAAATCAAGAGAGGTAAATTTGACAAGAGTGAAATTCCCACTTCAATGTTTTCTAAAACATTAAATAGCGTCTGTTTTTAGTTCTCTCGTTAACAGGCTTTTGAAAAACATGCACAATTCGCATCAGCAAATGCTCGTCAAGATAACTTGCACATCGAGCGAAATCTCTTGTGCGTAGCTTCCCTCGAAGAGAGAATTGAACGTTTGGTTTTCAGAAACGAATAAATTTAAAGGCGGGTATAAATAAACGCGGTCTTTAATATGTTAAGCTACAGTGTTCATTTACCAATTAATCAGAAAGAAGGTTATAAATTTTATACATACTTAAATTTTTTGATAGAATTTCGCGCGTGAAAACCCCGTTCGGGAATTTTCGCAGCCAATCAGAATGGCGAAACGACTTTCTCACACGTGAGAAAAGCGTTTCGTCCAATCACAAAGCACCTGTCAAAACATATCAATATTTTCAAAGGCGCTTGTACTGTCGCTGGCGCTAGCGTTTTCATTCACAAAAATATTTGCTTGAACTTTTAATTCTTTATTCAAAACTCAAGAGATGACTGAAAGTTACGGATTTATGTCCTTGGACAAACCAATTGAAGAATACATTCAAGAGCAGGAAAACAAAACACTCGAGCGAAAACACGAAGAGATGTTAATCTACTATTAACCGTATTCTTAAAAGAGAAGAGCGAAACAACAACAACAAGAAATTAAACCAGAAGAACTCAACAAGTACGTATGCGAATTTATTTTAAGTGTTAAAAGAAAAGACGGTGAAGACTACGAGTCTTCAGGCCTTCGAGGATTGAGTTCGAGTTTCAACCGGCATTTGAAAGAAAGTAAATACCCTGTGAGCATTATGGAAGACAAAGCGTTTGAAAAAGCAAGAAAATGTCTGGAAACTCGAAGCAAACAACCGAAAAAAGAAGACAAAGGAAACAAACCAAATGCAGCGAAGCTTTAAGCGACGAGGAGGTGAACATTCTTTATGATTTCCGATCGATTCTGTACAATTTTTAATTATTAAGCTTATTGTATTCTCACTACTTGATTGTTTGAGACTCTGCCGGCCAAAGTAATTTATTCCAGAGCTGTTTATTTTCGAGACAAAAATAAATAAAACATACCTTGGCATAAAATCTCAGTATGTATAAAATAAACAAATTACAGCATGAGCAGTGCTTCGTACGGCATTTACGCACTCGTTGGTTTGTATCAGAAATCTCACTCGTTCGCTGCGCTCACTCGTTCGATTTCTGATACATCACCAACTCGTGCGTAAACGCCGTACGCGCGCACTGCCCATGAAGTAATCTAACTGTGTTTCTCACTACTTCGCATTTCGCATTTCTGTAAAATGGACGGTGTACAAACATTCCGTTCAACAAACCCGGCATAGTAAATCGAACCCAATCGAACTAAGTTTCAATCGAACTCAATCGAACTCAATTCATGGATTGAGTTCGATTTAGCTCGGCAATCGAACGAAATCGAACTCACCCGAAACTCACCGAAAAGAAAAAAAATCAATCGAACCCAATCGAACGTTCGATTTTCGAACTCGTGATTTGTGTAAAACAGGCGTTGAAAATCCATAACCAGATCTTGGAAGCTCGAGTTACTTCAGCCCGGAGTGTAGCGCACGTGTTTTTCGTAAACGAAGAATTTCCGCAGAAATGGCTTCAGATGCGCTGTGGATTGCAAGATTCAAATGCGTAGTAAAAGGCTACCATTGTCATTGTATTTTTGCATAAAAGTAACCCTTCGAGTTGTCTTGCCGCAATTGTAAGTTAGCTAATAATGGAAAGGGTACAACAATTTCGGAATACGCCCGCGGGAATAATGAAAGCTTTGCTCTGATGTTCTGTTCTCTTAACTTTCGTGGAGCCTTATAAATGGGGTTTCTGTTATTGAATAAATTGTAAAAAAAGCACAAGAAAAACCTGCTTTGATGGGCTTGCTTTGGGCTTGCTTTGTATAGGTTTACCAGAGCCAATCGAACGCAACCCATTTCATTGTGTTTTGAGTTCGGTTTCCGAACTCAGTCGAACACAATCAGATGGATTGAGTTCGATTGAGTTCGATTTTTTTCGATTGAATTCGATTTGTTCGGAAATCGAACTCACTGAAAGTCCGGTTTTCGATTTTGTTCGATTGCCGAACTCAATCGAACTCAATCCACGGATTGAGTTCGATTGAGTTCGATTTCCGAACGTTCGATTTACTATGCCGGGAACAAAACAGCAAATGAAAAACGTAGAACCAAAGGTTAACCGACTTAACCACGTTAATTTTTGAGCTTAATACTTAACTCCAGAACTACAGTGATATATCAAACTCCGTTGCACATTCAGTGAAAACCAATGGAGCGTTCAACACTTACCGTTGAGCTCACTGCTGCTTTCATCCGATATTAAATTTGGAAGTTCAAGCTGCCACTGCCCATCCCGGTCACAATTGCAAAATTTTCGCATTTTCCCGCAGGCGATTTCGCCAGGCGAAATAACTTCATCGAGAACCCGCCAATTCCATATTGATTTACCTGCTCCTTTAGTCCTAAAAACTCCGTAAGATGATTTTTAAGCTCAGATACTCCTTTATGAGTTTCTTTGTCCACCGGAACCCGGCTTCGATGGCGTTCGATGGCGACCTCTTCACCTTTTCGAAAAAAACTCACGATGACTTTAACAATCCCACTCATGGCCCGACTGCATGAACAAACAACGCGCAGTGAAAATACTATAAACTAATTTTGATTTTGAGACGGCAATACTCCATTTTTTTATTCGAACGGCTAGTCGAGGTCGGCTAGTTGGAAGAAAATATATTCCGTTTTGGGCGGAGTCGCCAAGCGACGGAGCCCAATACGGAGAATATATTTTCTTTAAGCGCCGTCAATATAATGTAATACTGACGTCTCAAAAGCAGGCAAAAGTTTAGGCAAAAGTGTCTAAGAATCATGACACAACAGCAGGGCGTCTTGTCGGCTAGCTTACGAGCCGCTGTTCTAGAAATGAGCCCGCCGCTGCTCTCCGAAAAGGAGGATCCCGGGGATTTAAAGTAATTTGAAGACAGGAAATTCTATAATTCACGAAATTTGGAATTAATGTGGTTGCGTCTGGTGAAATAGAGCCCACCAAAGGATCTGGACATTTCCTGCGCTAAAAATAAATTCAAAATGCTCTTCTTTCTGAATACAAACATCCCTATAACGTCGGACCATGTCGGTTGTCGGTTACAATTTATTTGTCGCTAGTCGGTAATTTTTTACCTCGTTTTGTCGGTAGTCAGTTATATTTTTCGCCCTTTGTCGCTAGTCGGTTAACCACATTAACACCCTCTTGAATTCAAACTATTGTTTTTCTTTTTTCATTCACGAATTGTCCTGAGAGGCGAGCCAAGCTGATTTTCGCTCTAATACACCATGGAATCGAAAGAGAAAGAGAACCCGATTTACGGCACGTCTTCGCGGAAAATTGTCACATTTGAATGTTTTACCCTGAAGGTTTTTATGCGGTCTAATTACCAAGTGATTGCTTGTATTATGTTCTGCAAAAAGAATCATTCAGTGCTTGATAAGCGCTTTGAACGCCATTACATCCAGATAAGTTTTACTCGAACCCCGATCGGAAAGTTACTCAGGAAAAGAAGAAAGCGTTAATCCTTATAAGTTTTTCTTGTTGATGATTTTCATTAAAACTTGTTATTGAACTTTCATCCTTGTGTGGGCTTCTTCTTTCATATTGGGGATTTTGACCATTTTCCCAATTCACTCCCCAGGAGGATTGTATATAGGGAAATTTGACTATGTCCCCCCAAAAAAAATTCGGAAAAAAATCAAAACATTTTTTGCAAAAATGTGATACTCAAAATCACCTATATAAATCAAAAATTGAAAAAAAATCAAAAAAAGTTGAAAAAATTTCTAGTCAAAATCCCCTATTGGGCGTGGTTAGGGAAATTTGACTATTCCCCCTCCCCTATGGTCCCGCTTACTACTTACAACATATCCAAACACATTGAAGTGGGTTAAAAAATACTAGGCAGCACCTCGTTTTTCAACCCACTTTGTGGTGTTTGGATATATGATGAAACACTGTTCCTCTCTTGATATATTGCATGACATTGCAAAAGAATAAAAATGAGAAGGAGTATTAAAAGCTATTTATTTCACAATCATCAACTCTGAAATTTTCAATCCCACAGTAGTACACAGCATAATAGTTATTTGGTTATATTTCATCATACACTGTAAGTCATCCCCATAGGGATAGGAATAGGGAGTTTAACATTTAGAATGGGGCAGTTCTACAATGCAGCTGGAAATTATTTTTCACAGAATCTTGTTGTTTTTTTTTTCACAGGCATTTTGTGCTTGCCTCACATAAAGGCTCAATCCTCGCAAAATGGTTGGTCAACAATTGTTTCCATCTTTCAAACTGATACCGGACACATCAGAGAGGGAGACCATGGTCTGGTTTGGTCACGTGTCTCTTGGACCATTTTAACTAAGGAGGGGTGGACAGTGTTTGTAACTTTGCCTCGTGTTCTTCGCAATGGCTTGTGCTGTACGCGAATCGGTTAACCTTCAGAAACGGTTCAATCAAACGATTCAAACAAAAGTGAATGAAAAATGCACAAGGATAAAATTGTTGTCATTCAATAATTTTTCAAGTGTATAATGAAACAACAAAATGTACAGATATTGTATAGACATTCAAACGACTGGAAATGGACAGGTGAATATTGAACAAAACAACATGCCTCACCCACGATGAATAAAAGCTATCATCTTCTCTACACCTTGTTTCCTGTTATATAAAATTAAAGTGTATAGTCAATCTGCATGTCAAAAATTAATTTTGGTCCATGGCTGCCATTACTTTCTTACTTCGCCATCATCTGAGAACAGAGGGTGGCAATTTAATGTGCCTCTCAAATGAAGTTTGAAGATCGCCTGCTAAAATAATATATAGTATGTAGTATATAATATGTAGTAATAGTATGTAGCGATAGTTCATCCCAGTTCCGAACAATGCCATAAATCAAAAGGATTTTTTGCCCAGACTGAGCTTAGTGTCATCCAGTAATACAATTTGAATGCATTGTGTAGAAAGTTAAAAAATATTAGCTTTCCTAAGGCAAATCTTCAAGTGCCGTAACCATCTCACAACTGTTAATTTACAGATCCTATTAGCAACCTGCACTACTCTCAAAACCAGTCAATGTGGATGCCTTTGAAGTTTGCACATTTGTCGCAACAAACGCTTTTGAATTTGTTTTGATTCGCAATGCTCTGCTAGAGATGCAAATGACCAGACCAGGCCAGGGTCTCTCTTCTCTCGCTCCAGGGGGCGGGAAGATGAGAGGACCTGGGAACGAGGTTGCTGAGAGAATAGCATTGGTTAGCAATAATAATAGGTAACATTTATACAGCGTTTATTCCCTTGATCTCTACACAATACACCGGTCTCTTTCATATATACATGTACATGTACGGTGGGTGAAATAATGATTGGCTGCGATTTCTTTTCTGTTTGGATCCAACAATCTTCCCTGTGACTTATGCCCGCATGCTTTTGTTGCTGTTTTCAGCCATTTAACTATTATAGCGCGAAAGCGCGCGTGATATCGCCTAATACTTAGCCGACGAGGCCGTAGGCCGAGTCGGCTAAAATTAGGCGATATCACGCAAGCTTGAGCGCTATAATAGTTTTTTAATTCAACACATTGATAACAAAGCACAGTTTGAAGAAAAAATATCGCCGACAAGCCTTTTATTAAAAAAAAAAAAAAAAGCTTACAGATGTTTTACCGCGCGAAACTTGCAACATCACACAGTTCATAAATGAAAGTGGCGCCTTTGTCAATATTGTGCAAGCTTGAACACTATAATTGTTTTATAATTCAACACATTGATAACAAATCACAGTTTCGAGAAAAAAAAATCATTGAGATATACAACCTTTCATTAAGTAAAAAGGCTAACTGCAATATTTGACCTCGCACCATTTCTTAAACAACAAGAGGCTGCAAGCAGCCTACACTCATGCGCATGCGTAAGAAAGTTTAATGATATATTTTAAACATGATAAGAAGATGATCGACATGGAAAAGAGTTACTCCTTTCATTCAGTCATCGTTCCTGCAAACCACGTTGTTTACTGTTGAATGTTTTGTTAATGAAAGCTGTACCACAATGAAGCCAATGATTCTTCCAAGTCATATATACCTAACGTGAACATAAGAAATGTAAGTAGGGTTGTAGGAGACACTGTCGTGACACTTAAGTAACGCTGTTTTACCGGAAGAGAGAGTAACCGGAAGTCACTAAACAGGAAGTGTAAATGGCAAAGTTATGAACCGGAAGGGCACAAAATAAAAATATGCGTGCATAAATTTGCATGCAAAATCGTGACACAAAAAATAAAAATAACAAGAAAAACGGAGCCGAAACCTTGCCTCATGCCGCTTCGCGCATGAGTAACAAGCAGTGAATGCCGAAACTTTTGCCAAGCTAAAATTAATTTAGCGTACACAATCAGTTGACAGTTTCTACGAAGAGCTTTCGTCTACTCAAAGAACGGAACTGAGTAGTGACTACAAGAATTAAAACACAGTAAAATGGCATAGAATGTCTTAGTTACAAGTGTTTCGTATCTTGAAAGGTCAATTCAGAATCAACACAAATTGAACAAACACACGGCTACGAACCTAAACATAGCGGCGAAAAGTCGGAAAGAACTGCAGCGTGGACAAGCTTACAAAAATTCACAGCTAAAGGATACAAGAAACGGTTAAAACATCGTACCTGTAGTTGATTTGGCTTTTTAGTCCCTTCCATAAGCACCAAATTTTCAAACATCGAAGTACGAGCTGAGTCGATCAATGTTGTTTACAAACTTGGAATGCTCGTTTTTTAGCTCCCACAGCCGTAATGACGAGATCGGAAACTTTTCTGAGGTAACATCAAGTCTATATCATATTCCAGAGGTGATTACCAAAGGAATTTCACGAAAATTGTGCTCCTTCATTCACTTCTTGTCGAGCGGGTTAAACTTTGAACCAGTTTTCATTCAGCTACGCCAAGAAACACTGCGACCGCGACAACGCGAAAATTTCGCGCCTTTTTCATCCAATCATGTGAACAGTATTTTTCTCTTTTCTTTTCTTCTCTTTTTTCTTTCTTTTCCCTTTTTTAACTAATAGTTCACGCACTTTTTCGCCAAAAAACACGAAATTGCAGGCAGCAGTCATTTTCACTTTCCTTCAAAATGCGAAATTTACCGTCATCGCTGGTTATACGTCATGTAGACATAACATATATCGATAACTTTTTTACCATATTTGGGCAGTGTATCAATGTGGTGAATTATAATAAAATATAGACGGCTGCATCACAGTGTTCCTTTCTTGCTTTATCTTATCATTGCCAGGATCTCATGACAGTATGAGTTTGTGTGTTATTAACTTTTACTAAACACAATTTGATTTCTTTATGATTTTGTTCAGATTTATTGAAGATCGAGTAAGCTTATGGTTGAATCACATAATGTTTTTTTTCATCTGTACTGATCCTTATCAAATATTCAATCTTATTCGCTTATGCCTTTAGTTGAATTTTCCAGATTACATTTGCGTGTCTGTACATGTAAATGCACACCGAAATAAAGTAACGAAGCTGTCAGGCTGTTTCTTCCATAACACAACAATAACACCAAAGCATTTTAATGTTTGCGAGTTGATTGCACTCTCAAGTGGCAGTGAACAAAAACAATTAGCAGGGTGTCAATCGACATCTGTATACTGCTTCTTTCAGCTGTTAACAAACATGTTGAACCCACTTTGATCAGTGATTACTACTCCTGTACATGTAATACTGGCCAACTAAAATATAAATATAAATATAAATAAATAAATTAAAATAAATGTTAAAATACGCACATGCGCGATGAACGGGCTGTTGGTAACAGTGGCTTAAATTCACTCACTCTCTCACTCCTTCCATCAGCTGTAAACTTAGTGATGTAATGCTTTGTTATGAATGCGGTTCGTAACAACAACAACAACAACAACAACAACATAAATTCAGTGATAACAATAACTAATTTGTTGTAAATGAATAAAAATAACAATTATGAGCTTAAAGACGTTTCACATTTGGAGTCTTTAATGCAACACTAAAATCGATCTAAAAGGATTTTTCAACCGAGAAACGCGTTTTGATGCGTATCTACCTTGAAATAACAAAATTCAGTTATTACTAAGAATGTGTTCCTCGGGGGTCCAGTGGTTTAAAGGGGCTACGTCACCATTTTTAGTGTACCTTTTTAAAAAACGGCCATTGCAAATAATTTTTTTACAGTAAAAACCCGCAAGTTAGCCTAAACAGGTTCTTACATAGATGGTAGTTAGCACAAATTTAGGCTATTTAGGTTCTTAAATAGGTCCTTATTTTCTGAAGGAAAAAATTAGATTGTATAGCTAATAGAATTTAGTAGTATTCAGCCTATTCCTTATATAAAATCTGCATACCAAGTATTTATGTAAAAATGACTTTAATAAGCAAAATTGAAGCACTGATCACAGAATCTCACATTACATACATGTACTCTTATTTGCCCAAATGTACTGTACACATTTTGTATATGGATTTTAGAAAATAAGAACCCTGTTTCAAATTTTAGGCTTAACAGGTTCTTGTATAGAGGGGGTCTAACTGGCAAATTGTAGCCTAACAGGTTCTTAAAAACTAGGTTCTTACTTGCAGGTTTTTACTGTATTTCACTAAAAACCCAACAGTAAGAGTTGAGTTTTGTTTAAAATTATTCTACCAGTGCTCTAAGAGTAAAAATAAGTGTCTTGGGCTGCAGATGACCAGGATGGAAATGGATTGCATCTTGAAAAAAAAAAGGCTACCGTAAACACCCGTGTATAAGCCGCAGTCATAGATAAGTCGCACCCCAACTTTTGAAGCTCAAATTTTGAAAAAAAAAAACAATTTTTTGAACCCTTTAAGCCCCAAGGGTTTTTGTGTTTTTGAGCGATTTCCTGCATAAACACGCACTATAGGCTTTCGTGACTCCATATGTGAAGTTACCGTTGAAAGTGCTGCTGTTCTAAAACACTGAAGGCTCGAGTTTACTGGAAACGTCATTGTGACGTGGTCATTTTGCTTCGTTCGTTCTCAATAAAGGCTGCAATATCATGTTTCTGCGATTTTTGGTAAGTTCAAAGCCATTTTTCATCTTTAGTAAATGCCTGATGAGCGTCATTAAGCTTGAAGGTAGTTCAGAGTCCACTTTCTCAATGAAACGAGTTAGGTGTTGTACTTCGTTAACGAATTTGAATCGCTGCTCGTTGAACTGGAAAAATGGCCGCCACAAAACGAAGTAGCCTTGGGACTCGACTCTGGATGAATTTCTCGACCTATCACGGCATATTTTGGAAGTTGCGACCACTGAAGAACACAACAAGCGCGAAATTTCGGTGGTAGGTCGGAGTGGCTGTGGACTTAGTATAAATATGAAATGTGTGGGGGAGGGAATGAACCCTGTCAAAAATTCTGGCTATTTCCCAGCATGCAGTGCGGTGGTGATGTTGAAAAATCGAGGCAAGGCCAGGATGCAATAGAACGAGAGGCTGTAGCCCCGCCCGGGCAACGAACAAGAGCAAACAAAATCACTTCTAAGGTAGGACAAGGACTGAATTTTGCTCTGAATGTTGACTTTTGGGTTTGCAAAGATGATTTCAATAAAAAAAAAACTGAAGGCAAAAACATGATTTTTGTTACTTTTCTATGACGTTAAAAACGGTCATTTTTGTTCTTGCCGAAATTCAAACGCTAATATTTTGCAAAAATCGCTGACTTTTTTGTGTTTATTGGGTATCTCAATTGAGAGAACTTTCTAGTCAATGCTCACAACTGATAGTTAAGGTAATGTTCGCAAGATTGAGGAAATTGCAATTTTTTTAAAAGCAGTGGGTCTTGTAGTGCCATTTGGCACTATTGGGGCTGAAAGGGTTAAATAAAAAGGGAAGAGAGAGAATTGGCTCCACAAAACATGAGCTACACTTTGCTTCTATCCATCGAATCATCTTGTATTGGAAAAAAAATGTTTCAGCAGTTTTCAGCCCAGCTACGTTCGTTTACCCCCCAGTTCGTGCAGGCCAAAACAAACTTGGTAACTGTGCAAATTTCTTGAGCATATTTTTATTTAGCCTGGTTACTAAGGTTAACCAAGATGGCCAGCCGCTTGTTTACGGACTCTTTTCTTTGGTTTCTTTCGTTTGTCTTCGGTGTTCCTTCATTGCTAAAAGCTTCGAAATGTCTGATAAAGATAGTGAGCACTGTTTTTAGACGGGTATTTCGCCAATTTAAGGCTAAATTTTTCAATTTATAAACACAACGCTCACGTTCATGCGTTACGTGTTCGATGCGGATTGTTCAATTTGATTTTTGGTCTCGAAGGCGCTCTGGTCTCTCTGTTAAGACAGACAAGACTCACTTTTCTACATCATCTAAAGTTAAAGAATTTTTGTTTTACTTTATACACCTCCAATAAATAAAATCTTAATTTCGAGGCTTAAGAAGTCTGGTCAACTTATGTCACCGGAAAGTACGATGACCTTTTGCAGATGTTCCCGTAGATAAGTCGCACCCTCGATTTTGAGCAAACATTTTGGCCAAAAAAGAGCAGCTTATACCCCGGTGTTTACGGTAATTTTTTCAAGTTTATCACTTCTGTCTTGGAAAACTCGCAAAAACTCTGATTATGGTTTATTCTCTCTTTGAGAATGCCCTTGAAATCTTCCTCTTAGTGTTCTATTAGCATTTCGTGCATGATAAAGGTTCCTTAGTGTTAATTTGGGGCAGTTTTAACCAAAAAAACCTCAAAATCACCATGACAACAGCTCCTTTAAGGTCGGAGGCACAAGTTCAAGTCCAGCTCATGACCTAGTTCACTTTTTTTCTCTTTTTTCTTTCTTCCTTGGACTGGACATTATGAAAGTGATGTACTGGGATGTACTGTGATGTAAAGTGATGTGCATTTGTAAAAAAAAACCTTACATTTACTTTAAAAAAAATATCGAACCATGTCAGTGCGAAAACATATTAATTATTATTTGTTAAGCTTACTGCAATATTGCATTACACGTAGCATTTCTTAATCACGGGTTGGCTTTTAGGAGTCTTTGAGTTTGATTGTGTACAAAATTTGTTCATGCAGTTACTACATATAAACAGTAATTTTAATATCCATTTTTGTTTTTACAAATTTTAATTTAGAACAATATTGTGACAAAATAATGTCTGTTGCTAATTTTAAATGTGGCTAAATGTAATTTAGGCGAGGTTAAACTCGAGACAATGCTGGCCAGCGGTCTCTCCCATGGGCGCGTGGCGGCCCCGCAGCTCTTTGCTGGTTTCGTTTCTTTGCGGATCAACGGTTGTTTGGCGAGTCAAGAATGACTCATGCCATCGAATGGGCGCTTGGGTCACATTTCGAGCTCGTCTGCCGCTCGTTTACTTGCTTGCTGTTCCTTGCAGATCAACATTTGTTTTGCGAATCAAGAATGACTCAACATGCTATCGAAGAGGCGCTTGGGTCGCACTTCGAGCTTGTCCGCCGCTCGTTTACTTGCTTGCTGATCTTTGCGGATCAACGTTTGTTTTGCGAATCAAGAATGAATCGTGCTATCGAAGGGGCGCTTGGGTCGCACTTCGAGCTCGTCCGCCGCTCGTTTACTTGCTTGCTGATCTTCGCGGATCAATGTTTGTTTTACGAGTCAAGATTGGCTCACGCTATCAAAGGGGAGCCTGGATCGCACTTCGAGCTCGTCCACCGCAGGTTTACCTGCTTGCTGATCTTCGCGGATCATCGTTTGTTTTGCAAGTCAAGATTGACTCATGCTATTGAAGTGGCGCTGGGGTCGCACTTCGAGTTCGTCCGCCGCTCGTTTACTGGCTTGCCGATCTTATCAACGTTTGTTTTCGCAAGTCAAGAATGACTCATGCTATCGAAGGGGCGCTTGGGTCGTACTTCGAGCTCGTTTGCCGCTCGTTAAATTGCTTCCTGATCTTTGCGAATCAACGTTTGTTTTGCGAGTCATGAATGACTCATGCTATCGAAGGGGCGCTTGGGTCGCTCTTCAAGCTCGTTCGCCGCTCGTTTACTTGCTTCAGTGCTGATCTTTGCAGATCAACGTTTGTCTTGCGAGTCAAGAATGATTTGTGCTATCGAAGGGGCGCGTGGGTCGCACTTCGAGCTCGTTCAGCGCTCATCTGTTTGTTTCACTAATTTGTTGCCGTTGCGAATGAGACTAGTCCGAAACCTTTGGGGAAAGCGAGCAACAATGGATGCTACCCGTGGCCACGTTTAGGCCAGGGGGGCGTTTCATCGGCCTCGATTGTTCGCGGGTTAGATGATGGTAAATGGCCCATACAGACAAGGTATGCTCCTCGTTCTTTTGTTGTTTGTCGCTATTTCTGTTTGTCTTTCTGACCCATTTCTTGTAGTTGTTGCGCATCAGTCGCTTCTGCTTTTTCTCTGACTCTTTGTTTCGCATTTAAATTTTCTCGGTGTGTGAAAGTTATGTTATAGATCTATCTAGAAAAACGAGACGAGAAACTAGTTGTTTGACGCTGTATTCTTGTAATGGGCAATTTATATACGCGATGATTTGCCTGCCCGATTAGCCCTCGGATGAAAAATTTTCATAAATTGGGCATGCCCACAAGAAACTTGAACGAAGCCATGATGATTAATATGTGGATAGGATACAGGTATATAAGCTCATGTAATTAGAGCCTATACAACGGACAGAAAGATTTCTCCTTGCAGCACGGCATATTTTTTTCACGTGGTAGGCAACGAGATCTGCCAACAGATCGAATTCCATTTCAATCAGTTAAACACGCTTCTGAGTTCGTCATATTTAATAGGATGATTGCGGATTTCGTTCAATTTCGGATCCGCAAATTGTTTAAGGATACATACACTTTAAGAATTCACTTGGAACGAAAGACAACTTTTTTATTTATTTATTTAATTCGTGTTGAACTCCGAGACAGTCGATGGGGCTGCTTGTTTCGCAATTTTATAATAACAGCCAAAAACACAAACACGAATACATTGCATGGAGCGGGGACTTTCGTAAGGGGAATTCAGTTTACCGGTAAGCTGCTTGCAGAAAACTTGTGTTTATAAAATAAATACAAATACTTTCACAACAGGAAGCGTTGGAGAGAGAATTCAAAAGGGTTCAGAATACAAAGGGCTGAAACAGAGTCGCCACGAGGTCCACGAGCGATACATGTACGGCAATGTTTTGTTTTCATTCCACACGTGTTTACATGTGTTAATGGGGGATTTTGGTCATATTACTCGCAATTTCATATCTGCTGCGTGACTTGTGTGAAACTGCGTGTTGCGCGCGCATCATATGTGTGTAAACAGAGTGTTCTGCACATGCGTTACGCGAGTGTAATGCTGCAATGCACGCAAGCGGTACTGTATGTTTTAGAATCATTTCTTTGTGCGTTTGTGGTCATTCTGTTCTAATTGGGCAAATCAGTTTGCTATCGTCCTTCGATGATCCTTAATAGGCGCCTGGGGTTAGTGTTACGATAACCCGCTCTCAATGACACATGCAGCCATTAGGTAACATACAACACTGCTCCCCAGGAAGGCAAGTCAAAGACCTGGTGGGAAACATTGGGTACTCTTGACTGACTGGCTGCGATGCCTACTATCCGCAGCGGGAACCCAAGGCAACTTTTCCAGCCACAGTTTTCGCATCGGTGCAACCACAGTAGCGGCGCAAAACAAGCTTCCTGATCACTCACCTCAACAGTTGGGGAGATGGACAAGCAGTGCCTACCAATTTTACATTTGAACACCAAATGAGTCTTTATCGAGGCTCTCACGGCAGCTCGCAAATAAAGCTTAGCCGGCGCTCACAAACTGGCCAGCTAGCGTGGCAGATCGTGCCCCATATCCCCACCCCCTTTCGGTCGACAAAGGGCATGTGGTGGGGGTTCGACGGGCACCGTTGCTCAGACATTTGTTGTCGTATGGTTGCTAGCCTACCCCACTGCGGTTTGTTTTGGGGTTTGTGGCTGAGTACTCCCATCAGCGTGAGATTTGGCATATCCCAGCGTGGTGAACTGGCCTATGGCCTACGACGGGTCGTCGCCTACTCCAATTTTGTAACCTTTTACGCGTGGGGTCTCGCCCAGTCAGCACTGGCAGACCCTCTGGAGGTGACATGCAGCACATGCGGTAGTCAATGGGACAGGCCGGTCCCCCATAAGTGGACGGCTTTGGGTTCTATTTCCTGGATTGGTACCCGTTCACGACTCAGTTGCTTGTTGCTGGTCTTTGCAGGTCAATTTTTGGGCCTTGTCAATATTTTATGGGGGATTCACTGCTTTGCTACCATAGGTTTTTCACCGATTTGCCACCTTCGAAACAGAATAAAAGCAAGCATAATGCCCTCAGTTCAGCTATGTTATCTTGTTTTCGAGACATGGTTGGATGCCAGCCTCATAGACTGTCTCATTCAGCAGGGCTCGTATTTGGGACCCCATCCACACTGAATTCATCACGGGATGCATGCATGTCAAGCTTAGTCACAACTCGTTGAGGTGCCTCCAAGTCCTTGAGCTCGTTGATCAATGTGGGCTTAGCAAATTGTGGCAAACTGATTGCAATGTTACCAAAGGGTACGGACCCATTCAGGAAGGGCTGCTTTATCCATATCGGCAAAGGTTCCTACCTGCTTTGTGCAATTCAGTCTCTCATGGCTTACCTCACCGTGCAGGGAAACAAGGTGGCCCTCTCTTTCTTTTTCAAGACGGTAGACCATTATCTCGTGCAACACTTACAGATTGGCTACATAAGATTTTGTCTACAGCTGGCATTCAGGGAACCTTTTCAAGCCACAGCTTTCGCATTGGCGCAGCGACGGTGGCAGCTCGTAATGGCGTTCCAGACCACCTCATCCAAGCTCTAGGACGTTGGACTAGGAACATCTATCAACTCTATATTCGGATGCCAGATGAAGCGCTGGCTCGATTGTCCACCCAACTCGCTTACCACCTATCGCGCAATTGTTTCTCTCGTGCCCAGCAGCCGTGTTTTCACGGTTTGGGTAGGATCCTATCTTCGAATTTCTCAAGCTCATCACCAGTCTTACGGAAGTGATTAGTGTCTCCGGAACAAGCCTGGGCTCAATTAACTTCCTCCAGGCGATTCTTGAGGTTCGCCTTGGTTAGAGTCTGCGTCGTCGTGCCTTTGGTGAGGCATCCCTACAATTTCTCGATCGTTACAAAGGCTAGTGTCCCTCGCAGCAGGGGCAGACACCCCTGGCTCAGTCCAGGCTCGCGCACGACCAGTCCTGCAGCAGTGACTGGGCAATTGGGGCAGGTGCACCGCGGATTCCCTGTCCAGGACGACTCTGACCAGTCCCGCAGCAGCGAACGGGGTTGTATCAGAGGCTACTTGGGATCCACAATCGTTGATCGTCAGTCTCCTAACACCATGTGGAGGGACGTTTGCCGTTCGCGGACGGCAGGCGCATCCCTGCTTTTCCGGCTACTGACAGTGCTACCCAGTTGGCGACGGGGGATGTTGGGCAGTGCTTAACGGCGTGCTGTTCTGACTCCGACAGCAGGGCTTGCCAATTACATGCGGTGAGTAGCTTCTTGTTTGCCTTTTTGCTTGTGCGGGGTTGGTGCTTGGAGGGCTTGGGGGAATTTGGTCCCGTGACATCCCCGCTCGCGGGCCCGTCTTCTCCAAGCACCTCTTGGAGTGTTTCTTTGGTGGTGGTCGCTCACAGGGTTGTCTTGGTTACCTCCTGCATGTGCGGGCGGCCCCCCAGCCAACAAGACCTCAGGCACCATCCCCCACACTCATCTATTGTTGATGAGTTTAAATGAGGCTAAATGTAATTTAGGCGAGGTTAAACTCAAGATGTCCAATGCTGGCCAGCGGTTTCTCCCATGGGCGCGGGGCGGCCCCACGGCTCTTTGCTGGTTTTGTTATAGATTTACAGCTCTCCCGCGAAGGTCAAGCATTCCGCTTGCGTTGCCGTTCTGTTAACGTGCTCGTTCGCTACAGCTTCTGAAAACACGCGTGATATAAATCCTTAATTTTACTCAGGCCCATGCGATTACATATACTTATGTTGTGGTTTAATTTTTTGTTTATATTTTTCCCCATGTTTCAGTTCCAATATTATTTAAGACAGAAAAAATAATTTATAAACCAATTTGCAATTGATAAACCAAAACAAAAATTTATCCACAACATACTGTGATTATATATTTATAGTACATAATTATGTAGCTAGATATAGATAGTGGGCTCATTAATCGATTAGTCAAAATTATTCCTTAAACTCACCTGAAATAACTATGTCAATCTTTCCTTTTTTCTTCTCTTTTAACTTTACAAGACTTCTCATTGCATAAACAGTGAAAGGATTACCACTCACATTCAGAAACCTCAGCTCCTTCATGTGACCAATCTCAGCAGGCAAACATGATAACATGTTACCACTCAAGTACAGCCATCCAAGATTTTGTAGCTTCGTTATACTGGTAGGTAGCACAGTCAGTTGGTTGTACTGCACACTCAGCCACCTCAGCCCCTTCATGTCACCAATCTCAGCAGGCAAACATGATAACATGTTATCATCCAAGTCCAGCTCTTCAAGATTCTGTAGCTTCACTATACTGGTAGGAAGCACAGTCAGTTGGTTGTCCTGCACACTCAGCTCCCTCAGCTCCTTCATGTCACCAATCTCAGCAGGCAAACATGATAACATGTTACTTTCCAAGTTCAGCTCTGTAAGATTCTGAAACTTCACTATACTGGTAGGAAGCACAGTCAGTTGGTTTTCCTCCACACTCAGCCACGTCAGCTTCTTCATGTCACCAATCTCAGCAGGCAAACATGATAACATGTTACCATTCAAGTACAGCCATTTGAGATTTTTCAGCTTGTTAATACTTGTTGGTAATTCAGTAAGGTTATTATAATTCAGCTTGAGCTTCTCCAGTTCACTCAGTTCAGTTACAGCATCAGGCACCTTGGATAATCTCTTTTCACTTAGATCCAAAGTAACTCCACCATATTCATATGTAATGAAAGCTCTTAATTCAGTGCTGGTAAAATGTTCCATCTTCAATCTAAATTTAGAATAATTGAAACACACTTAAAATAACATACATCAATTAACAACAACACAAAATAATATTAACATTTTATCATGCGTTAAATTTCTAATGAGTAAAGTTAAGAGTTTTACTGTAAGTAAGTTATTTGCAGGTGTAGTGTATTCAAAACATATCAAGACAACAATATTAATTTAACTTTTGAAAACAAACATGAACTTATGTAAATTTTCATGTTAATATATAGTCAGCATTATATGTTAACAAAAAGACAAAATTGTAGATTTTTTTTCATTTTTTACCAGGAAACTGCATTTAATAAACCCCAACAAATGAAAACATATGATTCAAATAAGAGTACAGTGGAAGACACTGATTTAAAATAAATACTTCAGCATTGGTTAACTTCAACTTTTAGCAATTCAAACCAAAAGCAGTTCACCTCCTGCTTCACTTTAACAGTGAAAACAACTGATAACTTTTTTTTTTGTAAAATTTCAATTATTTTGTTTGTGTTTCCCCTGGTCCATAATAGCTGGCTGCCACTACTAATAACAGGATCACCAGGAACTTTCTAACCTACTCTTTGACAATAGCGTTGTGGGCGTTTCATGAATAAACATCCACTTCTAGCAGTGTTAAAAGGTGTAGGGTTTAAAAAGCTGATGGCTTAGCCCTCTGTGATGTAAATGGAAGGTAGGATCGTGTTGACAGAAATATTAGTTGAAGTCTTCCAAATCAAATGAAAAAGTTGAAAGTTTCAAAATTTCTTGGTACATGTATCTGTCTTCACAGAAAGTGAGGAGCTTGTGCCCTGTTGTGAAGCGTTGACTTACACAATCAAAATACCCAGGTGTTTGCCTAACGATACGGAGAAGGGCGGGGGGGGGTTTGGAAATGATAACACATCAGAATTCTACATGTATCTGTCTTCACAGAAAGTGGACTTACAAAATCAAAATGCCCAGGTGTTGCTATTGGGATAAGGGGGGGGGGGGGGGGATGGCTTTGGAAATGATAAACACATCAGAATTCTACACCAAAAGACTAAAAATACCTATTTAAGCATTGCGTACACTATTAAAGCATTGTACTTGGTAATCAATCTCTTCGGAACAATGTGTTGTTCAAGAAAATATCCATACTGTGTACCTCCCCCACAGAATTAGGTATTTGGTTTTAACCCTACCCCCCCCCCCCCCCTGGGAATTTCCACTGACCTTCCATGGGGGGAATATAGATATTTTCCACTGACTTTCCATGGGGGGAATATGGATATTTTCCACCGACCTTCTATGGCGGGAATATGGATATTTTCCACTGACCTTCCATGGGGGGAATATGGATATTTTCTGGAATTACACAACCCTTTAGCTTAATTTGTAGTTGCCAGATTAGAAGCTGGTAAGCTTTCAAAGTAGTATATCACACCCACATTCCTTAGATCAAAATGATCATTATAACTTTGGAGGCTTTGATTGAAGCATCTATCAATCTGCTTTAATGAAAGTAAACCAAAAATTATATCCCCAAATGTGTCATTATTTTAACTGTTAAATTGTCGCTATTTCAGTGATTTGATGAGCAATTTGTATTTCAAAGGCAAAATCATCACTTACACTTGGCTGGCCCAACTTACAAGCACGCAGACATTATCTCAACTTACAAGCACGCAGAAATTATCTCAAATGTGTCTTAGTCCATAAGTGTCTTCACGCAATAGCGCCTTCGTACTTACTTTCAGAGTTTAGGCATGCGCACCTTTTACATGGCTATAACACCAGAAGCCGTGATTTGCTGCGCCCTCCCTTCGCAAAAACTACTAAATACCAAGGTAGCTTCAGAATAAACGGTGCTCGGACCTACAACACCCTACCAAGAATCATTAGACAAGTAGAGACGCTTAGCAAATTTAAAATCAAGCTAAAGCACCATTTTAAACAGTAACACCTGCGCTACCTTTGTCTCTGTAACTTAACCAACTTTCTAGTTTTAATGTTTTAATGTCTTTGTTTTTGTGTTGAGTCAGGGCTCCATTTAAACTAGCTCTACTAAATTGGATGCCCCTGGATAAATAAATAAATAAATAAATAAATAAATAAATAAAAACAATAGTTTTGTATAATGCACTAGTCATTTGTAACCTCCAACCCCTAAACCCCCGGGAAAGTGGGGGAATTTAAGCGTTTGGTCGGACATTGATACAGTCTGCCCAAAAATGGTCAAAAAGTTATTGATATATGTTATGTCTACATGATGTATAACCAGCGATGGCGGTAAATTTTGCATTTTGAAGGAAAGTGGAAATGACTGCTGCCTGCAATTTTTGTGTTTTGGGGCGAGAAAGTGCGTGAACGTTAACCCTATTCGGCCTGGGCTTTTTTTGAGTTTCTGAGCCTGGGGGGGGGGCACATTGTGCCCCCCCTTCGTAACTTCAAGAATATTAAAGCTATGACAATGAAACCTAGAGGGTACATAGTACGTCCAAAACTGTCTCCTTTGCGGTCCGCATAATGGAACGATGACGTCATATGACGTAGTTATTAGGTAATTAGTTATGCGGCCACCATCTTGGATCCGCCATCTTGGATTTCTGAATTTTTTCAAAACCTCTTAAAAACCGTCCAAATTCACCCAAAATTAATCAAAACCAATAAATAAACGCTAATTGACGTAAAAATATAAAAGTTACACCAATAAACATTGTTTTTCTTCATTCAAAGGTATAAATATGCAATTTTCAAAAAACATGGCTGTCAAAATCTTGTTGCCATGGAAACATCAAGTCACGTGATCAAAAATTGTCATATGAAATTGTTGCCAGATAAATTTTAGAAAAAGTCACGAAGTTTGATGGCGTTTGCATACATATTAAGGAAGTTATGAATGTTGAAAGTTAGCGCGGGCACTTTGTGCCCCCCCCCCCCCCCCCAGGCCGAATAGGGTTAACTATAAGTTAAAAAAGTGAAAAGAAAGAAAAAAAGAGAAGAAAAGAGAAAAATTATTGATCACATGATTGGACAAAAAAGGCGCAAAATGTTCACGTTGTCGCGGTCGCAGTGTTTCCTTTCTTGGCCTAGCTGAATGAAAGCTGGTTCAAAGTTTAACTGCTCTACAAGGAGTGAATGAAGGAGCACAATTTTCAGAAAATTCCTTTAGTAATCACCTCTGGAATATGATATAGACTTGATGCTTCCTCAGAAAAGTTTTTTTTTGGTGCTGATGGAAGGGACTAAAAAGCCAAATCAACTGCAGGCATGATGTTTTAACCGTTTCTTGTATCCTTTCTAAAGCTGTGAATTTTTGTGAGACACACTCAGTCCACGCTGCAGTTCTTTCTGACTTTTCGCCGCTATGTTTAGGTAGCCGTGTGTTTGTTCAATTTGTTTTAATTATGAATTCAACTTTTTAAGATACGCAAAACTTGTAACTAAGTCATTCTATGCCTTTTTACTGTGTTTTAATTCGTGCACTCACTACTCTGTCCCGTTCTTCAAGTGGACGAATGCTCTTCGTAGAAACTCTCAACTAATTGTGTACGCTTAATTAATTTTAGCTTGGCAAAAGTTTCGGGATTTGCTGCCTGTTGTTTAAGAAATGGCGTGAGGTAAAATATTATTGTAAGCCTTTTTACTTTATAAAAGGTTGCATATCTCAATGAATTTTTTCTGGAAACTGTGATTTGTAATCACTGTGTTGAATTATAAAATTTACAGTTATTAATGGTGCTCAAGCTTGCGCAATATCGCCTGATTTTAGCTGACTCTGCCTACAACCTCGTCGGTTAAGTATCTGGCAATATAGCATTTTTTTGCACTATAACTGTTAATTGTTAACAATTGACCCATTTTATATCAAGTTATATGTCAAGGATACATACCAGGGGTCTAAATGACATCAGATGGGTTATATTCCTTTAGATACTTTGTGCCCAGAACTTGGAATGACTTTTATACCAGATAAGATTAGATCAACTAATTAGATCAAGTGTATTAAAGTAAGTTAGCTTTCGGAGATATTAGCATTCTATGCTACTCTGTAAATCCGAATTTAAATAAAGTTTATGTATGTATGTGTATGTATCTTTATGGTATATACTACTTAGTAGTAATCACAGATTAAAATTAGTGCACTTGATGTCAGGGGAGGGAAGGGAGGGGGGGAAGGGAGCCCCCCTCCCCCCATCCCTGTGAAAATTCCAGTTGGGCTTCATACATCCCTTTAAAAGCTTTGGCTTTTGAGACCTCCCTTCTCCTGGGAATTTTTAATGACCTTCCATGGGGAAATATGGATATTAAGACTGGCATAATCGTACAACCCTTCAGTTACCATAAAATGGCGGTTAAAAGCCCCCCCCCCCCCCCCCCATCCCGCTAAGAATAAAAGGCCTCCCTGGTTATAGACCCATTAGTTTGGTGACAAAACATTATTCCAGTTTGATCCCATCCTATTATAACAATCACGCTCTCAACAGAAAACGGATACCTTAATAAGTAAAGTAAAGTAAAGTAAAGTAAAGTAAAGTAAAGTAACCTTTATTTATGCAGGGTAGCCCATTCAGCTCTAGACTGATATCCATTGGGCCCTGCGTAATTAATATATCATTAAGCTAATTACATTTATAAATTATTTTAAAAGATGAATATATACAAAAATAACTTATCTTAATTAAACTAATATCATAATGCTAATTTCAATTTAAATTTATATAAAAACGTTAAAAAGATAAACTTTACACATACAATATATTCCTATTGAAAAACCTAAAAATAACTTCACTAGTTACACTAAATCGTATCTAATAAAAAGCAAGTCTTAATGAAAGAATTCTTTGATGTACTTCTTAAAATTAATAAGCGATGTTGCTTGCTTTATTTTTGCTGGTAAATTATTATATAGGACCAAGCCTGAAAATCTAAAAGTTCGTTTCTCTAAGCTTAGATTAGGTTTGGGTAAATGTAAATCATTTCTTTGCCTAGTATTGTAATTATGAACATTACGATTTCTAGTAAAATAGTTACACAGATATTCAGGAACTAAATTATGTAAGCATTTAAATACTAGAATACACTTATGGATTTTCCTATGTGTTTCTAACGTGACCCAGTCTAATATCTGAAATGCTTCTTCTGTCATATCCCTTCTTAATAGCGGAGCACTTGCCAGGCCGAAGGCCTGGCTGCGCAGCTCCATACTCATAGAACCTACGCCGTGATTTTTCATGGTCATGGCTAGCGGAATGTTTCGCGGGCGCGCGTGTGCCCGCCCGTGTTGGACAACATCCGGGATCTTAGCAATTTTGTCTTTCGCGCGGCCACACAGCCGTGAGCTCGGTAAACACTTTAGTTGTTTTCTTGTGCCTAGCGGAGAATTCAACTCGTTATTTTCCTGCATTTTTTCGCGGTT